>NW_026844029.1:1133299-1267249 GCF_029531705.1 Pantherophis guttatus | reverse complement strand
GAATAGAATAGAATAGAATAGAATAGAATAGAATAGAATAGAATAGAATAGAATAGATAATGGGGAGGGTGGGATGGAACAGAACAGAACAGAACAGAATTCTTTATTGGCCAAGTGTAATTGGACACACAAGGAATTTGTCTCCAGTGCATAAGCTCTCAGTGTACATAAAAACTACAAACATACAGCGTACATATAAATATAAGCTGTGAGTGTACGTACAAACAATAAATCCTTAAATCATACAATAAATCATAAGATTAAAAACAACAAAGTGATAAATCAAGTAAAGAAACCTCTAGTCCAGTGGTGGGGATTCAAGTAATTTAACAGCCAGTTCTCTGCCCTAATGATTTCTTCCAACAACCAGTTTGCCAAACTGCTCAGAAAGTTAACAACCGGTTCTCCCGAAGTGGTGCGAACTGGCTGAATCCCACCACTGCCCTAGTCTTTTGATGGTGGTCATATGGATTATTTTTTTTTGCAGCCCATATGAGGTAGCCCAACTAGAAAATTGCTAGATATCCTGATCTGTAAGAGCCTGACCCAGTTCATCAAACTCCTTCCTACCAATCATCATTGGCATTCCGTTTAGCTCCCCCCCTTTTCTTTTTGAACTTCCTTTTGTCAGACTGCAGTACTGTCTCAAAATTAAATGAATTTCCAAACGGCCAATCTTTAAGGAAATCTTTCTTTAATTGAGCTCAGCCACCGGATCATGACTCCGCGCGGACAAGACTGACCTTTTGCCTCCCAATTCCTCCCTTTCCGACCCCCCAAGACTCTGCTTCTCATTGGCTGTCTTCCAAGTCATTCTTCAGACTTCTTTTCCCCATCATTTCTCAGGAATGTGCCCCCTCCCCTGATCTCCACGACAACCGAGCTTCAAAGGGATTTTGCAGGCAAAAGTTTCAGAGTTTATCTTTCGCTGTCCTCTGCTCTCTATGCCAGCGTTGCAACGCTGACACCTTTCTTATTTAGTTCTTTAGACGCTGTTTCTCAAGAAGCTGTGCTTTTTGATGCTTGACCTTGGACTGGATTTATGAGATTAAATTGGTGGGTTTAGAGCCAAGATAACCTAGATCAAGGCCCATGGGGTGCTTAGTTCTGGTCTGCAGGGCCACCCTGGAAACAGTGAAGGACCGACCCACAGTGCCTCTGCCAGCAAAAACAGACCTCAGGAGGGCCGCACGCAGCCCTCCTGAGCTCTGTTTTCACTGACAAAGGGCTGCAGGAGGCCGTCACAGCTGAAAACGGAGCCTGGATGTCCCCAACCATAGGTGCCCCCGACACAGGTGATGTCAAGCTGGCCGCGACCACCCTGGGCATGCCCACCCCAGCCATGCCCCCCCCCCCAAGGTCAAACACAACTCTGTTGCGGCTCTCAATATAATCAAGTTTGCCACCCCGACCTAGATCATGATCTGCCATTTGGAAGGTCTAAATACATATTCCTCTTATTTTATTTATTTATTTAATAAATTTAAACTTAAACTTTAAGGTAAAGGTAAAGGTTCCCCTCGCACATGCGTGCTAGTTGTTCCTGACTCTAGGGGGTGGTGCTCATCTCTGTTTCAAAGCTGAAGAGCCAGCACTGTCCGAAGACGTCTCCGTGGTCATGTGGCCGGCATGACTCAACATCAAAGGCGCACGGAACGCTGTTCCCTTCCCACCAAAGGTGGTCCCTATTTTTCTACTTGCATGTTTTTTTATGTGCTTTCAAACTGCTAGGTTGGCAGAAGCTAGGACAAGTCACGGGAGCTCACCTCGCTACGCTGCACAAGGGATTCGAACTGCTGAACTGCTGACCTTTTGATTGACAAGCTCAGTGTCTTAGTCACTGAGCCACCACGTCCTATATATAGACCTATATAGAGCCTCAAATACCAGGAATAAATTTGCCTCCCTCCCTCCCTCTCTCCCTCCCTCCTTCCTTCCTTCCTTTCCTTCTTTCCTTGTCTGCCTTCCTCACTCTCTCCCAACCACTGAACTGCTGATCTTTCAATCAACAAGCTCTGTGTCTTAGCCACTGAGCCACCGCATCCCACTTCTTAAACTTTAAACTAGCATTATTTCTAAATGTGTCCATAGTGCAGAGCGAAGTTGAACTCTTAAGTAACTTTCTTTAGGAGTAACTACTGAAATCGTCATCGGATTTCAGCTGACACTTGATCGTGATTTAGCTGTCATTGGTGGCTTCCTTTTTATGCATATTACATATTGCTCCTCAAGTTACCACCACAATTGAAACCAAGATTCCCATCGTTAAGCAAGGCAGATATTGAGTGAGTCACATTTAATTTTACGGCCTTTTATTAGCTTTTTTTTTTTTTTTGGCCATGGTTATTAAGCAAAACTGACTTCCTCTATTCACTTTGCTTGTGAGCAATAGTAATCCTAACTAAGAACTTAGTTTGACTAATGACTGGAGTTGTTGGTGGATGAATTGCTTTGGCACAGAAGTTTAATTCCTGCCTACTAATAAGTAACAACCAAGCTATGTAATCACACTGAAGTATTTTTTTAATTAAACTTTTGAAATAAAATTCAAAACAAAACAAAACAAAATATTGGAGGTGGCACAAAGAGAGAGAGAGAGAGGGAGGGAGAAAGAGAGAGAGAAATATACAGAAAAGAAAGGAAAAATACCTCTTGAAAGTTTCTTCTGAAAATGGCACACAGAATATCAAAGCCTTGGGGAATTCTTATAATTAGTTTTCAGTGCTCTCCTAGAAAGCCAACTCTTCGGTTTAATGCTCTTCACCTTTGTTGCTTAATGTTGTTTTCCCATTAGTGCTTACTAGTTAATTCAGCCGACCAATTTGAATGTTAGAAGGGATATATATATATATTTAAAGAGCTTCTTTGTGGGTTTCAAGAGAGGTTTGTTTGCATAGATGGAAAGTGAAAGAGTCCTTCGGTTAGCAGAATCAGGATCCTGCATTGTCCTGAAGTGGATCCCACCCTCTGTTGGGCTGAAAGAAGAATCTTCCCATTAACAGATTGACAGTGTTGAAGGGAACTTGTAGGTCATCTAGTCCAACCCCCCGCTCAAGCAAGGGACCTTACACCATTTCTGGCAGATGGCAGTCCATTCTCTTCTTGAAAGCTTCCAGGGATGAAGCTCCCACAACTTCTGAATAACAGAATAATAACAGACTAACTAACTAAAAGGGATGCCATGGCTCATTTGGTAAGACACTGAGCTTGTCGATTGAAAGGTCAGCAGTTCAGCAGTTCGAATCCCTAGTGCCGCGTAATGGGGTGAGCTCCCATTACTTGTCCCAGCTTCTGACTAGACACAAGAACAGTTTTTTTTCCCAAATGCCATCACTCTGCTAAACAAATAATTCCCTCAACACTGTCAAACTATTTACTAAGTCTGCAACAGGGGTGGGTTCTAAATTTTTTTACTACTGGTTCTGTGGGCATGGCTTATTTTGTGGGCGTGGCTTGGTGGAGGTAATGTGACTGGGTGGGCGTGGCCAACATATATCTATATCTATATATGTGTGTGTGTGTGTGTGTGTATATATATATATATATACACTTTTAAAAGCATCTTTTCTACAACCTTAAGAGGTTGCAGAAAAAAATGCTTTCAGGAGCCTCTGACAATCAGGCAACTCAGCTGGGATCTCCAGAGGCTTTTAAAGGCATTTTTTTTTCTATAACCTCTTCGACTGAAGAGGTTGCAGAAAAAATGCTTTCAGAAGCCTCTGATGATCCCAGCTGAGCCGCACGATCATCAGAGGCTTTTTTTTTTTACTTTTAAAAGCATTTTTTTGGCCGAAGAGGTTGTAGAAAAAATGCTTTTAAAAGTTAAAGGAAAAAAAGCCTCTGATGAGGTGGGCGGGGTAAGCGAGCGGCGACCAGGCCAGGGACTGGTTCGGGGGCGTGGCCAGCCAATGATATTACCAGTTCTCCGAACTACTACAAATTTTTTACTACCGGTTCTTGCGAACCGGTGCGAACTGGGAGCAACCCACCACTGGTCTGCATTACTATTAATCTTCTCATCTTTTCATCGTTCCCATCACCCATCACCTCCCACTTATGACTATATGACTGTAATCTTGTTGTTGGTGTCCTTACGATTTACATTGATATTGTTTCCTGATTGCTTATTTGTACCTTATGACTATCATTAAGTGTTGTACCTTATGATTCTTAATGAACATATCTTTTATTTTATGTACACTGAGAGCATAAGTACCAAGACAAATTCCTTGTGTGTCCAATCACACTTGGTTAATAAAAATTCTATTCTATTCTATTCTATTCTATTCTATTCTATTCTATTCCATTCCATTCCATTCCATTCCATTCCATTCTTCTACTCTACTCTACTCTACTCGACTCGACTCGACTCGACTCGACTCGACTCTACTCTACTCTACTCTACTCTACTCTACTCTACTCTACTCTACTCTACTCTACTCTACTCTATTCTATTCTATTCTATTCTATTCTATTCTATTCTGCCAACCTAGCAGTTCGAAAGCATGTAAAAAATGCAAGTAGAAAAATAGGGACCACCTTGGATGGGAAGGTAACAGCATTCTGTGTGCCTTTGGCATTTAGTCATGCCGGCCACATGACCATGGAGATGTCTTCAGACAGCGCTGGCTGTTCGGCTTTGAAATGGAAATGATTACTGCCCCCTAGAGTCAGAAATGACTAGCATATATGTTCAAGGGGAACATTTACCTTTACCTTAACAGACTAACATAGTTGGAAGAAACCCTGTAGGTCAACTAGTCCAACCCCCTGCCCAAGCAGGAGACCCTACACCATTTCTGACAGAGGGCAGTCCAGTCTCTTCTTGAAAGCTTCCAGGGATGAAGCTCCCACAACCTCTGAAAGCAACGTCTGTTCCATGTAATTGTTTTCTCACTGTCAGAAAATTTCTCCTTATTTCTAGGTTGAATCTCTCCTTGGTCAGTTTCCATCCATTATTCCTTGTCTGGCCTTTGGGTGCCTTGGAAAATAGCTTGACCCCTTCCTCTCTGTGGCAGCCCCTCAAATATTGGAACACTGCTATCATGTCTCCCCTGAAAATCTCTTTCACCTACTAGAAAAGGAAATTCTGGGACCAACTGTGCTTGATTATATTTCTTTCCTTTCCTTTTTCATCCTGTCCAGTGGCCACCCAAATTGAATTCATGATTCTTCAGTGTAAAATAGGACAGGGAAGGAGGAAGGAGGGGTTAGAACAGAAGGCAGCTTGAGCTGGGGGTATCCTCTCTCAAAGATGTCATCTTTAACTAACCATAGCAAATGGATTATGGTTTAGTTTTGGGGGGTCAATGAATTGAAACTGAACACCTCCAAAAGTAGTGAATAAATTTAAGTCGAAATTGAAGTTCTTGATTTTCTCTTGGCTGGGTGATTTTCCAGATGTTTGATTCCAAGGCTAGGTAACATCACAAAGAATCCAAAAGGTGAAATATCTTTTAAATAAAAGGCCATTTCTACTGACTACATAGGCATGGACAGATTGATATATTTGGCAACAGTATAGAAAATGACTGAATTGTTCCTACTGGGTATCCTTATTAGCAAAGAAAATATTTCTTCGATTATACATGTAATAACAGCAGCAGGGATTATTTTTGCACAAAATTGGAAAGCAGAGAAAATACCTCTGGAAGGAGAAATAATTAAAAAAAATTTTTGACTGTGTAGAAATGAATAGATTAACTTTGATGATCAAAGAAAGAGAGGATTTAGAATATTTTAAGATATGGGATCAATTTTACCATTGGTTAGAAAAGGAGATATAGATAAGCAAACTAATAGTTATGTAAGAAAATGATATAATTGGAATATTGTACTTTTGGAGAAACGCTGTAAATAGATTTGGTGAAAATGAAGACAGAAGAAACGACAAAAAGATGAAGCCATGGAGAAAATGCCGAGATGTCACATGGAAGGAAGGACTGATGTATTAAATGTTGGTTTGTCTATACAATAAAAAAATGTAATTAATAAATAAATAACAGAATTGGAAGGGACCTGGGAGGTATACAAGTCCAATCTCCTGCTCGGGCAGAAGAGTTTACCTCAGTGATGGCAAACCTTTTCAGGACTGAGTGCCCAAACCAGAATGTGCATACACCGGAAACCAAAAAACCAGCGCACACATGCCTGTTTTTTTGGCTGTTTCCAGGCCATTTTGGGGCTGTTTTCAGATCACTTTCTGGGCCATTTTCAGGCTGTTTTCCAGGCTGTTTTCAGGCTGTTTTAGGGCCATTTTCAGGCCATTTTGGGGCTGTTTTCAGGGTGTTTTGGGGGTGTTTTCCAGCCATTTTCTGGCTGTTTTTCAGGCCATTTTCAGGTTGTTTTTAGGGCTGCTTTTGGGCCTGAAAACAGCCTGAAAATGGCCAGAAAAAATGGTGAGAAAACAGCCCGTGAAATGCCCCAAAAATGGCCTGTTTTTTGGCCATTTTCAGGCCATTTTCTGGCACTCCATCATGGATTTATGCCATTCTGGGACAAATGGCGGTCCAATCTCTTCTTAAAAATCTCCACCCACAACTTTTGGAGGCAAGTTGTTCCACTGGTTAATTGTTCTGACTGTCAGGAAATTTCTCCTTAGTTCCAGGTTGCTTCTCTCCTTGATTATTTATTTTTTATTTATTTTATTTTAATTTGATTTATATGCCGCCCTTCTCCGGAGACTCAGGGCGGCTTACAATGCGTTAAGCAATAGCCTTCATTCTTTTGTATATTTTATACAAAGTCAGTTTATTGCCCCCACAAACTGGGTCCTCATTTCACCTACCTTAGAAAGGATGGAAGGCTGAGTCAACCTTGAGCCTTGGAGAGATTCGAACCAGCAGAAATTGCAGGCAGCTGTGTTAATTACAGGGTGCACTAAACCCCTGTACTATCAAGGCTCTTCATTAGTTTCCATCCATTGCTTCTTGTCCTGCCCTCAGGTGCTTTGGAGAATAGATGTTTACCGATGTCTTCTTCAGCTGTCCTGTCTGGTTCACAGATCTGTCTTTTCCTGATACAACCCTTTCAACCACTGAGAAGGTGTCTTATCCCCAGAGATTTTTCTTTTCTTTTGCAATCCTGAAATCTACAGTTTTGTGTGCCATTAGTCTATTATTAGTATGGAAGCTATTTCATACCATTAATGATTTTTATTCACCTTTTTACTCCTGCTATCCTTATTTTATTGGCAAGTAGAAAGTCCTGTTCTGAGGCTTGTCAAAATGGATCATTTCATAAGCAGCCAAGTAAAGCTAGGATTTTGTTTGTTTGCTTTTAATAAATTTGGTTTCCTAAGACAGTTTAATAAAGTGGGGGGGGAAAACTTTGATCTGTTTGAACTGAAGGCTTGTTCTATAGGATTTGTTACGCAATACATCAGTGAATTCAAGTGCAATGGTTTTAAAATTCCTTAAAGTCTTTATTTCTGTCTTGAAAGATTCCTTCCAATTAAGAAGGGCAAAAAAAAAATCCACATAATCAACTTTTACTATGGCAAGTATGCATATTATTATCCGTCTTAATAACATAACCTAGCTGAAACCTTTGGAAAAAAAGACAGGACCTAATTCCCTCAGAAGATATGCCATAGATGGGATTTTGATGACAAATCTACTCCAGAGTTAAATTTTAATTTTGATTTATTCAAAAGGAATGAATGAGTCATAACTGAAGTTTAACTATGGAGTAGATTTATCCTGAAATCTCATCTATGTGCAAAAGGCAGATGACAGGATCTGCTAAATAGAATAGAATGGAATGGAATGGAATGGAATGGAATGGAATGGAATGGAATGGAATGGAATAGAATAGAATAGAATAGAATAGAATAGAATAGAATAGAATAGAATAGATAATGGGGAGGATGGAATAGAATAGAATAGAATAGAACAGAGTAAATAGAATAGAATAGAATAGAATAGAATAGAATAGAATAGAATAGAATAGAATAGAATAGAATAGAATAGAATTTTTTATTGGCCAAGTGTAATTGGACACACAAGGAATTTGTCTTGGTGCATATGCTCTCAGTGTACATAACATAAAATAAATTCTTGGTTTGGACAAATGCTTTGCTTTGGTTGCCGAATATTATAGTTCCAAGGAGCGGTAAAACCACGCTTGGAATACCCCATCTGGTTTTGGTTTCCATAATATAAAAAAGATCTTGAGATTCTAGAAAGAGTGCAGAGAAAAGTAATACTTTATTATTCATATCCTGACAGTGGCACGCATAGTGTATGCTCAAAATTGGAAATTCCAACTATTACCAACAGAAGGAAAAATAATTGCAAATATAACGGAATGTGCAGAAATGGATAGACTCACTAAAGAGCTCCAAGAGAAGGAGGATACCGATTACTACATAGTGTTTTTTTTTTTAATTTGATTTATATGCCGCCCTTCTCCGGAGACTCAGGGCAGCTTACAGTGCGTTGAGCAATAGCCTTCATCCTTTTGTATATTTATACAAAGTCAGCTTATTGCCCCCACAAACTGGGTCCTCATTTAACCTACCTTAGAAAGGATGGAAGGCTGAGTCAACCTTGAGCCTGGTAAGATTCGAACCTGCAGAAATTGCAGGCAGCTGTGTTAATAACAGGGTGCACTAAACCACTGTACTACCAAGGCTCATAGTTTGGCAAAGATGGTACTCATGGCTAGAGGGAAAGATAGGGCCAGTAAAATAAGATGCTAGGAGAACCTAAATAAGAAGCACAGAAATTGGCACATGAGGAAAACTGTAGGACGGTATATATAAATAGTTAGTACGATTCGTAGAAAGCTACATTTGGATACGCATAAATGTGTCAAAGTGCAAACAAGCAAATATGCAAATTGTTAAATAAAGAAATAACAGGTGAATTAGAAAACAACCACCGATGCGATAGTTACTTAGGAGTTAGTCGATAGACTTCTTTTCTTTGTATTGTATCAATGTATACATGTTTATATGTATTTGTGTTTTATGTTTGTTTGTGTAAAAAAAAAAAGATCTTGAGATTCTAGAAAGAGTGCAGAGAAAGGTAACAAAGATGATTAGGGAACTAGAGGCTAAAACATATAAAGAACGATTGCCGGAAATGGATAGGTCTAGTTTAATGAAAAGAAGGACTAGGTGTGACATAATAGCAGTCTTCCAATATCTAAGACGCTGCCACAAAGGAGAGGGAGTCAAGCTATTCTCCAAAGGCAGAACAAGAAGCAATGGATGGAAACCTATCAAGGAGAGAACCAACCTTAGAAGCAAGTAGAAGTTTCCTGACAGTGAGAACAATTAACTAGTGGAGCGACTTGCCTCCAGAAGTTGTGAATGCTCCAACACTGGAAGTTTTTAAGTAGGGATTGGATGACCATTTGTCTAAAATGGTAGAAGGTTTCCTGCCTGAGCAGGACCACAAGGCCTCCAAGGCCCCTTCCAACTCTATTATTCTGTTCTTAAGCATTATTAAATCTGGAGAACTCACTTGCCTGTACTGATATCACTCTTCTAGAATTGAGTGCTACTGAGCTACAGGTTCAGTGACTTTGTGTACAGGATGATTTAAAAAAAAAAGTTGTGTGTATGACTTAAAATATATGCCTATACTTCCAATTTAAACCTGGCCTGTGCATTATAAGTTATATGCACAAAGACATTTGTTCTGCAAAAACTGTAAGTGAAGGGCTCCAAATCTAATAATGCTTGAAAATCTTCTCTGAAACTAAATTTGGTTTGGAATATGGTAGCTAGGTAAATTATTATGCTGATCGTCTGTCTATAGCGGATGTCAGCAACCCGCAGCTCCGGAGCCCCATACAGATCCTTGGGCCCTCTTCTGTGGCTCCCTGTACCATCACTGGCTGGCCCCACCCCTTGCCCTCCCCTCCCAATCACTCCTCGCCTGGTCTTGGAAATCCAAGAGATACAGAGAGAGGAGGGGGAGAGAGGGAGAAAGAGACAGAGATACAGAGAGAGAAAGAGAGAAAAGAGAGAGAGATACAGAGAGAGGGGGGGGAGGGAGGGGGAGAAAGAGAAGAGGGAGAGAGAGAGAGAGAGAGAGATACAGAGAGAGGGGGGAGAGAGGGGAGAGAGAGAGTGGGGGGGAGAGAGATACAGAGAGGGGGAGAGGAGAGAGACACACACACAGAGATGCAGAGAGAGGGGAGAGAGGGGAAGAGAGAGGAGGGGGGAGAGAGAGAGAGACAGAGATACAGAGAGAGAAAGAGAGAGATACAGAGAGAGGGGAGAGAGAGGGGGGAGAGAGAGGAGAGGGGGAGAGAGAGAGATACAGAGGGAGGGGGAGACAGAGAGGAGAAGAGAGAGAGTGGGGAAGAGAGAGATAAAGAGAGGGGGGAGAGAGAGAACACAGAGAGACAGGGGAGGGGAGAGAGGGGAAGAGAGGAGGGGGAGAGAGGGAGAAAGAGACAGAGATACAGAGAGAGAAAGAGAGAGAGATACAGAGGGAGGGGGAGAGAGGGGAAGAGAGAGAGGGAGGAGAGAGAGATACAGAGAGGGAGAGAGAGACACACACAGAGAGATACAGAGAGAGGGGGAAGAGAGAGAGGGAGGGAGGGAGAATGAGACAAAAGGGTTTTGTGGTTCCTGGTGTTTTTTAACAACCGGTTCTCTGTCCTAATGACTGGCTGGGTAGGCGTGGCTAGGGGGGTCATGTGACTGGGTGGGAATGAGTGATGTGGAGTTGACCACGCCCAGCCAGTTTTTGTGGCTCCCGGTGTTTTCTTTTTTTTTCCTGTGGGAAATGGGTCCAAATGCCTCTTTGAGTGTTTATGGTTGCAGACCCCTGGTCTATAGAATATTCACCAAATTTCTAGACATTTACAAGCACAGTATGAAACAATGTAAAACTTAAAAAAAAAAAAAAAAGTATTTTCCCTTACAAAATTGTATGGAAATTACCTTTCAAAAATCTTATATCCCTCAGCTCCTTTTCTTGATGGTATCCCATTCAGAAGTTCTTAATAAAATATCCCATTTCAGCGATATCCCAACAGGAATTAAGTTAAGAAAGGGAAAATGTTCAATGCTACATAAAGAACTCATCACTTTTCTGTGTGAGAGATAGTATGCAATCATGTACCACTTTTAATAATAACATTTTTTCCCCCCTCCTCTAGTTTCATCCTGCAAAATAGCAAATTCACTTTCCAATTCTAGCTAAAAACTTTTAAATAACCCTTGGCATACCAGGAGAAATATATATTCTAAAGTGAAGTGTTAATGCCACTTTATAATGCCCTGGTAAGATCACACTTAGAATACTGTATCCAGTTTTGGTCGCCACGATGTTAAAAAAGATTTTGAGACTCTGGAAAGAGTGCAGAGAAGAGCAACAAAGATGGTTAGGGGATTGAAGGCTAAAACATATAAAGAATTGTTGCTGGAATAGAGTATGTCTAGTTTAATAAAAAGTAGGACTAGGGGTGACATGATAGAAGTGTTCCAATATCTCAGGGGTTGCCACAAAGAAGAGGGAGTCTAGCTATTCTCCAAAGCACCTGAGGGTAGAACAAGAAGCAATGGGTGGAAACTCATCAAGGAGAGAAGCAATTTAGAACTAAGGAGAAATTTCCTGACAGTTAGAACAATTAATCCGTGGAACAACTTGCCACCAGAAGTTGTGAATGCTCCAACACTGGAAGTTTTTAAGATGTTGGATAATCATTTGTCTGAAGTGGTGCAGGGTTTCCTGCCTGGGCAGGGGGTTGAACTAGAAGACCTCTAAGGTCCCTTCCTACTCTGTCATTCTGTATTCTGTATAATGCAAATTACATTCTGGTCTATATATCAATTTGGAAGCTGCAGGTCGTATTTTGAAATGGGCCTTCTCAATCATTGCTAATTGTGATTTCTTATTCCAGCTAAGCAGATGGATTCTAGACGGGTAGCTAAACTAAGCCTCTTCAGTCTTTAACAAAGCCATAAATATGGCTTTAAAAGAACCTTGGTGGCACAGCAGACTAAAGCGCCGTTAAGTAGCACCAGCTGCCTGCAATTACTGCAAGTTCGAATCTCACCAGGCTCAAGGTTGACTCAGCCTTCCATTCTTTCGAGGTAGGTAAAATGAGGACCCGGATTGTGGGGGCAATAAGCTGACTTTGTATATATAAAAAAGAACACCGCTTAGGGGGGCCCGAAAGTCCTACTAAGCAGGTATATACAAAAGTATGAAGGCTATTGCTTAACGCATTGTAAGCTGCCCTGAGTCTCCGGAGAAGGGTGGCAGATAAATTTATTTATTTATTTATTTATTTATTTATTTATTTATTTATTTATTTATTTATTTATTTATTTATTTGATCAAATTGTTTGGCCAACGGCACCAGGAGGAGCCCCTCTCTATGAGAGCGTACTGGCCGGTGGGAGGTTGATTGCGGTAGTAGGCGGTCCTGTAAATTGAACCAATAAACAAACAAACAAACAAACAAACAAACAAATAAATATGATGATTATTATTCCCTAGTAAACTTTATATTCACCTTACTGGCCTACTCTTTATAACCAGTTAATTATTAATGTGTGGATTATACTAAACCTTTATTCCATGCAGTGTCACTTAGAATTTTTTTAGGATGTTTCCACTAAAGTAAAGAAAATGCATTGGTAACAGTCCATAAAAACACTTGGTTTTTTTTTTTTGTTGTTGTTGTTGTTGTTGTTTTTTGTCTTCAGAAAAGATGCTGCCCCAAATGAATAAAGTTGGGATAAACAAACTAGAAAATTTCAGTGAGTTAGGAATTTTCAACACTAATATTCCAACCGCCTCTTTACAATTAAAAACGCTACATTTTGGAGAGAGCTTTTCATGCCTTTCATGCGCCAACTCAGAAAGCTCAAACTGCCCAAGGAGCTGATGGTTCAGTTCTACAGAGGAATTATTGAGTTTGTCATCTGCACCTCCATAACTGTCTGGTTTGGTTCTGCAACCCAACAAGACAGACAAAGACTTCAGAGGATAATCAGAACTGCAGAAAAAACAATGGCCACCAACCTGCCTTCCATGGAGGACCTGTATACTGCACGAGTCAAAAAGAGGGCTGTGAAAGTATCTACAGACCCCTCGCATCCTGGACATAAATTTGTTACGTAGATTCAAGGATCAAGCCCAATAACTCATAGAAGTCATTCCTTTTCTATTAAATATATTTATTGATTCTATTAAACATCTTAACAGGTATCGTGACAGGAGAGAGCGAGATGAAGGAGCGGGATAGGGCTTTTATACTAAGGAGGAGGAGTCAAGGTAAGGAGGAGTTATGAGGGGATGGTTGTTGGAAAAGGGAATTAATATTTACATTCTTTAGATATATATATATATAAATCAATCAATCACAGGGTTAGTCATTTACATATGACAAAATTGTTTTAACTCCTACCCTCAAAACGACGCTATAGAGCACTGCACACCAGAACAACTAGACACAAGGACAACTTTTTCCCCGAACGCCATCACTCTGCTAAACAAATAATTCCCTCAACACTGTCAAACTATTTACTAAGTCTGCACTACTATTAATCTTCTCATCGTTCCTATCACCCATCTCCTCCCATTTATGACTGTATGACTGTAACCTTGTCGCTGGTATCCTTACGGTTTATATTGACTGTTTCCTAATACGATTTGATTGCTTATTTGTTCCCTATGACTATCATTAAGTGTTGTACCTTATGATTCTTGACGAATGTATCTTTTCTTTTTGTGTACACTGAGAGCGTATGCACCAAAGACAAATTCCTTGTGTGTCCAATCACACTTGGCCAATAAAGAATTCTATTCTATTCTATGCCTGTTGCTCTAATCTTATTTTGCTCTGAAGATTTTATTTATGCATTCATTCTGTTCGTTATGCAAACGTCTTAACTTTCTTTACATTTCTCCAATCCTTCCTATTACCATGACGATTTACTTGTGAATAGTTGTGAGGAATTGCATCATGCCAGGCTGTAAATATTGGTGATTGCTGAACCGATTGATTGATTGCTGAACCAGACAGTGGGATCAATCAGTTTTCTGATTGATTGATTGATTGATTGATTGCTGAACCACACAGTAGGATCACAATAAGGTTTTCTCCAGAGGTGGTATTCAGCCGGTTCGTACCAGTTCAGGCGAATTGGTAGCGGAGATCGCAGGTGGGCCCGCCCACCTGCCCTGCTCTATGCCATCCTATTTGGGCACGGTTTTGAGGCGGGGCACATGCGCGGAAAACGCACACACGAGCAAAGTGCACGCATGGAAGGTGTGCGTGTGAAGTGAGCGTGCACGCACAGGACGAATCGGTGGTAACAAAATGTGAAACCCGCTGCTGGTTTTCTCTCTTCTGGTCCATGATGATTCTGCAGCTCTGCAATGAGAAGGAAATGCTAAGAGACAAAGACTTTCAAAACCTTGCAATCGTTTTTCATACAAGCTTTCAAAAATTATAAGATGCTCTTTGTTTGACGGTATAGGTTTTTATTTGATAGTGAAACTAATTCCTTGGAAAGGTGTTTTGCCAACTGTTAGGGCACTAATCAGGCATCCGGACACTAATCAGGTCCCTTTGGATCCAGAAACAATAAAGCACACCAATGAATAAAGCGATTTAAAGCTTTATTGTTAGCTCAAGAAAATAGATTTAAAAGCATAGCATAACACACATATACATACAAACACACACAGAGAGAGAGAGTAAGAGCCATGGTGGCACAGTGGTTAGAATGCAGTACTGCAGGCTAATTTTGCTGACTGCCGACTGCCAGCAGATTGGCAGTTCGATTCTCATCGACTCAAGGTTGACTCAAGGTATATGAAGTGCACTGCACTGGCTCCCAGTGGTCTTCCGGGTGCGATTCAAGGTTTTGGTTACCACCTTTAGAGCGCTTCATGGCTTAGGACCTGGTTACCTACGGGACCACCTACTACCACCAATAGCCTCCCACCGGCTGGTACACTCTTATAGAGAGGGGCTCCTCCAGGTGCCGTCAGCCAAACAATGTCGACTGGCGGTCCCTAGGGGGAGAGCCTTCTCTGTGGGGGCACCTACTATCTGGAATGAGCTCCCCCCGGAGATACGGAGGATCCCGGATCTGCGCACCTTCCGCCGCGCTTTGAAGACCTTTTTATTCCACCAGGCGGGCCTGGCCTAATCTTTTCCCTCTTTTCTTTTTAATATGCAAATTTTAATCTGTTTTTTAAATGATTGGGGTGTTTTAATTTGTCTGGGCCAAATTGTTTAATTCGATTTTATCCTGTTTTTAAATTTTGTATTTATGTATTTTACTGTTTGGCTGTTCACCGCCCTGAGTCCTTCGGGAGTAGGGCGGTATACAAATCAAATAAAGATAAAGATAAAGAAAGATAAAGTGGTATATAAGTAAGTGCTATTTCTAGTGCTATAGCTAACTTCCTTCCTTCCTTCCTTCCTTCCTTCCTTCCTTCCTTCCTTCCTTCCTTCCTTCTTTCCTTCCTTCCTTCCTTCTTTCCTTCCTTCCTTCTTTCCTTCCTTCCTTCCCTTCCTTCTTTCCTTCTTCCTTCCTTCCTTTCTTCCTTCCTTCCTTCCTTCTTTCCTTCCTTCTTCCTCCTTCCTTCTTTCCTTCCTTCCTTCCTTCCTTCTTTCCTTCCTTCCTTCTTTCCTTCTTCTTCCTTCCTTTCTTCCTTCCTTCCTTCCTTCTTTCCTTCCTTCCTTCTTTCCTTCCTTCCTTCCTTCTTTCCCCTTCCTTCCTTCCTTCCTTCCTTCCTTCCTTCCTTCCTTCCTTCCTATAGTGCACAGTGGTTAGAATGCAAATTATGTGAAACCCACATCTGTTAACGGTGTATTCGAATCTATTCATGATGCTATCTTTTAGATTTTGGGATTATTTCATTTTATTTTATTCGCTATTTTATTGCCGTGTCTTTTCAAACACCTTTGCTAACGCTTCAAGTCGCCTCGGTATGGTTATTAATACGTTAGCCATAACAACCAAAACAAGCCCTGTTTAAAAGTAATCATCATTCATGTCAAGGGCGTAACCTCAGGCACCTTGATCAAGAACCGCAGCTGCCTAATTTTCTTCCACAATGAATTCTGAAAGAGGCCGGCTGCATGGTGCAGCATTCAAATAACCATTTCTCTTGTGTAGATTGAGAAGGTAATGGCTCACATCTGCAATATTGAGTCATCAGAGGAAACAGCATATTCTAGCTGGGTAGCTGTGCTCCCTTTCCTTTTCTTTCTTTTTTTCTTTTTCCTTCCCTTTTTCCTTTCTTTTTTTTTTCTTGTTCCTTTCGTTTTCTTTCTCCTTTCCTCTTTCCGTTCTTTTTCTTTTTTTTCTTTTCCTTCTCTTCCCCTTCTCCTCTCTTTCTTTTTTTTTCTTTTTCCTTGTTCCTTCCCTTGTTCCTTTCCCCTTTCCTTCCTTTCCTTTCCCCTTTCCTTCCTTTTTCTTTTTTCTTTTCCTTGTTCCTTCCCTTTTTCCTTTCCCCTTTCCTTTCTTTTTCTTTTTTTCCTTCTCTTCCCCTTCCCCTTTCTCCTTTCTCCTTTCTCTTTTTTCTTTTCCTTTTCCTTCCCTTCCTTTTCTCTTTCCCTTTCCCCTTCCCTTCCCTTCCCTTCCCTTTCTTTTTCTTTTTTCTTTTTTCTCTTTTCTCTTTTCTCTTTTCTTTTTTCTTCTCTCCCCTTCCCTTCTCTTTCCTTCCCCTTTCTTTTTTCCTTCCCTTCTCTTTCCCTTTCCTTTCCTCTTTTCCTTTCCTCTTTTCCTTTTCTCTTTTCCTTTTTCCTTTTTCCTTTTTCCTTTTTCCTTTTTCCTTTCCTTTCCTCTCCTCTCCTCTCCTCTCCTCTCCTCTCCTCTCCTCTCCTCTCCTCCCTTCCCCTCCCCTCATACTAAAAATGGTCCTTCTTTTCTGGAAAACACCTATTCTGGGTAATCATGAGGAACATAACCTTGATGCTGCAGTCACATTCCAGCCAAAAAAGATTGGCAAATGTATTTGATTTTAAATGGTTATTCCATTTTACAAAGCTTGCAAACTCTTCTCTACTTCCTTCTGCTTTTTAGCTTCTATTCTCCCTTTTGGTGATGGGTAATATGCCAGTAAAATAAAATAAACAAAAGATTGGCAAGTCTAATATAACTTAACATATCCCACAATGCAGATATTTCAATTCATTGTGACATAACAGTTATTTTATATTGCTCAAGTATAGAATCATCTCAGAAAGGGTCGGTCCTTCCTTCCTTCCTTCCTTCCTTCCTTCCTTCCTTCCTTCCTTCCTTCCTTCCTTCCTTCCTTCTTTCCTTCCTTCCTTCCTTCCTTCCTTCCTTCCTTCCTTCCTTCCTGCCTGCCTGCCTGCCTTCCTGCCTTCCTCCCTCCCTCCCTCTCTCCCTCCCTGGCTGCCATTTCTTCTTTCATCTTCCTCCCTCCCTCCCTCCCTCTTTCCTAAATTTTTCTTTTATTTCAGATTGACAACCTGTTAACTGTTCTATAATTACATCATTCACATTTTATGTATTCTTCTTATAATGCAAATTTTGGGTTTTTTTAATGCATTAAATTTCATAATAGGTTTAGATAAATGTTTAGATAAACCTAGATGTTTGTTAATAGTTAATAAACTGTAACAACATAAAGGAACTTATTGATATCTGAATTCCATAACTAGATGGTGAACATAACATGCTAAAAAAAAATCATGATTTTATATGTATATCAGTCTCTCTCTGTATGTGTGTTTATATTTGAAATATGGTCTCATATCTCCACCTAGAGACACAAAGACAATGGCATGTACAGTATTTTTCTTTCTCTTCTCCCTTCTCCCCTTCTCCTCTTCCCTTCCCTTCCCTTCCCTTCCTCTTTTCTTTCTTTCTTTCTTTCTTTCTTTCTTTCTTTCTTTCTTCCTTCCTTCCTTCCTTCCTTCCTTCCTTCCTTCCTTCTTCCTTTCCTTTCCTTTCCTTTCCTTTATCCTATCCCATCCCATCCCATCCCATCCTCATCTTTCAAATGCCCACTGTTCTATTTTCTAAAAATAAATCATATAGGGAGTTTCTCATTTCACTTCATTATGCTTTTCTACTTTTGGTAAGTGGATTCTGGTAAGTGGAAAGGAGCATTTTAAAAAACAATTGATATTATTTCAAAAAACAATTAGTGTTAATGGAGTCATGCGATGACTTTTTAAGATTATTAAATAACATTTGGTATTGCCTTCAAGTAGATTTGCAGCCAAATAGGCATATACAGGACTGCCCCACACCAATAGCAATTTGTACAATAACTGGAAAAGAATTTTATTGTTTATAGTTCCAAAGATTATTGGTGATTCTGATTTGTAGTGGCAAACAGCTATTTGTAGGGGTGACTTTATTGGTTAATTCTCTTTAGGCACATTGCAATCTTCTGTGCGATTATCTGGGGAAAAAGTAATACCGAATCTAGCAAAATTCATGCTAGAGTAAGATCAGTTGAGAAAATTCATCCAACTTGATCTGAATATCTGAACTGAATTGTCAGATTGTGTTAATCTGAATTTCTTGTCTCAACTGATCTGGGAAAAGTTGAATTGGTAGAGATAGAGAAGCATCCAAATTAATCCAGAGCCAGGCGGATTTAATCAACGGTTCACAAAGACCTTTTGAATCGATTCAGAAAAACATAATAATCCACCCAACCCTTGGACGCTAGATCAAATCATCCAATTGTTGGATCCAATATTTTGCTCTGTCTGATTTAGAAATTTGTTTCCCTACCAATAAGACTCGGGATGATATTCCCTTGATACTGCTGCATGTTAGCAATTGCCTTTTGAACTTTTCATGTCAATAGCAATAGCACTTAGATTTATATACCGCTTTACAGTGCTTTACAGCTCTTTCTAAACAGTTTACAAAGTCAACCTATTGCCTCCAACAATCTGGGTTCTCATTTTACCAACCTCAGAAGGAAGGAAGGCTGGGTCAACCCTGAGCCTGGTGAGATTCAAACTGTCGAATTGCAGGCAGCCGGCAGGCAGCAGAATTAGCCTGCAACACTGTATTCTAACCACTATGCCACCACGGCTCTTAGCTTACCTTATCATGTTATGCCTCATTTGCTCCAGGTTGCTTGGAACCTGAGTTAGTATAGTTTTTTTTTTTGACGTGGGGAGGAGTTTTATTTGAAAAAAATTCAAATATTAAGTTACTCCATTTCTTCTGTTGCATTTAAACTACATAGTGTTATTGCTTTAAAAAAAAAAATCTGGCATGAATTATTCCAAGCTCTTTGTTACTCGCAAACACTACAGGTACATGAACTGGATGTTCTGTCCCCGTCTCACACACGCACACAAACAGACAGCCGGGGGTTAAATAAACTGGCAGACAACCAATTCATCTGATAAGACGCTTGGCAGCAACCCAGTAGCTGCTTGCCAAAAACTTTTACTCAATAAACAAAATACACACAGTCAAGAATTGTCCATTTCGTAAAATAAATCCAAGGCCGATAATGTTGTTTCCAAAGATGCAATGTGACTTGATAGTAGTTAGTTTTGTCCGTCACAGAGTCTGAATGGCCACCTCACCCCCTTTTATACCCCGTGGGGTGTAGTCCAGTGACTCAGCCTAATTTCTGGCATGCCTTTTCTTCTGTTGCACGCGCTTATCTCTGCGACGCTGCCGAGGATCCAGCCAAGACTCATTACCCTCATCACTGTCCACCTGTGGCTGCGTGGACGTGCTTGGCCCCGGTCCTATCTCTTGGCCTTCGGCGGACACCGAAGGCATTGCCAGAGAGGAGGGTCCTGAAGAGGGAGGCCTTGCCAACTCCTCTCCTTCACTCTTGGAGTCCTCTCCTGCCAATGACATGGGCTCAGGTAACGGAGCCACAACACTGGATTTCTAAATATTGCATAAAGTTGGCACCAATGACATATGGGTCATATGGCTCTCCTCAGGGTACCGTCGACCAGACAATGTCGTCTGGCGATGTCCAGGGGTAGGGCGTTCTCTGTGGGCTCCCCTACCCTGTGGAATGAGTTACCCACCGAGCTCCGGATGGCGCCTGATCTCCGTTCTTTCTGTCGAGGCCTGAAGACTTGGCTATTTCAACAAATGGGCTGATTCAGATTCTTGGGTTTTATTATTTATTATTATTTGATTTTAACTGGTTTTAATTCAGATTTTTATTGTATGTTTTTGCTTGTGTTCGCCGCCCTGAGTCCTTTGGGAGAAGAGCAGCATATAAATATGTGCACATAAATAAATAAATAAATATGTGTTTATACTGACCCACTAAAATATATAGCACATAGCTTGACAGGTGTGTGGGTTTTTATTTTTATCCAATGCTGCACTCGGCCAACAACTTTCAGTGAAGGTTAGCACAGTAGATCTGTTGGAAGGAATTTGTAGATTTGTAGATCTGTTGGAAGCAGGGCTGGATTTTCCTATAGGCTAACTAGGCTTCAGCCTAGGGCCTCAGATCAAGAGGGGCCTACATTCAAATTGTTAGCAAAATTAAAATTACACTTTCACTATAGGTGAAAGGGCCTCATAAGTGGAATAGCCTAGGGCCTCTTTTCATCTAAATCTGGCCCTGGTTGGAAGGAATAGATCACATCCACTTCAATGTTCCCTTCCATAGGATATATATTTTAAAAAGGAAGGAGATTAATCTTTCCATTTCTTATGGACCTTCTCCAGTTTTGAGAAATCAGCATCCAATTTTTTAAGCGTCCGTTCGCCCTGTCGCACAAAAATATTTAAACCTCCCAGGTTGCAAAATCAAATTTCGAGTTTTAATTAGAAGTTGTATATAGGATCGAGGAATGGGTGTAGCTTTTTAACAACGTATGCGGATGACCTATGCGTTCACTTATTGTGTGTGTGTGTGTGTGTGTGTGTGTGTGTGTGTGTGTGTGTGTGTGTGTGTGTGCGCACTTGGGAAAAACCTTGGCTTTGAATTCTTTCTTCCTATCATTTTGCTGAAACTGCAATCGGCTCAAATTATGCCCTGGGGTAAATCAATCCCTCTTACTACAGTTGCTGATTTTTGTTTGTACACCGTAAGCATTTTAGCCCCGTTCAAACACAACTAGCCCTATCCACAAGCTTACAATGGAAAAAGGGAAATAAAAACAGAATGAGAAGAGAATGGTATTAGAATGGAATGAATGGAATGGAATGGAATGGAATGGAATGGAATGGAGTGGAGTGGAGTGGGGTAGAGTAGGGTAGGGTAGGGTAGAGTAGAGTAGAGTAGAGTAGAGTAGAGTAGAGTAGAGTAGAGTAGAGTAGAGTAGAGTAGAGTAGAGTAGAACAAGAATGAGAACAAGAACCGCCACTGACCATTAATAATATATAATACTGAAGGACACTATAGGCAGCAATACAATATTATGCTATGCTATGCAGGCATTATAAGGAAAGGGATGTATCCAACTGAAGTTTTAGAATAGAATAGAATAGTAGAATAGAATAGAATAGAATAGAATAGAATAGAATAGAATAGAATAGAATAGAATAGAATAGAATAATATTGGAATAGAAGAGAACAGAACAGAACAGAACAGAACAGAACAGAATAGAATAGAATAGAATTCTTTATTGGCCAAGTGTGATTGGACACACAAGGAATTTGTCTTGGTGCATACGCTCTCAGTGTACATAAAAAGACAAGATACATTTGTCAAGAATCATAAGGTACAACACTTAATGATAGTCATAAGGTACAAATAAGCAACCGAATCATACTAGGAAACAGTATCAACATAAATTGTAAGGAAACAGCAACAAGTTACAGTTATACAGTCATAAGTGGAAGGAGATGGGTGATAGGAATTATGAGAAGATTAATAGTAACAGTAATGCAGCCCTAGTGAATAGTTTGACAGTGTTGAAGGAATTATTTGTTTAGCCAAGTGATGGCGTTTGGGAAAAAAACTGTTCTTGTGTCTAGTTGTTCTGGTGTGCAGTGCTCTACAGCGTCGTTTTGAGGGTAGGAGTTAGAGCATTTCACCGAGGCAGCTGTCGGCGGCGCCATCTTGGATAGACTGGACAATTATTTGACTGGGATGGTATAGGACTCCTCTCTTGAACAGGGGCTGGACTAGAAGATTTCTGAGGTCCCTTCCAGCCTATGATTCTATGATTTTGTGATGCTGCCTCATTCCTTTTATTTTGCTCCACTACCCATAAAGACCCTTCATCAAATGGTAGCCTCAAGTCACGAAAAGATGACTGGAAACTTGTTAAAGAGAGACCCAACCTAGAAGGGAAGAGAAATTTTCTGACACCGAGAACAATGGAATAGTTTGTCTCCCAGATGTCAGCGCTTCGCCGCTGGCATAGAGAGCAGAGGAGAGAGAGAGATAAGCTCTGAACTTTTGCCTGCTAAATCCCTTTGAAGTCGGGTTGTCGTGGAAATGAAGAGGGGGGGGACATTCCTGGGAAATGACGAGACAAGAAGTCTGAAGAATGACTTGGAAGATAGCCAATGAGAAGCAGAGATTTGGGGATCGGAAAGGGAGGGATTGGGGGGCAAAAGGTCAGTCTTGTCCACATCGAGTCATGATCTGGTGGCTGTGCTCAATTAAAGAAAAGATTTCCTTAAAGATTGGCAGTTTGGAAATTCATTTATTTTGAGATAGCAACGAAGTCTGACACCAGAGTTGTAGGGGCTCCATCTCTGGAGGTTTTCAAAAATAGACTGAACAACCATTTGACCGGGATGACATAGGTTCTTCAGTCCTTTTACAGGGGATTGGAAAGAAGGACTCTGAAGTCTCTTCTAGCCCTATAATTCTTTGTTCTATGTCAGTGGTGGCGAACCTATTGCATGTATGCCAGAAGTGGCATGTAGAGCCCTCGCGTGGGCATGCATGCCATCTCCCCAGCTCTGTTTCGGGTCTCTGCGGTGCATGTGTATGTGCCTCCCACTGGACAGCTGGTCTTCGGGTCTCTGCCGCGCATGTGCAGGCCATGTGCGCATGTACAGTGCATGCATGTGTGTACACCTTGCAGTTTGGGCAGGCGTGGGTGCATGCCGGGGTGCACGAGCGGGCGCCCTTGCCTTGCCGATTGGACACGTGCATGCACCTTGGGCACTTGGTGCCTAAAAGGTTCACCATCACTGTTCTATGTTTCTAACTTGCAAAATTCTTACGACAGTCATAGCACATGGCAGCACCTAGATTACCTTAGCTGACCTTGGGAAGAAAAAAAAATGATCCAGGAGAGAAAAAAACAATACACTGTTTCCCCCAAAATAAGACCTCCCTTGATAATAAGCCCAATTAGGCTTTTGAGCACATGGCAATAAGGCCAAGCGCTTATTTCAGGGTTCAAAAAATATAAGACAGGGCCTTATTTTCGGGGAAACACGGTAAGTTTTTATTTAATCTATGCCATCTTTTCCTTTTTCTGTGTTGCCATCAAAGAGATAGTTCAGCCTGTACAATGAAGTCTAATGTTTGCTATCATGAGAAAAGTATGAGTTTTAATTCCCATAGAATGTATCGTACAATTTGAGCCACGATGCTGAAAGTGTCATATAAACCTAAATAAATGCCAGAGTTTCTAAAACAAACTGAAGTGTACAATTGCGAATTAAACCCTAGATTAAACTGCTAAACCCTGGCGATTTTCATTTTAAACACTGCTCAGAGGAAACCATGGATTGTAAACTAACTTAAATTTCTCTACTTTGATCATTATCTACCTGACTGCTGATGGGATATAGATAGATGTTCTTAACTAGTTAATTGGCTTTTTAGATTGGTAGGTAAAAGGCTGTTCATTTATAATATTTAGAAGAAACCATCACATTTTGCCAAGAAACACACAGCAAGAATACTCAAGACTGAGAAAAGAAACATAGAGCAAGAATACTCAAGAATGGGGAAAGAAACATGGAGGAAGAATACTCAAGAACGGGGAAAGACATGGAGCAAAAATACTCAAGAACGGGGAAAGAAACATGGAGCAAGAATACTCAAGAATGAGGAAAGAAACAGGAGCAAGAATACTCAAGAATGGGAAAAGAAACATGGGAGGAAGAATACTCAAGAATGGGGAAAGAAACATGGAGCAAGAATACTCAAGACTGAGGAAAGAAACATGGAGCAAGAATATTCAAAGAATGAGGAAAGAAACATGGAGCAAAAATACTCAAGAACAGGGAAAGAAACATGGAGGAAGAATACTCAATACTGAGGAAAGAAACATGGAGCAAGAATATTCAAGAATGAGGAAAGAAAAGTAGCAAATATACTCAAGAACAGGAAAGAAATGTGGAGGAAGAATACTCAAGAATGAGGAAAGAAACATGGAGGAAGAATACTCAAGACTGAGGAAAGAAACATGGAGCAAGAATATTCAAGAATGAGGAAAGAAACACGGAGCAAAAATACTCAAGAACAGGGAAAGAAATGTGGAGGAAGAATACTCAACAATGAGGAAAGAAACAGGAGCAAGAATACTGAAGAATGGGGAAAGAAATATGGAGCAAAAATACTCAAGAATGGGAAAGAAACGCAGAGCAAGAATACTCAAGACTGAGGAAAAAACATGGAGGAAGAATACTCAAGACCGAGGAAAGAAACATGGAGCAAGAATATTCAAGAATGAGGAAAGAAACACGGAGCAAAAATACTCAAGAACAGGGAAAGAAATGTGGAGGAAAATACTCAACAATGAGGAAAGAAACAGGAGCAAGAATACTGAAGATGGGAAAGAAACATGGAGCAAAAATACTCAAGAATGGGAAGAAACGCAGAGCAAGAATACTCAAGACTGAGGAAAGAAACATGGAGCAAGAATACTAGGAACAGGGAAAGAAAAACGGAGCAAGAATACTCAAGAATGAGGAAAGCCATTTGATTTTCCTGTCATAATAACTTTTAAATATTGTGTACATGCATAGGTACACAGCCACACATACATTTTAAAACATAATTAACTTTGAAACAATAGGAATCAACTCACTAGGGATATATTGGGCCTCATTTGACTGAGTGCTTGAATTCTTTTTTTAAAAAATGCAACATCCCAAGGGAAAAAAAAAAACTCTGCTGATTATAAAAATGAATCCACCCAGAATAATTTATGAATAGGTTAATTGACATAACGAACCCAAAACTGCTGTAAAACTGCTTATGGTTTGTTTTCTAATCTGGGGCGATGGCAGCTACATTCTTTGATGGACATATATGATTGAATAGTTCTTTGGGAACAAATTATTCCCCCCCCCCACCTCTTTTGTCTCCTCGTTCTGTCTCTCTGTCTTGCTAAATGACATTTTCTGAGATTACTATAATAATCGCATTATTATTACTCTTCTAGATCATTTCTGTTAAAGTTAACTCTGATATCCACTGAAGCTGACCGTTTTTGCCTGTGAGATTTGCCGGGGAAGCTACCATCTTAAATTTGGATTTGGTAAACCTCAGTGATCCAGTGAGGTCCTCGCGAGTGGTGGGTTTCAAATTTTTTTACTACCGGTTCTGTGGGTGTGGCTTGGTGGGTGTGGCATGGCTTGGTGGGCGTGGCAGAGGAAGGATACTGTAAAATCTCCATTCCCACCCCACTCCAGAGGAAGGATAGTGTAAAATCTCCATTCCCTCCCCACTCCAGTGGAAGGTTATTGCAAAATCCCCATTTCCTCCCAATCAGCTGGGACTTGGGAGGCAGAGAATAGATGGGGGCAAGGCCAGTTAGAATTTTTACTACAAGTTCTCCGAACTATTCAAAATTTCCGCTACCGGTTCTCCAGAACTGGTCCGAACATGCTGAAACCTATCTCTGCCTCACATCCTGGACATAAATTATTTCAACTTCTACCCTCAGAACGACGCTATAGGGCACTGCGTGTCAGAAGAACTAGACACAAGGACAGTTTTTTCCCCGCATGCCATCACTCTGCTAAACAACGAATTCCCACAACACTGTCAAATTATCTAGAAAGGCAGTATTAACATCATTATTCTCATCTTCCTTATTATCTATCTTCTTATCTTCTTACGACTATAACTTTGGTGCTTACCGCTATTGTTGTATGTGCATTGAGAGCTTACGCACCGGAAACAAACTCCTTGTGTGTCTAATCATACTTGGCCAATAAAGAATTATTGGCTAAGAATTCCTATTCAAAGGAATATTTCAAAATGAACAAAAGAAATTGGCAGAAATAATATCAATGTGACATAACAAGAATTGCAGGGGGAAAAAGCATTGCTTTGTGTTTCTGTCAAGGCAACCATCTGACACTGAAGCAGTATGGCATTTTCAACTACTCATGCTGTTTGCCAATCATTTTCCATGAGAGAAAGAACAATATTTAATTGGGCAGTGATTATATATTATTTAAAACCAAGTGCAGAACGATGAGAAACTTTTAGAAGTATGAAATAATAGCTGCAAAACCAAGCCACGTTGTACCCTCAAAGTAGCCAACACACAATTGAGTCTAGTGGGTGCTTAGCAGTTTGTGGTTTTCCAACAGAATATTGTGTCAAGTAAATCGTGGTTAATAATCACGTAGATGAATACACGGATGGATTATCATGAGCGAGATAGCAAAAGAAAAGTGACGAATATGGGATATTCCTGTCAGCTTTGGAAGCCATATTAGGCCGGAAGCTTCCATGCCGCCATCTTCTTATGTGTGGGAAAGTAGGATGGGGGGATTTAGTAGAGGGGTTGTCTGTAGACATAATAGCATTCTTCCTGTCGGTCAAGGTCAGGGTGATCCAGCATCTGGAGAAGGAGTGGTCGGAGTGTTGTCTCGAGATGGGACGGTAGTTGATTGGAGTATGTGATCGACTGAGGACTGAGGGGATGGTTTTGGGGGTTTTGATTGACTGAGGGAAAACCCGGACCTTTCAGATTCGGGGTTTCCCAGATGTGCCAGTTTACCTATTCTAGTAAATAGAACTTTGAAAAAATGCTTGCTTCAGAGTTTTACTTGGAGTTGGGGGCAGGGGTGAAATGCTCCCGGTTCAGACCGGATCGCCGGATCGAAGTAGCGATGGTGGCGGGTGGTTCGAAGAACCGGTAGCAAAAATCCCTCCCCCACTCCATGCCCAGCTGAGCCGCGCGATCATCAGAGGCTTTTTTTTTACTTTTAAAAGCATTTTTTCTACAACCTGAGGTTGTTTAAAAAATACTTTTAAGAGGTTAAAAAAAAGCCTCTGACGATCCCAGCTGAGTTGCCAGATCGTCAGAGGCTTTTTTTTTTTTTTACTTTTAAAAGCAATGCTTTTAAAAGTTAAAAAAAAAAAAGATTGTGCGCCACAGCTGATCACCCCTTCTCGTGTGCTGTTCTACTTACCGCATGTCTCCTTTTGGCATACACTGCAGTGCACACCTTGCATTTGGTGCGTGGTGTGCACTGCATATGCGCAGCCAGCAAACCGGTAGTAAACCAGTTCAGATTTCACTACTGGTTGGGGGGGTTTTCTGGAACAGTGACAATTCTGGCTACTACTCTCGGCTAGCTTTCTCAAAATTCTCAGTTTGACTATGCGAGAATAAGGCATTTCTAACTTAAAAAGTGTTACACAGTGCAGAGTGAATAGAAAATTAGTGTGTAACAGATCTGCATCCAGCTGTGTGCTGCAATTCAATAGCTTGAATGCGAATACATGTATAAATCAAGGTATCTGTTGAGATAAATACTTTGAAAAATATTTGTTTTCTGAATGTCAGTTTAGGAATATAATAACACACACACACTCTACAAGTGAAATCAAATAATCTGGAAGAATCTCCTAGCTTAATTTATTTAATTTATTATTTTATTATTATTTATTTATTTTATTAATCATATTTCTACGCCACCCACTCTCCGAGGACTCTGGGCAGTTTACAACAATCAACAGTATACTAAATAGCATATTGCCCCCCAACAATCTGGGTCCTCATTTTACCCACCTCGGAAGGATGGAAGGCTGAGTCAACCTTGAGCCGGTGAGATTTGATCCGCTGAACTAGCAGTCAGCTGAAGTAGCTGCAAGTACAGCACTCTAACCACTGTGCCACCTCGGCTCCTTGTTGTTGCTTGGTGATAATAGTGGCCATTTTGCTTTGCTGATATTTTGAATGATGTGATGGATGGGCTGTAAGTAATTCTGAAAACACTTAACAAATGGCAAGATGAAATACAAATAAATTGGAACAATTAAATCTGTACCATAGTCTAATGTAGGCCATCCAAAAGCTTTGAATGTGCTATTACCACAAGGTAATAAACTTAAAGGTTAAAACAAAATGTCTGAAGCCATTTAGGGCTTCCTGCCTAAGCAGGGGGTTGGACTAGAAGACCTCCAAGGTCCCTTCCAACTCTCTTATTCTATTCAAAATGATGAAAGCAACTACTGGTATCTTCTATTGAACTGTAAGTGTTCTCCTGCCACTGACTCTTTAAAAAAGTCTCTTTTATTTCTGAGAGACAGTTTAATTAAAGTTCCTAAAAAGTTTGAGTGGACAATAGAAATAGCAAGATCAAGATCGAATATATATTGTCAAAAGAGGCTAGATATCACTCAAAGACAGTTGTCACAAATACAAAAGGAGAAGGTTTTTTTTTTCCCCTTCTCTTTCTGCAACAAATAGTCTCTTGTAATTTTCACCGAAAAGAATCAAGACATTTTGAAGGAAGCAAAATAACCTTCGGAGATCAACACAAACATTTTTGGAGATAACAGAATAATAGAGATGGAAGGGACCTTGGACGTCCTCTAATCCACCATTTTAAGAACTGTGGTGGCGCAGTGGTTAGAGTGCAGTACTGCAGGCTACTTCTGCGGACTGCCGGATTCCTGCAATTTGGCAGTTCGAATCTCACCAGGCTCGAGGTTGACTCGTCCTTCCATCCTTCCGAGGTGGGTAAAATGAGGACCCAAATTGTTGGGGGCAAATATGCTGACTCTGTAAACTGCTTAGAGTGGGCTGTAAAAGCATTATGAAGCATTATATAAGTGTAAGTGCTATTGCTATCTCCTGCTGAAGCAGGAGGCCCTTTACTGTTTCCGACAAATGGTAGTCCAATTTCTTCCTATAAAAGCAGGGGTGAAATCCAGCAGGTTCTGGAGAACTGGTAGCGGAAATTTTGAGCAGTTCGGAGAACTGGCAGATACCACCTCTGGCTGACCCCAGAGTGGAGTGGGAATGGAGATTTTGCAATATCCTTCCCCCAGGAGTGGGGTGGGAGTGGGGATTTTGCAGGATCCTTTCCCTGGAGTGGGGTGGGAATGGAGATTTTGCAGTATCCTTCCCCCAGGAGTGGGGTGGGAATGGAGATTTTGCTATATCCTCCCAGGAGTGGGGTGGGAATGGAGATTTTGCAGTATCCTTCCCCTGCCACTCCCACCAAGCCACGCCCACCAAGCCACACCACGCCCACCAAGCCACGCCCACTGAACCGGTAGTAAAAAAATGTGAATTCCACCACTGCCCAAAAGTAACCTTTTACAGAAATGTAAAAGTAACGCAAGAGTTGGCTTTTATCCATACTAGTCATAGTTCCCCTGCCACACCCACTAAGCCACGCCCACCAAGCCACACCATGCCTACCAAGCCACGCCCACAGAACCGGTAGTAAAAAAATTTCGATTTCACCACTGCCTAAAAGCCCTAAAAGTGTTGGAGCAGCCACAACTTCTAGATGCAAGATAAATTGGCTAGCTCTTTTTCTCAAAAGTTTTGGAGTTTAGGTGTGCAACCAATCTCCCAGATTAATCCTCCACCTTTTTATGATAAAATAAAATCCAAGGGGTGAAACTACTACTTGGAAGTAAGCATTCGTAACATTCATACATACAGCCATTATTTTATTCCTTTTGGGACTAAACAACGTTATTAGTGCACAGAAGGGGAATTAAAAATAGAAAACTAAAAAAAAATAAAATAATAATAAGTGGAGGAGGGAAAAAAGTAATACCGGTAAAACTAATTGATACCGATATCATTTAATCTCTCCGTCCATACTTTTCTGTCTCTGCAAAACCATTTCATCTTATAATTAGTCTTAGAAGTGGCTTAATTAGCAATTTCCTTCTCATCATCAACCTGATGGTTTAAAACAATTCTATTTCCAAAGATAATTTTAGTTTATTTGCAAAAATGCTTTGAGATGTGACTTTGGAAGACATATAGCAATAATATTGTTTAGGATTGTATACTAGGCTCATGTTTAGGGGGGAAATGAAAGGATTTTTTTTCCTTCCCCAATAATGAAAATGCATTATTTACTCTTCAGTTTACTGTTTGCTGTAGCGGAAATGAATCTCTTAAAATCAAATTATTCTTTCCCATATTCTTAAACAGATACACCCTGGCCAAGTTTCATACTGCTATATTACTATAATTTAGCCAAATCAAATAATCCACTGTATCTCCTTTATACAAATCATTAAATTTTCTGCTTCATTTTCAAGAACTCTAATATCTACATATGACCTTTCTTTTTTATGATAGTTTATTGGAATTTGTCATTTTGGCCAAGAGAAGATAAAAGTTAATTTACATGCAGACTGAAAGTTACGCAAGCAGCAGCTATAAACTTCAGCCTATCAACTTATTTTTTTTACTGTAACCTTTCTTTGAATCCTCTCCAAATATTATTTTTTTTGTAAAAAACTGGGTTCTTTCTATTGACACATTCTATCACGCTTCCAATATGTGACAGAATTTTCAGCTTCTAGCTCGCTCAATTACAGCTTCCATTCAATGTGTTACGAAATAACATTGGAAGGGGGACGTTAATACATGCAGTCCTCAAATTATGACCACCATTGAGCCCCAAATTTCTGTTGTTAAGTGAGACATTTGTTATGTGAGTTTTGCCCTGTTTCTTATTACAGTGAATCATTAAGTTAGTAACAAAGTTGTTAAATCAATCTGGCTTCCTCATTGTCAGAAGGTTTCCATTCTGATAATGAAGTCATGCTATTTCTATTTGTAGGTTGTTGTTATTATTATTATTATTATTATTATCTCTTTTATTCATTAAACATGAAACTCAGTCAACTGGACATTCAAAAATGCATCACAAATACCATTGACTGGTGCTAATAGTTGATACGGATTGCTGCCAGCGTCCTAGGTATCAATCAAGTACCTTCTTAAGATGTACGATGTTCCGAGTAGCGCAGTTTTTTGCAGTTCCGCTGGTGTTATTGCAGGAAGCTGCAATTTGTTGATGTATCTTATAAAATTCTTGGACATGGTGCAACAAGTGCCCCGATGACTATGGGTATCACTGTTACATGTTTCATCTGTAGCTGTGTAGTTTCGATGGCCAGGTCACGATATTTCATGATTATTTTTCCAGTTCTTTTTCTTTGACTCTGGCATCTTCTGGTATAGTGATATCAATAAATTGTACGTTTCGGTTTTCGACAGCTGTGATATCTGGTGTGTTGTGTTCCAAATGACGATCTGTCTGTATTTGAAAGTCCCTCAAGATCTTCACTGTCTCATTTTCAGAACTTTTTCCACTTTATGTTCCCATGACTTTTCGGATACAAGTAAGTCATATTTTTTACATAATGACCAGTGGATTAATTTAGCAACTTGATCCTGTCTAGCTTTGTAATCAGTTTGCGTGATTTTGCTGCACTCACATATTGTTGTTGTTGTTGTTGTTGTTGTTGTTGTTGTTGTTGTTCTCTTTTATTCATTAAAAATGAAACTCAGTCAACTGGACATTTAAAAATGTGTCATAAATACCATTGATTGGTGCTAATGGTTGATACGGGTTGCTGCCAGCATCCTAGGTATCAACCAAGTACCTTGGTTGTTGTTGTTGTTGTTGCTGTTGTTGTTATCTTTATTCATTAAACATGAAACTCAGTCAACTGAACATTCAAAAATGCATCACAAATACCATTGACTGGTGCTAATGGTTGATACGGGTTGCTGCCAACGTCCTAGGTATCAACCAAGTACCTTCTTAAGATGTACGATGTTCCAAGTAGCACAGTTTTTTGTTTATTTTTATTTATTTGTTTGTTTGTTGTTGTTGTTGTTGTTGTTATTATTGTTATTGTTATTATTATTATTATTATTATTATTATTATTATTATTATTATTACTACTACTACTACTACTACTACTACTACCACTACCACTACTACTACTACTACTACTACTGTGTTTCCCCGAAAATAAGACGCTGTCTTATATTTTTCTGAACCCCAAATTAAGTGCTTGGCCTTATTTTTGGGGAGAACTTATTATTTTGGGGAGCATGGAGCAAGACGGGGTGCCTCTTGCCGTCTTACCTGATTTCCAGCTCTGTCTCCCTAACCCTAACCAGAGGAAATGGCGGGGACCAGCTGCGCGTGCATTTAAATATTTTTGGGGTGGGCTTATTTTAGCGCATGCGCTCAAAAGGCTAATTGGTCTTATTATCTGGGGAGGTCTTATTTTTGGGGAAACAGTTGTTGTTGTTGTTGTTGTTGTTGTTGTTGTTGTTGTTATTATTATTATTATTATTATTATTATTATTATTATTATTATTATTATTTTTTCTTTACTCTCTGAGAAGAACATAGAAACTAAGTTGAAGGTATCTATGAAAATTCTCAGTCACCCAGGTCTTGGTTGTTCCAAAGGTGCTTTTTCAAGAGGCAACAGAGCTGAAGAAGCTTCTTGGATGAGAAGCGAAACGTCTTCAAAGAAAAACCAGAAAGTCCCGTTGCCTCTTGAGAAAAAGCAAGGCGTCTGGGGACACTTTGAAGGTAGTTCAGCATTGCCATCTAAACGGAAACAGTTGTTAATTGATTTCATGCTTTCTTCTATTTCGAGACTGCTTATTCAATGCTTCCTCTCGTAAGATCAGTCTTGGCCACTTTCCTGCTGCTAATCTTGCTTGTCATAACAAATAATAATCATAATTAATAAGGCCCTATAAAAGATGAGCAGTTTGGCTAGATGAGGCTGCTGTGCTGCAGAAGCAATCTGTGTTACGCAGCAGGGATGTGAGTTGGCCTGAACATTATCTCAAAACCCCGTGTGGGATTCCATCCCATCCCATCCTAATTCTTCATTCCATTATTTTACCTATCCTATCCTATCCTATCCTATCCTATCCTATCCTATCCTATCCCTATCCTATCCTATCCTATCCTATCCTATCCTAATTCTTCATTCCTTATTCTATTCTATTCTATTCTATTCTATTCTATTCTATTCTATTCTATTCTATTCTATTCTATTCTATTCTATTCTATTCTATTCTATTCTATTCTATTCTTTGGTTCGATTTATATGCCGCCCTTCTCCAGAGACTCAGGGCGGCTTACAATGTGTTAAGCAATAGCCTTCATACTTTTGCATATACCTGCTTAGTAGGGCTTTTGCCCCCCCCCACCACCACACACACACAATCGGTGTTCTTTTTTTATACAAAGTCAGCTTATTGCCCCCACAATCCGGGTCCTCATTTTACCTACCTTGAAAGGATGGAAGGCTGAGTCAATCTTGAGCCTGGTGAGATTTGAACTTGCAGTAATTGCAGGCAGTGGTGCTACTTAACAGCACTTTAGTCTGCTGCGCTACCAAGGCTCTATTCTATTCTATTCTATTCTATTCTATTCTATTCTATTCTACTATTCTATTCTACTCTACTCTACTCTACTCTAACCCTACTCTACTCTACTCTAACTACTCTACTCTACACTACACTCTACACTACTCTATTCTTCATTCCAATATCCTACCCTACCCTACCCTACCCTACCCTATCCTATGTAAAAAATAAAAATAAACGAACTATGGAAACTTTTACTACAGAGAGTAGAATTAGTACATAGATTTTGCATGGTAATTATTGCTGAAACACAGATTTATTTTTTTAAAAATCCAGTTCTTTCATGACTAAGGTTTGGAAATCAAAATCAAACAGTGTCAAAAAATGCGAGCACCAAGCATTTTCTATAGTTGTATTTTAATGCAAAGCTGAAGGTTGGGTTTATTGTTGTATTAAAGCGAATGAGGAATGACAGGGCATTGTTTATGCGTAGCCACTCAGGGAATAGGCATGAATCATTAATTTTTTTTAGATATGTTGAATTTTTCAATAAAGCAATAAAGCAAACTCTAAACAAATTACAGCAACGTAACAGTCCTCTACTCCAATGATATTAGCGTTCGTTGATCCTTTGCATTTAATCTTTGGTTGTCCTAATGCAAAATGACATTTATTGCACAAAAATAACATCGTGCAACTTGGGATTCTTGCAATTAAAGGAGCAAGAAGGAATTAATATGATTTTTTTAAAAAAAGGCAAAAACGTCCATTTAAATCAGAGGTGTCAAACTTGATTTCATTGGGGGCCGCATTAGGGTGTTTTACCTTGGGGGGTGGGGCAGTGTGTGTGTGGCCAGGGGGGCGTGGCCAGCTCTATGTCAGTTGTGTTGGGGGCACCTGGGGTGGCCAAGTGCTAAGGCAGGACTCAGACCCTCCCTCCTTCCCTCTCATTATAATCTTCCTTCCTTCCTTCCTTCCTTCCTTCCTTCCTTCCTTCCTTCCTTCCTTCCTTCCTTCCTTCCTTTTCTTTTTTTGCCTCTTCATTCTTTCTTTTTCCTTCCCCACTTTCCTTATTTTTTCTTCCTTGCTCTCTTCCCTCCCTTCCTCCCTCTTTTCCTTCCTTCCTTCCTCTCTCCCTCCCTCCCTCTTATTTCACTTGTCTCCTTCCCTCCCTCCCTCTTTTCCTTTCTTCCTTCCCTCCCTCCCTCCTTCCTTCCTTTTTTTCCTTCCCTCTTCATTCTCCTTTCTTCTTCCTTCCCCTCTTTCCTTCCCTGCTTTCTTCCCATCTTCCCTTCTTCTTTTCTCTTTCCTCTTTCCCTTTCTCATTTCCTGTCCCTTCTTGCATGCTCAGATGCAAAAGGGGAAACTTTTCTCCTTTGTTTCGTTTTTAATTTGTTTTGCTAGCCCAAAAATGAGCTACATTTTTGCTGCCAGAAGCACTGTGGGCTGTTCCTTCCCACCCACTCGTCAGCCATTTTTTGGCTTCCCCATGCCCCATTTTTGGGCTCTTTTTTGGCCTTTTCCAGGCCTTTTTTCAGCCCATTTTTTGTAAAAACTGGGCCAAAAAAAGCCTCAAAAATGAGTTGAAAAAAGCTTCAAAAACAGGCCAAAAAGGCCTCAAAAATGGACCAAAAAAAGCCTTGAAAATGGGTTGAAAGAAACCTCAAAAATGGACCAAAAAAAGCCCTCAAAAATGGGCCAAAAAAATCTCAAAAATGGGCTGAAAAAAGACCCGAAAATGGGGTATGCGGAGGCCAAAAACTTTTTGTTTTTGTTTTCCTCTTCTAAATTTAGGTGCGTCTTATAGTCAAAAAAATACTGTATAACTCTGTATAACTCTACTTATTTATCCATTCATTCATCCTTCTATGTATCCACTGGGTATGTACAGGATGGTTGGGGGCAAAATATTATAAAAAAACATAAGAACTCTGTTGGATCTAAGAAAGTTTATCGTAGCAACTTATTTCTCAAAGTATCACATCAGATGCTTCTGGAAAAAAAAGAAAAACCCACAAGACCTGAGAGTTACAATTTCTTTGAATGATTTTCTGAAACCAATTAGGGACCGATGACAACATTGTTTAGGTTTTTTGTTGTTGTTGTGACAGTTCTCTTATAATAACAAGCTTAGCAAACTTGCCCATGTCTTCAAAAACATGAAGGAAAGACTCTGAACGAATTTTCAAAAGGTCAGGGAAAGCAAAGTAGGCAGATTTATTCATCTTTCCAGAGATGCTTTGCTCTTAAAAATCTGCATATGCTGCCTTGAATATTTATATTCAGCTAAATTTGGGCTTCTGATTTTACATATTCTTTCTTCCCTCCCTCCCTTCCTCTTTTCATTCCTTTCTTCCTCCCTCCCTCCCTTTTTCTTTCCTTCATCTCTCCCTCCCCCTTTTTCTTCATTCCTCCTTTTCCTTCCTTTCTTCCTCCCTCCCTCCATCCATCCAACCATCTTATTTCACATGTCTGTCTCCCTTCCTTCCTTCCTTCCTCCCTCCCACTTTTCCTTCATTCCTTCATTCCTTCCTCCCTCCTCCCTCCATCCAACTCTTATTTCACTTGTCTGTCTCCCTCCTTCCCTTCTTGTTTTCCTTCCTTCCTTCCTTCCTTCCTTCCTTCCTCCCTCCCTCCCTCCCTCCCTCCCTCCATCCCTGTTTGCTTTGCTTCCTCTCTCCCTTCCTCTTTTCCTTCCTTCCCCCCTCCCTCCCTCTGTCCCTCCCCACAATGTGACTTCTGTCACTTCTGTATGTGCATTGGATTTTGATGAAAGGCACAAATTCCATGGCTACCGATGCAAGGTTCTATGGTACATAGGAACATAATTGTCTTTCTGTTTGGAAATTTGCTGCCGCAATTTTATATGGCCAGTGTAGATAGGTGCAGATATTTAAAAAAAAAAAAAAAAAAATCTGGTCTTTACAACATCTGCTAATTTCTCCACTAATGGAGTTCGATTGACCATTATTTTCCTAAATGAACCTTTGTTAATATCAGCCAATACATCTGAATCCGAAAATGCTATCAAAGGAGATATGTCTACCTAAGAAATTTGACAAATCCTCTTTTAAAATTTTAAAAAATTTTCCTGGGGTCAAAATGAGCTCAATGAAGCTGTTTGTCAGCATCTCAGCACTGACATAGAAAAGGGAGGATGAAGCCTGAACTTTTGCCTGCTAAATCCCTGTGAAGATTCGGTCTCCTCAGAGATGAGGAGGGGGGAAACATTCCTGTGAACTGACAGGAAAAGGAATCAGGAGAGTGACTTGGAAGATAGCCAATGAGAAGCAGAGTATTGGGGATCGGAAAGGGAGGGATTGGGGGGCAAAGGTCAGTATTGACCGCGAAGAGCCAGGATCTGGTTGCTGTGCTCGAATAAAGAGAAAATTTCCTTAAAGATTGGCGGTTTGGAAGTTCATTTATTTTGAGATAGCATCGAAACCTGACACTGTTGTTGTTACAGGTGTGTGTAAAAAAAAGGGAGCATATGCAACAGACAATTTGCACGGATAGTCTGCAGAACAAAATGGGTTCCAAAATTTTGCCAGATGTAGGGGTTCAATGCTTCATAGATCGGGTACCCTGACAGAGAAGGACGCCATCTCAATCCACTAAGTGGCATGGCTTCACAGAAGTCACCCCAAACATGTGTCCTCTGACAGATCTGGTGGGATGGAAAGGACCATCGGAGACAGATGATCTCATCTGTAACTTGGACCTGTGTCTGTTAGGGCTTTAAAGGAAGCCTAAGGTCGGCAGTTCAGCAGTTCGAATCCCTAGTGCTGCGTAACAGGGTGAGCTCCCATTACTTGTCCCAGCTTCTGCCAACCTAGCAGTTCGAAAGCACATAAAAAATGCAAGTAGAAAAATAGGAACCACCTTTGGTGGGAAGGGAACAGCGTTCCGTGCGCCTTTGGCGTTGAGTCATGCCGGCCACATGACCACAGAGACTTCTTCGGACAGCGCTGGCTCTTTGGCTTTGAAACAGAGATGAGCACCACCCCCTGGAGTCAGGAACGACTAGCACATATCTGCAAGAGGAACCTTTATCTTTTACCTGTACTAGAAGTTGGTGTAGACACATAGAAGTAGTGTTACACACAGATTTTGGGATGCAGCCAAAATTACATGCATTTGCCGCTGTCAGGAAACAGAACTTCCCAACTGGGAAGTGACTGCGAGCAGCGCTTCCAGATTTGAGATGTGATCCAACTGGCACAAAGGATGGATTTGTCCAGCTGCCATGCGGTTTTTGAAACAGGAGCTGTGAATCCAGGAGGACCTTGCCATTGTGTACCAAGTTTATCTCAGCTATCTAACCAAGGTTACCAATGGAAAGACCAAGCTGGGGTGCCCTAAAAGTGGAAGTCAAACTTGCCAGTTGTTGCTCTCCTTCCTGTCTCTCACCGCCTCCCAGCAGTGGGAAAGAACATTGATGCTTGGATGAGACCAGCCCAAAATGCATAATTGAGTAACATCAACATACTGATGTTATTTAACTCTTGTTGATGGATGACTGGTCCCAGCAGTGTTTGAAGCCTATCTACTACTGCCAATGTTTTGTACAGGCCTGGCATATGACTCAATCAATCATACTTCTTGAACTCTATAAAGATGAGCATATTAATAGACTGACAGTATAACAAGGGAGACTTCCAGCCAACCAGCAACGTTGAACAAAGACAGGAATCATTGAATAAAACTGAATTGCTATTAAATGTTGTGTGAACCTGGCCGTAAGGAAAAGAACACACCTACACTTACACCGACACGCAGTGCGAGACCTATATACTGCCTGGCAGTGGTGAAATCCAAATTTTTTTACTACCGGTTCTGTGGGCGTGGCTTGGTGGGCATGGTGTGGTTTGGTGGGCGTGGCTTAGTGGGCGTGACAGGGGAAGGATAGTGCAAAATCTCCATTTCCACCCCACTCCAGGGGAAAGATACTGCAAAATCCCCATTCCCACCGCACTCTAGGGGAAGGAAACTGCAAAATCTCCATTCCCACCCCACTCCAGGGGAAGGATATTGCAAAATCTCCATTTCCACCCCACTCCAGGGGAAGGATACTGCAAAATCCCCATTCCCTCCCTACTCCTGGAGCCAGCCAGAGGTGGTATTTGCCGGTTCTCGGAACTACTCAAAATTTCTGCTACCGGTTCTCCAAACTGCTCAAAATTTCTGCTACCGGTTCTCCAGAACCTGTCAGAACCTGCTGGATTTCACCCCTGCTGCCTGAGGGAGACACCAGGATGTCATATAACGTAAAGAGCAAAATTAAAATATAAAGGCAAACTGAAGCAAGACTAACCCAAAAATCAAATATGCTGGTCATAAATAAAAGAAGGAGAGAAAAAAATATTTGAGGGGAGAGACAAGGGGGTGAAACTATTTTCCAAAGCAGGAGAAGGCAAGACAAGAGACAATGGATGGAAGCTAACAAAAAAGAGGGAACTAAGGAAAAATGTCGTAACGGCAATGGTGGGATTCAGCCGGTTTGGGCCGTGAAGTTAAGTTGCTGGCTGGTCCCTCCCTTCCCTGCCCCTTCCAGGAATCCCCACTGTTATGTCCTTATAAGGACATCCACCCGGATTGGCTGCCAGCCATCGGGCGGGAAGTTTGAATCGCTGTCAGGGGCGGTGCGACTGCCAGAGCGAATATAAGGAGAGCTCCGGCAGCGCGCAGCCAGTCTTGTTACTGATCTAATAAAACTACTAAATGTATCGAGCTGGTCACGTCTTCATTTCCTGCGCCTGATCTAACACCCACGTGCCCCATTTTGGCTCCCAGGTAAGTGCAGGGAGGCCTCCTAAAGCGGGACACTGTGGGGGTAGGGAGCGGTGCCCCCCCACATGGCCCATTTTTGCTCCCAGGAGGCTGCAGGGTGGTGGTGAGTCCCCCCCACAGGCGTAGGGGGTGGTTAGTCCTCACGCAGCCTATTTTGGTTCCCAGGAAGCTGCAGGGAGGCCTCTTAGGCCCAAAACGGGGTGCAGGGGGGTGCTGTGCCCCAGGAGTGGGTTCTACTTACCTTTACTACCATTTTGCAACGGGATTGCTTCCCTCGCGTGCACGCCTTGCTTCTGCACACGCGCCTTGCTTCTGCGTGCTCACCTTGCTTCTGTGCATGCGCAGATCGCTGATGACAACATCCGGGGTGGTGGGCGGGGCCTCCCGCCAGTTTTACTACCGGTTCGAACTGGGGGCAACCCACCTCTGCTGTGCGCCCCCCTGCCACAGCCCATTTCACTCCCAGGAGGCTGAAGGTAGGCCTAATAGGCCAAAAATGGGGGGCAGGAGGGGCAGGGAGGCGCATCCTCCCCTTGCGGCCCATTTTTGCTCCTGGGGGGGGTGCAGAAGGCCGAGTGCTGCCTGTCACACATCCTGGCCATGCCCACCCACCGGTCATTAGGGCAGAGAACCGGTTGTTAAATTATTTGAATCCCACCACTGCCTAACGGTGAGAGCAATTAACCAATGCAACAACTTGCCTCCAGAAATTGTGGGTGCTCCAACACTAAGAAGAGACCGGACAGACAGCCATTTGTCTGAAATCGTATAGGGCAGTGATGGCTAACCTTTTTGCTATCGTGTGCCAAAAGCGGAGGGAGCATCCTGCGCATGAACGCACAACCCCCCCTCACTACCCCCGCTTTTGGCATGTGATGGCAGAGTGAGCCCATTAGGCCCATTTTTTGCTTTCCACAGGCTCCAGAGCCACTCTAGGAGCCTGGGGAGGGTGAAAATGGCCTTCCCCACCCCCCAAGAGGCCCTCCGGAGGCTGAAAACGGCCTGTTTGCTTACTTCCGGTCCCACCGTTTTTGCCCTCCCCAGGCTCCTAGAAAGGCTCCTAGAGCCACTCTAGGAGCCTGGGGAGAGTGAAAAATGGGCCTTACCCACCCACCCAGGCCCTCCAGAGGCAGGAAACAGCCAGAGCTCAGCTTGCATGCCCACCGATACGGCTCCGCGTGCCACAGATGGCACGCATGCCATAGATTCGCCATCATGGGTATAGGGTCTCAAACAGGGGTTGGATTAGAAGACCTTCAAAGTCCCTTCCAGCTCTGTTTCTCTATGTTCTAAACACCATCCTTAGCCTTTCAGAAGACATTCAACCCGAATCGGGAACAAAATGAGCTACTATGGAAAGCAAAAAAATAACTGATTTGGTATGTTTGTTGACTTTTTCAATTCTTTTGGAGAGTCTGATGCTTGGAGAATTAGATTTTTGTTAATTGCTTGCAAAAAGGCTCCCAGATTAATCCTGAGGACCTCGCAATTCATAAATGCCTTACGTTTTCCTGAATAGTCTGACCCAATTCCTCTCCAATGGCTTAATATATAATAACACCTTATTGCTGTCTCCTATTTCTGTACTTTCAGGCGCTAAAGACTAACTCTTCCCATAGCTTCTCCTTAAGTTACTTCCCTCCAGTGTCCCTTGTGAGGAGGGGTAAGGTGACCTCCTCCTGAGTAGCTTTGCAGCCCTTCTCTGGACTTGCCTCCACTTCACTCTCCTTGTCCTTGGACCGAGTGGAGGAAGCAGCTGTTCCTCCTCAGAGGAGATTGGCTGCCTATCAGCCCCATTGCCCATCAGCAGTCAATCCTCCTCTGTGTCTGTACAGGTAGGCATCTCTCTGTCTGGTCAACCACCTCCCCCAATGCCTGATGGGCCCAGGAGAGCATCGTACTCAGCCCCTGGCATGCCTTCACTGTCAGATGGTCCCAGTTTCTCCTCCTCCTCTTTTCTTCTCCTTCTTCTTCTCCTCTTCTCCTTCTCCTCCTTCTTCTTCCCCTCCTCCTCCTCTCTTCTTCTCCTTCTCCTCCTCCTCCTCCTGTTTTCTTCCCCTTCTTCTTGTCTTATCTGTCTCCTCCTCTCTTCTTCTCCTTCTTCTCCTCTTCCCCTCCTCCTCCTCCTCCTTCCCCTCCTCCTCCTCTCTTCTTCTCCTTCTTTTTCTCCCCCTCCTCCTCTTTTCTTCTCCTTCTTCTCTTCTTCTTCTCTTTCTCCTTCTCCTTCTCCACCTCCTCCTTCTCCTTCCTCCTCCTCTCTTCGTTTCGCCTCCTCCTCTCTTCTTCTCCTTCTTCTCCTCTTCTCCTCCTCCTCCTTTCTTCTCCTTCTCCTTCTCTTCTTCTTCCCCTCCTCCTCCTCTCTTCTTCTCCTTCTCCTTCTTCTCCTTCTTCTCCTCCTTCTCCTCCTCCTCCTCTTTTCTTCTCCTTCTTCTCCTCTTCTTCTTCTCCTTTCCTCCTCCTCTCTCCTCCTCCTTCTCCTCCTGTTTTCTTCCCCTTCTACTCCTCTTCTCTGTCTCCTCCTCTCTTCTTCTCCTTCTTCTTCTCCTCCTCCTCTCTCCTCCTCCTCCTCCTCTTGTTTTTTTCCCCTTCTTCTCCTCTTCTCTGTCTCCTCCTCTCTTCTTCTCTTCCTTCTCCTCCTCCTCTCTTCTTCTCCTCCTTCTTCTCCTCCTTCTTCTTTTTCTCCTTCTCTACCTCCTCCTTCCCCTTTCTCCTTCTCTCTTCTTCCCCTTCTTCTCCTCTTCTCTGTCTCCTCCTCTCTTCTTCTCCTTCTTCTCCTCTTCTCCTTCTCCTCCTTCTTCTTCCCCTCCTCCTCCTCTCTTCTCCTCCTCCTCCTCCTCCTCCTCCTCCTGTTTTCTTCCCCTTCTTCTTGTCTTATCTGTCTCCTCCTCTCTTCTTCTCCTTCTTCTCCTCTTCTCCTCCTTCTCCTCCTCCTTCTCCTCCTCCTCTTTTCTTCTCCTTCTTCTCCTCTTCTTCTCTCCTTCTCCTCCTCCTCTCTCCTCCTCCTCATCCTCTTGTTTTTTCCCCTTCTTCTCCTCTTCTCTGTCTCCTCCTCTCTTCTTCTCTTCCTTCTCCTCCTCCTCCTCCTCCTCTCTTCTTCTCCTTCTCCTTCTTCTCCTTCTTCTTCTTTTTCTCCTTCTCTACCTCCTCCTTCCCCTTTCTCCTTCTCTCTTCTTCTTCTTATCCTCTCCTCCTCCTCCTCCTCTTTTCTTCTCCTTCTTCTTCTTCTTCTTCTCATTCTCCTTCCCCTCCTCCTCCTCCTCTCTCCTCCTCCTCCTCTTTTCTTCTCCTTCTTCTTCTCTTCTCCTTCTTCTCCGAATCAGGCTCTGAGGGGGCCATGACACACATTCTGGGATGAATATGGTTATATTGACCAACATCTGGGGATTTCATTATGAAATACTGACCAGAGGCGTATCAGAAGAAACCCTTGTTTTCTTCTGCTGATTCTTGATGAGATTTAGCCTGAAGAAAAGACAAACATCAAAGTCAAGAAGATTTTATGCTCCTGGTAGCATGGGGTGTTATTTTGTTTGATTTTGGTCTGTCCATCTTAAGGAAATCTTAGAATATTGGCTTATGGTTGGACAATACCATAAATTTAATTTTCCTCCAGGTTTTGCTAGCTACAATCTCAGTTTTTGCCCTGGGGTTTATGAATTTGGTGGGGAAAAAATGGCCTCATATTAGTAAAAGGGCTGTGCACATTTTAATAAGCACTTGTCTTAATGGTCTAATTTTGTTGCTCCAAATTTTTGCACACCTCATTTCTAGCATTTTTTTTCCCCACTAGGAAAATAGACCTTCAATATTTGAAGGTTTTACCAAAGACATTCCAAATAACTCAATTACGACTGCCTTAGTTCAACCGTCTCCGCCGTGTCTTGCCTACTTTTTTATTTTTTAAAAAAATCTCACCTTACTTAATGTGACAAATTCTTAAATATTAATGAATATTAATATCATTTTGTGAATAAAACTTTATCCTTTGAATCACATGAAAGAGAAGGGGAGGAAAAAGAAAAAAGACTTGTTGGCTTTAAATTCCTCTCCAAGCTATTGTTATGTTCAAAAAGCACAACAAGGATTTGGTTATTAACCAACAAAACAAAACAGGGAATCAAATGTCTACTTTTCTGTGTCAGTGAAAAATCAGTCATGCAGTATTGAAGTTCTGCATGATTAAATTGAGCCTTGTAAAAGAGCCTTATCATAAAAGCAATATTTACTTTTCTGGTTTTTTCTTTTTTTTCCCCCGTGAGAAATATTGGCAAAACAGATTTTTAGTAGGAGAGGGGGGTTTCTTTAATTAAAGTATGCAGGTGCTGCATGGATTCTGAAGACATTAAAGAAGGCATAATTCGATGTATGACAGGCTCTTAAACCTCATTAAAACCAAATTTGAAGAAAACAAAACATGATTTACCTAGAAGTAAGCCCAATTGACTTCTATAAGACTCATTCTTGGAGTCCTAGTGGGCAACCACTTAAATATGAGCCAGCAGTATGCAGCAGCTGCCAAAAAAGCCAACACAGTTCTAGGCTGCATAAACAGAGGGATTGAATCAAAATCACGTCAAGTGTTAATACCACTTTATAATTTCTTGGTAAGGCCACACTTGGAATCCTGCATCCAGTTTTGGTCGCCACGATGTAAAAAAGATGTTGAGACTCTAGGAAGAGTGCAGAGAAGAGCAACAAAGAGGATTAGGGACTGGAGGCTAAAACATATTAAGAACAGTTGCTGGAACTGGGTATGTCTAGTTTAATGAAAAGAAGGACATGATAGCAGTCTTCCAATATCTCAGGGGCTGCCACAAAGAAGAGAGAGTCAAGCTATTCTCCACAGCACCTGAAGGCAGGACAAGAAGCAAAGGGTGGAAACTAATCAAGGAGAGAAGCAACTTAGAACTAAGGAGGAATTTCCTGACAGTGAGAACAATTAACCAGCAGAACAACTTGCCTCCAGAAGTTGTGAATGCTCCAACACTGGAAGTTTTTAAGAAGAGGTTGGATAACCATTTGTCTGAAGTGGTGTTGGGTTTCCTGCCTAGGCAGGAGGTTGGACTAGAAGACCTCTAAGCTCCCTTCCAGTTTTGTTATTCTATTCTATTCTCTATTAACGGTTACCTATAGGCTCATAATATTCTCACTCCCAATTTCTTAAACCTATCGCTTCCTAGAGGCCGGATAGATTTCTACAGACAGAGAGAGGACTCAGATCTCTGAGGTAAAACTCCAAAATGAGTTTCCTATTTCTAGTCCCTGCGTAAACATCCAAGTTCGTTCTTTCTTGACACGAGAGCTTAAGAAAATTGAAAGAATTCAGGTCTTTAAATATCTGGGAAATAGAGAAAGTCACCAGGTATGAATCTGGTGGGAAGTTTAGACCATCCCAGAAACTACTTAAATCTAGTATACCTAGTGAAGAGAAGAGAAAGACTAGGGAGGACATGATAGCAGTATTTGAGAGGCTGCCACAAAGAGGAAGGGGTCAACTTTTTTTTTTTCAGCAAGCCGGGCTGGCTTAACTTTTTTCTTAATTTTTTAAATGTTTTAAATGGGTTTGTTATTGTTCTTAAATTACGGGGCCAAATTTATATATATTCTTTTAATACTATTTTAATGTTTGTAATTTATGTTTTTATTCGGCTGTACACTGCCCTGAACCTCAGGGAGAAGGGCGGTATATAAATTGGAAAATAAAATACATAAATAAATAAAACTTAATTAGCAAAGCCCCTGTAGGCAGGACAAGAAACAATGGATGAAAACTAAACAAGGAGAGAAGCAATCTAGAACTGAGGAGAAAATTCCTAACAGTGAGGACAATTAACCAGTAGAACAGTTTCCCTTCAGAAATTGTGGATGCTTCATCCCTGGATGCTTTTAAGAAGAGACTGGACAGCTATTTATCAGAAATAGTACAGGTATCCTGAGAGAGCAGGGGGTTGGACTAGATGACTTCCAAAGTCCCTCCCAGCTCTATTTCTTCTGACTATTTAATTTGCTCCAGTTCCTTGCAGGAGAAAGTGGTTCGTTTTAAGAAATCAAAACCCACTTTAGAAGGTGGAGGGATATGAAAAAAATCAAATATCTCTTTTACTACTGCCTTGGCAATCTATTTTTGAGCAAAGTACTCCAGTGGAGATGAGTTCCAATTAGAAGAAGAATTTCGGAGCAACGGACTTCCACAGAGATCATTATTCCTGCATATTTTATGATGATACCGAGAATCAATATTCCGCTTCTTGTTTGCACAAGTCTCCCTTCAATCAATCTGTGACTTCAAGACTTCCTACACTTCAGTTCCGCGTCAAGGAAAGACTTCAAGAAAGAAATTCCTGCTGGGCATTTTCTGAAATGACACAAGTCTCAACACTAAGGATTAAAATAAAAAATCTTTGGAAAACCTTTCCTTTTCCTAGGAAAAATCCAGGGGTGAAATCCAGCAGGTTCTGGAGAACCAGTAGTGGAAATTTTGAGCAGTTCAGAGAACCGGAAAATACCCCCCTGGAGTGGGGTGGAAATGGATACTTTGCAATATCCTTCCCCCAAGTGTGGGGAGGAAATTGGAATTTTGCAGTATCCTTCCCCTGGAGTGGGGAGGGAATGGGGATTTTGCAGTATCCTTCCCCCAGGGGTGGGGAGGGAATGGGAATTTTGCAGTATGCGAATTTTGCAGTATCCTTCCCCCAGGGGTGGGAAGGGAATGGAGATTTTGCAATATCCTTCCCTGCCATGCCCACCAAGCCACACCACGCCCACCAAGCCACATCCACAGAACCGGTAGTAAAAAAATTTGATGTACTGTAACAGCCAAGATGTGCCTTTGATTATTTTCATCCTAATTAATGATCCTGCGGGAATGCTGGCCTCCTCCTTTTAGAGGAAAAAGCAGAAGAACTGGCGCCATAAATATATTAAAACTAGCCAACGTGAATGCACCTTTTAATGATTCTCATCTTATCTTTCCGTTCGGGCAATTGAAAAGGTATCTTGGCATAACTAATAAGCAGCTGTCCTCAGGGCAAAATTCTCTCTCTGTGTGTCTCTTTTTTTCTGTAGTTCTTTGTTGCTCTACTGAATATTTTATTAAGCAAACTGGAGCAGAGTGTCGTTCGGGCGTGCAGCTTGCATGCGCGCATGTGTGTGAGAGAAAGAAAAAGATCGCATCTCATACGCAATAGCATATGAGAGTACACTTGGCTAAGGAAGCTGATTGCTTCCGTGATATCCTCAGCAGCAGGAGATGACAACAGTGGATGTATCAATGGCACGAAGCCGATTTTTCAATTTATAAGTGAAAGTGAGCATATGGCGAACTAATTAGGCTTATCCTCATTTGACCAGAATAGGCCCATCTACATAACACCAACAGATAACATTTGTACAGTGGAAAGAACCATAAGGTCTCCGAAAGACGTCGTGAAAATAAACTTAAAAAAAGGCATTTCCTCTAAATCACAGAGACGGGACATACACCCAAATGAGTTAAACAAAGGAAAGAATACGTCAGGGGCAGGCAACCACAGTAGTAGCCAAAATTGTGCAAACCTTTTGGGAAAAGTGTATTTGTGAGGTTTGATGGCTAATAACACCACTTTTTTTTTTTTTTTTTGGGTGGAGTTTCAAGATAATCCTATTCCACTGCTGGAATGGCCTGGGAATAGCCCAGACCTTAACCCAATGGAAAATCTATGGAGCCGACTAAAGAAACTTGTTAGTCAGAGGCGACCCAGCAATAAAACCCAGTTAATAGAAGCCATCATTCAATCTTGGTTTCACATTAGAACAGCTGCAGAATTAAAAGACTTGGTTCACTCCATGGGAAGACATTGTAAGGCCGTCATTCATGCTAAAGTTTACCCAACTAAGTATTCACTGACATGGGGATCATTTTTGTATATCTTGTTTTTTCTATGGTGATCATTTTTATATATCTTGTTTTTTTCTACGTGTTTCACTTTTCTTTTTTGTACTGTAACTGCTATTCTAATAGCAGATCCTTCATAAACGTTATTGCATTATATTCTTGATTAAATTGTCTTTCCATTGATATATAATTTTATGGTACTACTCCAAGAAAAGGTGTTAACTGCAGCGAGGATAGTATTTGCGCAAAGATGGAAAGCAGAGAAAATCCCTATGGAGGGAGAAATAATTAAGAAAATATTGGATTGTGCAGAAATGAATATATTGACTTTGATACTTAAAGAAAGAGAGGAATCGGAATATTTTAAGATATGGAGGCAATGTTATCATTGGTTGGAGAAGAGGTATATATAGAGAGAGAGAGTAATAGTGTAAAGAAAGGTGGGAGAAATGGCATAGTAAATGAAATGATAAATATTAAGATATGTGAAATAATTGAGGAGTAGGGAGAAGACACAAAAGATGTACTCAGATGATACACTGATTGTTTGATTATGTATTGGATGTTTGTTTGTTTATAAAAATAAAAACCTTTTTTTTTTGGAAAAAGAAAATGTTGTTATTAGCTAGTTTTAGAAAATACACTTTCCCCAAAAGGTTTCCACAATTTTGGCCACTACTATAGATCCACTCGTAAAGCTTCAAGGCAGCTACTTCATTGCATTCTACCTATATTACAAGAATCTCCCCACACTGCTTGCTTTCCCTTGGGAACAACAAACAAAGGTTCATGGTTCCTGATTCTTATTCTAACCCATCATCTTTCTTTCTTTCTAAGCAATTGCTTCTTGCGCCTTCCATTTAAGATGCAGAAATCTGCCGATGAATTTCACCTTCCTATTTCTAAGCTCGCCGAAGTAAGGACATGCAGTTTTTGCCATTCGAGTTTCTCTCCCAAACTTTTCATTTTACTAGACACATTCTTTCTTTCTTTCTTTTACATGGTGTTGTAGTCCACCAGTGGCCTGCGGAGTTGGCAGCAGAGTCGGACAGTGAGGAGGTTGGGGAGGAACACGGGACAGTCCTGGAGTCTGGGGAAGGCTCGGTCGAGGGCTCTGCATCGGAGGCAGAGAGGGGGCCAGGGCCATCTGGTCATTATGTGCTGCCTCCGGAGTCTCCGGAATCTGACATCAGTGAGGCAGAAGAACAGTGTGAGCCTGTTCCCAGTGCAAGCATGCGAAGAGCTTCCAGAAGGCAAGAACAATTAAGGAAAAAAAGGGCAACTCAGGAGTAAGGCTTGGAGTTGATTGGCCCCTCCCATAAAGACATAAAAGAGGAGCAAATGGACGTGAGCCTTTGCAGGAAGCAATTAGTTCATATAGTCGGTTCAAGCTCTGAGAGGTCCTGTTTGACTCTGTGCTACGTTTGGCCTTGCAAAACTAATTGGCAATTAGGTCTCTGGCAGCGTTTCAAGGGAGATATCAACATTACCAGTGGTGGGTTTCAAAAATTTTTACTACCGGTTTTGTGGGTATGGCTTGGTGGGCATTGTTTGCATTTGTTCATTTCCGTGCCGTTTTAAAAATGCAACGTTGGTGTATTTTTAAATTATTTTTTTAAAAAAAACGTTCTCTGAAGTTTGAATTAGGAGGGAATTATTCATTCATATGCAACTTAGAACTTTGCTGAGGCAAAAAAATCTGGTGACCATCTCCAGATGTTTCAAAAGTCCTCTGGAGGAATGTATCCCAACTCTTCAACCTTTCCTCAAAGTTTCCTCACATAGGATCCAATCCAATGGTACGATTCAATTTTTTTTACTACCGGTTCTGTGGGCGTGGCTTGGTGGAAGTGGTGTGGCTTGGTGGGCGTGGCTTGGTGGGCATGGCAGGATAAGGATACTGTAAAATCTCCATTCCTACCCCACTCCTGGGGAAGGTTACTGTAAAATCTCCATTCCCACCCCACTCCAGGGGAAGGTTATTGCAAAATCCCAATTTCCTCCTGATCAGCTGGGACTTGGGAGGCAGAGAATAGATGGGGGCGGGGCCAGTCAGAGGTGGAACTGTATTTATTGGTTCTCTGAACTACTCAAAATTTCCGCTACCGGTTCTCTAGAACTGGTCAGAATCTGTTGAAATCCACCTCTGAACATTACCCTGAACGACTGTGTCAACTTGAGCAGACATCTCTTGGAATCTGCACAGACTGTTTGTGAATCATTAAGGGCTGTGAATGACCATACTTCACAGCTGTCTCAATAAAACAGGGGTTTTTTGGGACTAAAATTGTGATTTATGCTTTCTCAGGAAGCCTAGATCAGAAAAATGGGTGGCTTATTTTTTTTAAAAAAAATATATATTTTGTATGCATCTTCTTCATGTATCCTCCCTAATGGGCTTTGAGATGTGTTTTTCCCAGCTTGTGGAATTTCTACACATTTCTTTTTTAAATTAGCGAATTGCAAATCTGTGCATCTTTTTCTCCCCCAGAATGCATATTTTGAGTTACAAATGAGTCCACGGCATTTTGAAAAAACGGATGTTTGTAGTGCATTTCATATTAGCAGTCTGCCGAGATAAATTTCTTACCCATTCCTGTTTTCACTCGATAGGTAAGAAGGTTGCAATCATTCCTGAAACTAATTTTTCCTTCTAAAAAAAAAACCTTAAAAATAAGCTTACCACACAGATTAGAAATTTGCCGAAATATTCTCATTCGGAAAACAGAATGCAACTACATTTCTCTTTCTAATTGAAGGTTAACCATTTTTCGGGAGGAAAAAAGGGTGAAAAATGCTTCTATGATTTAATCTTTCTCAATCTTTCCTTACCTCTCCGTTTCTTCCAAATGTGACAGCTTTCTGTTTATGTATGTGATTAGATACAGTTCAAATGCACACATGTATTTCCTTATTATTCTGATTTAAGCGTACAGGAAGGCAAAAAGTTACATCTAGTACGTAATTGCAAAAAAAAAAAAAAGGTGCATTTCCCCCCCCTTTTATAATACTGAAGATAATGACATAGGGATATTGTGTTGTTAAATCAGCTTTGCGTCAATTTCTCTTTAGTCTGCAGTGTCATTTTTTTTTTCTCCTGACAGCTTGCTGTTTCAGATCCCTTCTGGAACAGAGCGAAATACGTTGCGATAAAAGCAGAAAGTCTGAAAAGTATGTATAACTTATATTAAGCTCTGCTTTGTGCTTTAATTGGGAATTCCACGAAGGCCTGCGGTATGAAAGGCCGTTTATTATTCCACATTTTCACGAGTTCATTTTGCGGGCGCAAAGAGTTTTGAAGTCGGAAGCAGACAGATGCTTCGCCGTTCTTTGTGGTGACTTAGCGTTTATTATTTGGTTTGAAGGATTGCAGAAGCAAACCTTGAGGATGGGGAAAAAACACACACACACACAAGCGAGCAAGCCATAAAGGGCAGATTGGAGAAAGATTACACAGCCCCAAGAAAGGAAAATGTGAGAAAAGAACTTGGAATAACTCCATTTTGGTTTTCTTCAGTATAAGCTGGAACAGTTTGTTCCCTATGACTATCTTTAAGTGTTGTACCTTATGATTCTTTTTTTTTTTTAAATATCTTTATTAAATATTTACAGTAAAATTGACACATAATAATGATTGGAAAACAACATAAGAAATGAAATGTAAGGACACATAAACACAAGACTAAAACGAAACAACAAACATGACTAACTGAGAGTTAAACTCACTCTCCAATTAATATTAACTAATATCATCCTAACCAAACATTTCAATACAATCAAGTTCTTTTAATTATCTACAAAACAATTGGCCTGTTTTTTTCAAGATTATAAAGAATTATATAGCCTATTAAGTATCTATTTAATCTAATAAAATCTTATCACCCTAGGTTTAACCTTTTTTTAAGCCCGACAAAGCATCTGTCCCAACTTTTATTATATATTGAGTCTTTCTTATCTTTTAATATATATGTTAACCTGTCCATCTCAGCACATCGAAGAATCTTATTTATTATCAGATGGTTGGGGGGGCGTATCTGCATCTTTCCACAGTTGGGCAAATGCCATTCTTGCCGCTGTTGTGACATGGACAAATATGTACCAATCCTTGTTGTCAATGTGGTCCGGTCTTATTCCTAGTAAGGAGAGGTCTGGGTGAAGGGAAAAGCTCATACCTGTTATTTCCAGCAGCCACTGCTGTATTTTCCCCCAATAACGTCTAGTCGACGGACAATTCCACCACTGATGGAAGAAAGTACCCTTGGAAAGTACCTTATGATTCCTGATGAATGTATCTTTTCTTTTATGTACACTGAGAGCGTATGCACTGAAGACAAATTCCTTGTGTGTCCAATCACACCTGGCCAATAAAAAATTCTATTCTATTCTATTCTACACCGTATCATAATTTTCACCCATTCATCCAAAAATCCTGAAATTGATTAACAGTGAAACAAGAACTGTTTTTTCCCCCAGACATGTTCATCATCATCTTTTAACAACCACATAATCCCTTGTGGGGTGGAGTCTGGGCAACTGAATAGAGCTAGCAGAGTGTTTACTGGCCGGATGCCCTTCCTGTCACCAATGCGGAATCTTGTTCAGCAGATATATTCTCCTTGCGCCCAGAGAGAGAAACATTTGCCTCTACCTAAGATCGAACTCACAGCCTTCTGATTGTGAGGCAAGAGCTCCACCTCTAGGCCACCGCACCACTCCTCTTTCCGGACATATTGCTCTTACTGAAATCAGTCACTTATGTCTGTTGGGCCAGTCTTTCAGGTCAAGTAGAATAGAAAGGTGCTTAGCCAATAAATAACAAATAACTTTCAGTTTTGGTCATCATATTATAAAAAAATATGTTGAGATTTGGAAAGAGTGCAGAGAAGAGCAACTAAAAGGATTAGGAAACTGGAAGCTAAAACATATGAAGAACAGTTGCAGGAACTGGGTTTGTCTAGTCTAGTGAAAAGAAGGACGAGAGGTGACATGATAGTAGTGTTCCAATATTTGAGGAGCTGCTGCAAAGAAGAGGGAGTCAACCTATTCTCCAAAGCATCAGAGGCAAGACAAAAGACAATGGATGAAAACTAATCAAGGAGAGAAGCAACCTAGAACTAAGAAGAAACTTCCTAACAACGAGAACAAGTCACCAGTAGAACAGCTTGCCTTCAGAAGTTGTGGGTGCTCCATTATTGCAGGCTTTTAAGAAGAGACTGGACAGCCATTTGTCTGAAATGGTATAGGGCAGTGTTCTGTCCCCAACCACACCCACACACACCAACAGACGTTCAAGAGTTAAAGACCAAACCAGCCGGCAAAATCCTTTTCCTTATGATAACGGAACTTGGCAACAACCTAGTGGCTGCCTGCCAAGAGTTTATTATTTACGAAGAGGAGAGATAACTTCTCCCCACTTCTGATACATCAAAAGAAACAGCTCAATAATTACAGAGTTAATCAAGTCCAGAGATAATCCAGCAAAGTCTATAGCAAAAGTCTGGCAATGCAGAATGGCGTGGAAGCTTTCAGCTTTGTTCGTCACAAGGTTTGACTGGCCACCACGCTCCCTTTTATACTCTGTGGGGTGTGGTCCAGTGACTCAGCCTAATCTCGGGCATGCCTTTTCTTCTGTTGCGCGCGCTTATCTCTGCGATGCTGGCGTGGATCCAGCCAAGATTCATTAACCTCATCACTGTCCATCTGTGGCTGCGTGGACGTGCTTGGCCCCGGCCCTATCTCTTGCCCTTCAGCGGACACCGAAGGCATTGCCAGAGAGGAGGGTCCTGGAGAGGAAAGGTCTTGCCAACTCCTCTCCTTCACTCTCGGAGTCCTCTCCTGCCGATGACACAGGCTCAGGTAACGGAGCCACAACAGGCAGGAGTCAGCAACCTGTGGCTCTGGAGCCGCATGTGGCTCTTTCATCACTCTGTTGCGGCTCCCTGTCGCTGCCACAATTTTGACAGGAGCTTCCGGTTATGGGGAGGAAAAGCACGGCGGACCAGGAAGAGACTCTATGGCAAGGGGTGGGTTTTCTGGTCAGCTCCACAATTGATAGGGCTTTCAGTTAGGACAGGTAGGGGAAAAAGGATGTCGCGCTAGGAGGAGACTCTATGGTGGGGGAACCGGACTTCGGGTCAACTCCAGAATTGAATGGGGGGCTTCCTGTTCCTTTAAGGTTCCCGACCCCTGGTATAGGATCTCCTGCTTGAGCAAGGGGTTGGACTAGAAGGCCTCCAAGTTCCTTTCCTATTCTATTATTCTGTATTCTATGCTGTAAAAATCTATAAAGCCACGATGTCATCTACTAGGATCTCCAATTGCTTTGCTTCACCCTGATAACAAATCAAGAAAGTAAGGAAAAAAAAAATCACGAATTGCTCATATAGTGCCAGACCATCAACATATTTGGAAAAGGAAAAGGCGAAAACGGCATTTTTTAAAAGGTGAACATTTTCATAATTATGGACCAGGGGAGGAGTTTTTTTTGAGAGGTGGGTTGCAGAAGAAATGAGCGATAGGATTTTTGAAAGCAAAATTCTTAATCCACAAATCGAAAGGGAAGAATTACTGGTGCGTACTTAACAGTTGGCGTGACTGTATATCACATATGCATGTTTTTAAGACTCCGCATGTTTTGAAAATGATTTTGAACATATGCTTCAGATCTTACATCAGCCCCTCAGCTACTTATTAATGCAGCCTGTTGTTTTTCAGACTTGCACAAAAATGTGAAACAAAAGGTTTGTAGATTAATGCATTCTTTTAGCAATTCCCACACTTCTGATTGCCCTGATTGCAGAGCTTAGAAACTGTGGCTTTCTTCTGACTACCTAGTGAGATCTCATCAGCCATGTGATCTGAGTGAAGATTACTCAGGCTGTGCTGACACCGTAATCCAGCTGTTTGATAATGGGATGGACCACCATTTGAAGAGCAAATTGCAATTGATGCATGCAACAGTATCTTAATATGTTCTGGATTAAATTTCAACCTCTGGGGCGGATATACATCCACCTATCCTACAGGTCTGTTTCCGAGATTTCTTTTAAAAGTTAATTCAATTAAAAAAAAAAATCTTCTTCGGCTTACTGACTATGCATCAAATTTGGCATTGTGTAGAAAGAGGATGGCTCTGTTTCTGAATGAAATTCTTTTCCATTATAGGCTCACCATATCAAATAATAGATAGATAGATAGATAGATAGATAGATAGATAGATAGATAGATAGATGGATGGATGGATGGATGGATGGATGGATGGACGGATGGATGGATGGACGGATGGACGGATGGATGGACGGACAGACAGACAGACAGAGACATAGATAGATGATGGATGGATGATAGATAGATAGACAGATAGACAGATAGATAGAGACAGACAGACAGACAGACAGACAGACAGATAGATAGATAGATAGATAGATAGATAATGGATGGATGATGGATGGATGATGGACGGATGATGGACGGATGGACAGACGACGGATGGACAGATATAGATAGATGATGGATGGATGGATGGATGGATGGATGGATGGATGGATGGATGGAATAGCAGACAGACATGATAGACAGACAGATATAGATAGATGATAAATGGATCGACGGACAGACAGATGATAGATAGATAGATAGATAGATAGATAGATAGATAGATAGATAGATAGATAGATAATGGATGGATGATGGATGGATGATGGACGGATGATGGACAGATGGACAGATGGACTGATGGACAGATATAGATAGATGATGGATGGATGGATGGATGGATGGATGGATGGATGGATGGATGGAATAGCAGACAGACATGATAGACAGACAGATATAGATAGATGATAAATGGATGGATGGACAGACAGATGATAGATAAATAGATAGATAGATAGATAGATAGATAGATAGATAGATAGATAGATAGATAAATGATAAATAGATATTGATAGATAGATAGATAGATAGATAGATAGATAGATAGATAGATAGATAATAGACAGACAGACAGACAGACAGATAGATGGTGGAGACAGACAAACAGACATCTATTATGGTCTAAGTGTTACATAATTTATAACATATAACTAAAGGAAAAAACGAAAGGAAAAGAATGAATGCAATCCTAGCCTTGAAGAAGGATTTCTTTACCTTTACCAATTTCTCTACCCTTAATACAGGTAGTCCTCAACTTACAACAGTTCATTTAATGACCATTCAAAGTTACAACAGCACTGAGAAAAAGTGTTCTCACCGTTTTTTCACACTCTTGACCAGTACAGTATTGGATGATCACAGGTTCAAAAATCCAGACGCTTGGCAACGGATTCATATTTATGATGATTGCGGTGTCCCAGGGTCACGTGATCCCCTTTTGTGACCTTCTGACCGGTCAATTCCATGGGGAAGCCAGATTCCCTGAATGGCCATGTGACTAACTTATCCACTGCAGTGATTCGCTTAAGAAACATGGCACGAAAGATCATAAAACTGTTGTGGCCCGTCAGCGGCCTGTGCAGCTGGTAGCTGATTCGACAGTGAGGAGGCTGGTGTGGTGATGCGCCAGCAGCCTGTGCAGCTGACACTCGAGTCGGACAATGAGGAGGCTGGAGAAGATGTGGTGCCAGAGGCGGGGATTCAGCCAGGGCCTTCAGAACCTCTAGAAGCTCCCATAAGTGAAGAGGAAGAAGAGGAGGAGCCTCTTCTCAATGCATGGGTGCACAGAGCTTCCAAAAGGCAGGAGTGGCTCCTCAGGAGGAGGTCTCCTCGAGAGTAAGGCTTGGGGCTAATTGGCCACTCCCCTAGCCTATTTAAGGAAGGACGACGACTGAGGCAATTTACAGGGAACAACTTCGTACACTCTCCTTCACGTCTTGATCTTAGTTCTCTGCAAATTGCTTCTGGGCTTTCTGCCAACTATAGTAAGATTACGATTATTTATTCTTTGGAATCTTGTAGGCTGTTAAGAAAGTTAATTAGCAGCCTTCATTTGAAAAAAGACTGATTTAATTTAGTAAACTAAGGTTTGTACAGACTTTGTGTGTGCTGCGTTCTTTGGGGTCCGTAGCTGGGGCAGAACAAAAACGGGGCAAAATTCACCTAGCAACAGAAATGTTGGGCTCGTACATCGGAAAACTACCTGCACTGTCTTTAAACTTGAAAAGTGAAAAGAAGAGAAAATAAAGTGATGGTCTGATTTATTTATTTTTTTCCCCTTCTCGTTGCATACATTCCATACTCAATTTGTGGCTTGATATGTGACAGACAGGAAGAGAAGCAAAATAAACAAAGCTCAGATAAGGTTTCTTTCTCAGAAGTTTAGATTTCTTTTGAGATCTCTGAAAATGCAGCGGTCCATGAACTGAAGCATCCCCCCCCTCCTCATTCAAGGATGAACACATAGCCAAGGTTTAAAGGCAGCTGAGGATTTAAATTTCTCCTTTATCTGCTTTTCTGCAAGTCAAACGCCAGAGAGGATGAGATAGGTTTGTCTCTTCCTTGCAATCTTATTGCCCTGGTTATATACCGATTGTTTTGGAGCCTTCAAAGAATAATAAACCCATAAACCACTAAGTCGTTGTGTATTGTGGTAGGTTTGTCCTGAACTCTTATTGATTGCTTCAATTTATAACTGGTTTGGGTCCAGTTTGTGGCACTGGTGTGAGAACATGTTATTCTTGTTAGGTTACTTACTGCTTTTATGTGATGAACCATGGGAGAGTCGTCTTGGCCACAAATTGCAGTTGCTCATTTGTGATGTGGCTCCTCGGACCACGGAGTTAATAGGAATTTGATTTTATCACTACCAGTTTGCCCGAACTGATGCGAACTGGTAGGATTTCACCACTGCTGTACTCCCTTGCTTAGAGGTGGGGTCAGAGCGGTTGAATGGAACTGAGCATTTACTGGCCAGATGCCCTTCCTGACACCTACATGGACTTTGCTAAAGGCAACGTTCCCTGAAGATGAGCTCTAGTATTTATTTGTTTGTTTGTTTACTTACTTCCTTCTTTCTTTCTTTCTTTCTTTCTTTCTTTCTTTCTTTCTTTCTTTCTTTCTTTCTCAACAAGTACAAGGAAACAAGTAACAGCATAAACATAGACATGGACACATGAAAAAAAAAATTGGCACAAATAAAAGGATATAAACAGGCAAAACATACCATAAACACATAGAATGAGTACATATAAATGGGGACAGTAGGACAGGGATGGTAGGCACGCTGGTGCGCTTATGCACGCCCCCGTAGGGACCTCTTAAGAAACATGAAAGGTCCACGGTAGACAGGTTAAGGTAAAAGGAATGGGGATTAGAGAGACGTAACAACAGGATCAGGTAGAGTGTTCCAAACATTTACTACTCTATTGCAGCAGCCATATTTCCTACAATCAAGATTAGAGCGAATTACATTGAGTTTGAATCTATTGATACCCCTTGTGTTATATCCTGGTATGGATCTGAAAATTCGGAAGACAAAACCTTTGGCCTCGGTGACTGATCCAGATTGGATCAGAGTTCGTATTCAGCAGGTTCTGACCAGTTCTGGCAAACCGGTAGCGGAAATTTTGAGTAGTTCAGAGAACGGGTAAATACTACCTCTGATTGGCCCCGCCCCCATCTATTCTCTGCCTCCCGAGTCCCAGCTGATCAGGAGGAAATGGGGATTTTGCAGTAACCTTACCCTGGAGTGGGGAGGAAATGGGGATTTTACAGTATCCTTCCCCTGGAATGGGGAGGGAATGGGGATTTTGCAGTAAACTTCCCCAGGAGTGGGGTGGGAATGGAGATTTTACAGTATCCTTACCCTGCCATGCCCACCAAGCCACACCACTTCCACCAAGCCACGCCCACAGAACCGGTAGTAAAAAAATTTGAATCCTACCATTGAATTGGATCCTATGTGAGGAAACTTTGAGGAAAGGTTGAAGAGTTGGGATACATTCCTCCAGAGGACTTTTGAAACATCTGGAGATGGTCACCAGATTTTTTTGCCTCAGCAAAGTTCTAAGTTGCATATGAATGAATAATTCCCTCCTAATTTAAACTTCAGAGAACGTTTTTTTTTAAAAAAAAAATTAAAAATACGCCAACGTTGCATTTTTAAAACGGCACGGAAATGAACAAATGCAAACAATGAACAAAAGCTACGCATCTGACTTATATACATTGGGATTATATAAAAGCATATATTTTTTAATTATTAATCAATGATATCCAATTTCAAATATCCATTTTCATGGTGTGGGAATAATGAACAGAGGAAAAAAAAAAACACCTTCACATTATAACTAAAAAAAAGCTGTTGTGTTTTTACACTTTCCTCAAAAGCTTTTTACCAAAGTCGGTAATTAAATGAGCATTCCCACGGGAGTTAATAATATGTAACAATCTGATTACAATGCCTCCAACGAACTCCATAAAGACTAATTAATTGAATGCCGTTTTAAGTAAGAATAGTACCATTTCTGAGTTCTTTTTTTTAAATGATATTTTCTTGATAACTTGTCAAGATTGATTTGAAAGGAATATCTCCCCTTAGAAAATACGAGCGAATTTTTCAAGCTCTCTTCCCGTATTTTAACAACAACGAAAAACTTTCTAGATAGCTAGCTGTGTTAAATGAATTTCGGCGAGAGAAAGATAGTGACGTTTTCCTGAATATTAATTCATCCTCGAGAGTTAAGTATATTTTGTATATCTATACTTTAGGATATCTATCAATCAATCAGAATAGAGCTAGAAGGGCTTGATAAGAGCCTTGATAGTACAGGGGTTTAGTGCACCCTGTTATTAACCCAGCTGCCTGCAATTTCTGCTGGTTCGAATCTCTCCAAGGCTCAAGGTTGACTCAGCCTTCCATCCTTTCTAAGGTAGGTAAATTGAGGACCCAGTTTGTGGGGGCAATAAGCTGACTTTGTATAAAATATACAAAAGGATGAAGGCTATTGCTTAACGCATTGTAAGCCGCCCTGAGTCTCCGGAGAAGGGCGGCATATAAATCAATTTTTTTTTAAAAAAGGGACTTTGGAGGTCTTCTAGTCCAATCTCCTGCTCGAGCAGGAAACCCCATACCAGTGATGGCTAACCATCGCGTGCCAGGGGGTGGGGGGGGGGGTTGCACGGATTGCAAGGATCCCACCATCCATTTTCTTCATAAACACATCCAGAAAACAGGGACTTAACTCTATTGTGTATGACTGGTGTTATTTTCAAACCTCTCTTACTCCTAGGAAGTTATTTCTGATATTCAGCCAGAATCTGCGTTGTTCTCTGAAATTACAGAAAACAGGTCTTAATCTTCTTGTATTTGGATATCCTTTAAAGTATTTAATGATTGCCTCTCTCAGTCATCTCTGCTCAAAGCTAAGTATGTCTGATAAGCATTCTCTTCTCCTCTTAATCCAGAGCATTAAATAAAATATTGAAGAGCAGAGGATCTGGGACTAATTCTTGTGACAACCTTCGAATACTTCTGTTCAATTTGAGGAAGAATGAGCCAGCTATGAATCCACTTAATTGTCATGCCATGTAGCCCACAGTTAATTAGCTCAGTGATGTGCCCTTCAGATGCATTTGTGTGCTCACACATCCAGAGTCCAGGAGGGATTCTCCTACTGTGAGATTCTTAGCATCTTCCAAGAAAAAGCATCCATTTTTTTAAGCATTTTTTTTTAAAAAAAAAATCAGCCTGATTCACTGTGTGAATAGTGAATAGAATAGAATAGAATCCTTGACTTCTTCATTCTCAAATTCTGTGAAAAGGAGGCCTTGAAAACAATATCACCAGATCTAATTTGGTTATTCCAGTACTTGCATTATCCCAATAAAAGAGAAGCATATTGGGGGGGGGGGGGAAAGATTTTTTTAGCACTGGCTATTGGGTACGACTGTGCTGTACTTTGATGCTCTCCAGCAGATGCTTTAGAACAGTGATGGCTAACCTTTTTGTCGTCACGTGGCAAAAGCGTGTGCATCAGGGCTGGGTTCTAAAAATTTTTACTACCGTGGGCGTGGTTTATTTTGTGGGTGTGGCTTGATGGTCATGTGACAATTCTTTAGGATTTAGCAGAGGTACTGGTCTACCAGGCTTTTAACTGCTTGCAGAGTTGTACCGATCTACCCATTTATTTTTGCAGGCATCGGTCTACTCATTTGTTTTTGGAGGCACCGGTCTACTCATTTGTTTTTGCAGGCACCGGTCTACTCATTTGTTTTTGGAGGCACTGGTCTACTCATTTGTTTTTGCAGGCACCGGTCTACCCATTTGTTTTTGGAGGCACCGGTCTACTCACTTGTTTTTGCAGGCACCGGTCTACTCATTTGTTTTTGGAGGCACCAGTCTACCCATTTGTTTTTCGAGCGTACTGGTCTACAACCACACTGCCTTTTAACACTGATCAGCTGTAGGGCGGCCCTTTGAAGCCCCGCAGCAAGAGTTTAAACAGTTTTTTTCCTTCTAGCCAATCAGCTGGGACTCAGGAGGCAGCAATAGATTAGGGGCGGGGCCAAATAAAAGGTAAGAATAACGTGGGGGTGGGGTGGGGTGGGGGAGCTCCCGAACAAAGAGAACCGGTTTGGTGATGTCATATCATCACTGCTATCGGCTCGGCGGAACCAGGCGGAACCGGGAGGAACCCACCACTGGTGTGCATGCCCGCCCCCCTTTGCACCCCATCCCCCTGCACATGTGCATGTGAACCCCCCACGCTCCCCCCATTCATGCATGTGTGACTTCTCATGCTCCCCCGCCCCCCCACACACAGGCACCCTGCTCCCCCTTGCCCCTTTTTGGCTTCCAGGTTGGTGCAGGAGGCCTTTCAGGCCCGAAATGGGGCATGGGGGTACTGCACAAGCCCCCCCCAAATACAATGTGAGTGCTCCCTGCGCATGCACCCTGCCCCTTGAGCATATGTGCGCCCGTCCCCCTCATCCGCCCCACAGCAGAGACCCGAGGACCAGCTGGCTGGTGGGAGGTGTGCCCGCATGCATGGTGGAGCTGGGCTGGGGTGATGGCTGGCATGCCTGCAGAGAGGGCTCTGTGTGTCACCTGTGGCACGCGTGCCATAGGTTCACCATCACGGCTTTAGAAGATGCAGTGGGATGAAGTAGGATTTGTCTGCCCCACCTTAGATTAGCTGTATCTTTTCTTGACTTTATGCAGCACAGAGATGTCAACATTGAGGGTCAAAAAATTCTGGATAGTGGCCAACTATACAATGAGAGCTCTGCCCCCTTTTTATATTTTGCTAAGTCATTCCTCACAACCTGTTGTGGCCTGTCAATGGCCTGTGCAGCTGGTAGCTGATTCTGACAGCGAGGAGGCTGGTGTGGTGCTGCACCAGCAGCCTGTGCAGCTGACACTCAAGTCAGACAATGAGGAGGCTGGAGAAGATGTGGTGCCAGAGGCAGGGATTCAGCCAGGGCCTTCAGAACCTCCAGAAGCTCCCATAAGTGAAGAGGAAGAAGAGGAGGAGCCTCTTCTCAATGCACGGGCATACAGAGCTGCTAAAAGGCAGGAGTGGCTCCTCAGGAGGAGGTCTCCTCGAGAGTAAGGCTTGGGGCTAATTGACCACTCCCTTAGCCTATTTAAGGAAGGACGACGACTGAGGCAATTTGCAGGGAACAACTGCATTCACTCTCCTTCGCGTCCTGATCTTAGTTCTCTTATCAGTTTCCTGCAAATTGCTTCTGGGCTTTCTGCCAACCATAGTAAGATTACGATTATTTATTCTTTGGATTCTTGTAGGCTGTTAAGACAGTTAATTAACAGCCTTTGTTTGAAAAAGACTGATTTAATTTAGTAAACTAAGGTTTGTACAGACTTTGTGTGTGCTGCGTTCTTTGGGGTCCGTAGCTGGGGCAGAACACAACCCCATGGATCACAGTATGCCAGGTCCCTCCATCATCCACTGTCTCCTGGAGTTTCCCCAACTTCATTTTCATTGTGGAGATGACGCTATCTACCTAACAAAAATATTTCTGGCTTTAAATCTATAAATCTTCTCTAACCTTGTATGTATTTTCGTCCATTCCCCCCTCCCCCTTTGGGCACGTCCACCACATATGGTAATATGAACCTGGTATTTGATTGCATGTCCAACATTTGGTGGACAGGTCTTTAAACATTTTTGCTGGCCTTGCCCGTAGCAAATGCCACCTGTAAAACATTTTATACAGGTTTTCCTTGTAGGTAGTTGCCATTGTCAATTGTCTAGTTTAATGAAGGACTAGGGGAGACATGATAGCAGTGTTTCAATATCTCAGGGGCTGCCACAAAGAAGAGGGAGTCAAGCTATTCTCCAAAGCACCTGAGGGCAGGACAAGAAGCAACAGGTGGAAACTAATCAAGGAGAGAAGCAACTTAGAACTAAGGAGAAATTTTCTGACAGTTAGAACAATTGATCAGTGGAACAATTTGCCTCCAGAAGTTGTGAATGCTCCAACACTGGAAGTTTTGAAGATGTTGGATAACCATTTGTCTGAAGTGGTGTAGAGTTTCTTGCCTAAGCAGGGGGTTGGACTAGAAGACCTCCAAGGTCCCTTCCAACTCTGTTATTCTATTCTATAATTCATATCCCAGAGTTTTTGCCATTTTTTGTGCCTAAAAGCAGATTATAAATCTGGGTTTTCCCATTCCTATTTCAGCACCTTAATCATATCTTATATTGATTCTCATATATAATTTAGACACAGCCATCTGCATATTGGTACGTCTAAATTTAAATTAACTTTAACGGAATATGTATGCTGGAAAGGAATTAGTTCTAATTTAAAGCGACAGTTGTTGGAGCTTATAAAAAAATTATTTTCCTCTGTTCCTGATAATGTAAGCACTCTTTTGATACACAACATACATTAGTATGATTGTGCATTGAGCAATTTGCTAAAAACAGAATAGCATCTGAAAGATCGAATGAGGGGTGAAACTTACTATAAATAAAGACATCAGTGCTTCAGATGGCAACAAAAGGTGGAAAAAATTATTATTAACTCCAAACCATTAATAGTCTTTGCGGGAGAATTTCTTCCATATCAGTTTGTTTACACGTAGCAGTGACAAATATATCTAAAGTGGCTTGTGTCAAGGGCTTAGTCGAAAACCTTGTGGTTTTGATTTCTTTTTAAAAATGGCCTTCAAAAAGAGCATCGGCGTGAAAATGTGTTTTAAATGTGTTTTGCTGCATCTTTGAACCAAGAATTGAATTGCAACAAAGGCATAGATGATGATGATGATTGATGATGATGAAGATGATGATGATTGATGATTGATGATGATGATGATGATGATGAAGATGAAGAAGATGATGATTGATGATTGATGATGCTGATTGTTGATGAAGTTGAAGATGAAGAAGATGATGATTGATGATTGATGATTATGATGATTGTTGGTGAAGATGAAGATGAAGAAGATGATGATTGATGATGATAATTGTTGATGAAGATGAAGATGAAGAAGATGATGATTGATGATTGATAAGATTATGATGATGATTGATGATGAAGATGAAGATGAAGAAGATGATGATGATGATTGATGATTGATGATGATGATGATTGATGATGAGATGAAGAAGAAGATGAAGAAGATGATGATGATTGATGATTGATGATTATGATTGTTGATGAAGATGAAGATGAAGAAGATGATGATTGATGATTGAAGATTGATGATGATGATGATTGTTGATGAAGTTAAAGATGATGAAGAAGATGATGATGCTTGATGATGAAGATGAAGAAGAAGATGATGATGATTGATGACGATGATGATGATTGATGATGATGAAGAAGATTATGATGATGATTGATGATGATGATGAAGATGATGAAGAAGATTATGATGATGATTGATGATGATGATGAAGATGATGAAGAAGGTGATGATGATTGATGATGATGATTGATGAGGAGGAGAGGAGGAGGAGGATGGAGTCAACCTATTCAAGCAAGACTCAACTTATTCTCCAAAGCACTGAAAGTAGACCAAGAAGCAGTAGATGGAAAATCAAGAAGAGAAACAAAGGAGAACAAGGGAGAAATTTCCAGACAGTGAGAATAATTAATCAGTGGAATGGCTTGCTTTCAGAAGTTGTGGGTGCTCCAACACTGGAAGTTGTTAAGAAAAGATTGAACCACCATTTATCTGAAATTGTATAGGGTTTCCTGCCTGACCAGCAGGTTGGACTAGAAGACCTTCAAGGTTCCTTCCAACTCTGTTATTCTGTTATTCTGATGATGGCTAGATGGATGGATGGATGGATGGATGGATGGATGGATGGATGATGATGGATGGATGGATGATCATCATCATCCATGTATATTCATGCTATAGTTTAGTTCACTTCCTTCAATCCCTACATGTGGCCAGGTTTACTTCCATTTAGACCAAATACAAATTGTCCTCTCCAAGCAAACTTGCAAGGAGAACATTAGTGAGCAAACTTGTAAGGAGAACTTGCCTTATTACTCACCAAATGCAAAAAGGAACCCGCTTCCACTGGATATGAGAGTTGCATCTTGAGTTCTAATGCAATGTATATTTAGGAAGTTTTTAAACAAAACTTTTTTCAATGTTTCCCCACCACAACATTTGAGACTGTTCCGAGAGTGCTTGGAGGTACCTGAACATGTGATATATTTCAGTGGTGAAATCCAATTTTTTTTTACTACCGGTTCTGTGGGCATGGCTTGGTGGCATGGTGGGCGTGGCTTGGTGGGCGTGGCAGGGGAAGGATACTGCAAAATCTCCATTCCCTCCCCACTTCTGGGTAAGGATATTGCAAAATCTCCATTCCCACCCCACTCTGGGAGCAGCTAGAGGTGGTATTTGCCGGTTCTCTGAACTACTCAAAATTTCTGCTACCGGTTCTCCAGAACCTGTCAGAACCTGCTGGATATATTTCCATTGTTTGATGCAGTACCATGATTTTCTGAGTCTAATTCTTGGCCGCATTTCATTGCTTGCCCTATTCATAATTGTTAATTTAGCATTCTAATAATCATTTGTTTGCATTTGGACTCAAATTGTTGAAGTGTCATGAAAGGGAGAGAGGGAAGGAGGAGGAAGGAAGGAAGGAAAAGGAAGGAAGGGAGAGAGGGAGGAAGGAAGGAAGGGAAGGTAATGAGGGAGGGAGGGAAGGTAATGAGGGAGGGAGGGAAGGAAGGAAAGAAATGAAGGAAGAAAGGAAAGGAGGGAGGAGGAAGAAAGGAAAGGAAAGGAAGGAAGGGAAGGGAAAGAAGAAAGAAAGGAAGGAGGGAGGGAAGGAAGGAAGGAAGGAAGGAAATGAAGGAAGGAAGGAGAGGAAAGGAAAGGAAAAGGAAAGGAAAGGAAAGGAGGGAAGGAGGGAGGAAGTAATGAGGGAGGGAGGGAAGGAAGGAAGAAATGAAGGAAGAAGGAAAGGTAGGGAGGAAGGGAGGAAAGGAAAGGAAAGGAAAGGAAGGAGGAGTGGGAGGGAAAGAAGAAAGGAAGAAAGGAGGGAGGGAAGGAAGGAAAGGAATGAAGGAAGGAAGAAGGAAAGGGAGGGAGGGAGGGAAGGAAGGAAGGGGGAGGGAGGGAGGGAGGGAGGGAAGGAAGGAAGGAAGGAAGGAAGGAAGGAAGGAAGGAAGGAAGGAAGGAAGGAAGGATAATTTTTCCAATCCCAGTTATATGACCAATACTCAGTCACAATATTTACCACCTTAAAAAGGGGGATGTGTTCCCTTTATTTCTAGATCCCACTATAATTAACATTAGAAAGTGACCCGTTTCTCTGTATTTGCCAGTTGTAAGAGATAGATTGGATCAGGAAGCCTGCTGGACAATAAGACACTGGAGCAGGACTTTACGTAGGTAGGCTAATCTTGCAAGTCTGCCCTTCCCTCCTCCTCATATCCCATTGAACCAGGCAGAAGCCAGCCTGCGTCTCTTTCTAAGACTACCGTCTTTCTTAAGACTTAAGGAATATCTCTGCTCTTGTTGTTTCTCTAAAGGCTTCTGAAGATTCCCTTCAAATCCATTTCTATATCTATCATCACCATCTCTCTAGACTGGCAAAAGGAAAAAAAAAAACCCTACAGAAGATAGCACCCATGTGCTTTCCTTTTCATTGATGTAATGTTTGTGGCATCACTAGGAGACCACGAGTTCTACTCCTGCCTTAACCATGAAAGGCAACTCTTTGACCAGTGACTCTCTCTTGGCCCAATTCACGACAGAGGATTGCAGTGGTTGGGGGAAACAGGAGGAAGAAAAAAATTCTAGATTTATTTTGTCACCTAGAGTTATTTCTTTAAAAAAAAAAAAAGCAATAAAGAGCGATTCTAAAAATAATAAAAAAAATAAAAATGCAATGCATAAATAAACATCAGATCTGCGCAGCGGTGGGTTTCACATTTTGTTACTACCGGTTCGCCCCAAGCATGTGCATTTTCTGCGCATGTGCCTGGCCTTCCGTGCACGCGCTTTGCTCTCTCGCGGGCCTTCCCCGCATGCTCCTGGCCTCAACAACGTGCCTAAATAAGACTGAAAAAATGCTTTTAGAAGCCTCTGACGATCAGGCAACTCAGCTGGGATCGCCAGAGGCTTTTAAAGGCATTTTTTTTCAGCCGAAGAGGTTGTAGAAAAAAATGCTTTGAAAAGCCTCTGACGATCCCAGCTGAGCCGCGCGATCATCAGAGGCTTTTTTTTTTTTAACTTTTAAAAGCATTTTTTTGGGCCGAAGAGGTTGTAGAAAAAATTGCTTTTAAAAGTAAAAAAAAAAAAAAATCCTCTGATGATCGCGCGGCTCAGCTGGACATGGGGGGAGGAGCACGGATTTTTGCTACCGGTTCTCCGAACCACCTGCCACCATTGCTACCGGATCAGGCGATCCGGTCTGAACCGGGAGCATTTCACCCCTAAAGTTGGCGCTGAGAGCTTCCGCATCTCAGCGTCTGTTTTCAAGGCAAGTCCACGCCCCCAATCACTCAGGGTCTCACCCCGCTGACGATCACAGCTATTGGGGGGGGGGCAATGTGCTCATACGAGCCATTCATCATCCCCTTCCGTGTCATCCTTCTGCGTCCTCTCTCTCTGATTGTGCCAACGACATCAGCTGCTTGTCACCCAGTGCCCCCAACAATATCCGTATCCCGGTTCCTACCAATACCCATGCTCCATATCTGGTGTGTTCGCCTCCCATCCCATCCCATCTTCCGCAACAAAACAGAATCAGGAAGGACCAAATGCCACTAATGATGGGAAAATAGAATCGACGGTAACCTTGCTTTATTATTTCCCAAGCAATCAAACCCCCAGTATAAAAAAGCACACCTCCCTTGGAAAGAAAGAGAAAGGCACAATCTGAACTAATGTTGGTCATTTGGCTGTTGTTGTTTTTTTTGCAAAGGCTCCAGAAACGCTGAGCTATTTTCTTTTTTTCAATAGCTCTTAAAAATAAACACCGTGCATAGAAAGGCCCGTAGGAAAAATCTATAGATTTCGAAAATGTCACTTTACTTAGGAACTTGAGAAAGAGCAAAAACTAATGACCGCCTCCACAAAAGAATAATAATCTAATGTGCAATTGGCAGCCGCTTCCCACAACATGTTATTTTGGAAGCATGTTGTGTTTCTTTCCCAAGCCGCTTAGGAAAAAAGGCTCACGATGGTTAGAATTGAGTATAAATGTTTTAAAATCAAATTTGGAAGGTGAGCTTGAAACCTCCCTGGTTAAAGTAGAGGCCTTTATGAGGCCAGAATAACTTCGACTTTGGTATTAAGCTTTTTACCAACTTTTTAAAAAAAAACAAAGTAAAAATACAAAGTAAGTAGCAAAAAATAATGATAATAATTCTTTGCTGGAATCCCATAGAAGCTTCTTTCTTCTTCTTCTTCTTCTTCTTCTTCTTCTTCTTCTTCTTCTTCTTCTTCTTCTTCTTCTTCTTCTTCCTCTTCTTCTTCTTCCTCTTCTTCTTCCTCCTCCTCCTCCTCCTCCTCCTCTTCTTCTTCTTCTTCTTCTTCTTCTTCTTCTTCTTCTTCTTCTTCTTCTTCTTCCATATCCGTCATTGGACATTGGCGATCATGTTGGCAATCATGATCACAAAGGATCACTAGCAGGCAGCAAAGACTTGGTGTATGCTTAATACCTCTTTGCTACCATCTAGTACCTGACTGTTGCAGATCTGGAAGCCCTAGTTCAAATATACAAGGAAATTTGAATTAAACCATGTTGGTAGGGAAGGAGAACAAAAGTTGGTTTCAGCACAATATTGTAACTTAGACCCTGAGAAAAAAAATATTAGTTCTGACTGACCTCATGTCTGATACAATGCCATCTGTGCTATCGGAAAGAAAGTCCAGAAAACGTGCTAATGAAGGCTAAATAATGTGGAGACAGGTAATAAGTGCCTTACCTGCAGTAGTCGACAAAGGAATAACAAATGAAGCATTTACTAGTTGACCAACATCTCCTAATTATCCCCTAATTATCATTGTTTTGTGAAGAAACTCTCTCAGCAGATGAGAGAGGTTAATTTGGTTTAATCACTATAGAAAATTTAAGCTGGGTTACTTTGCAATGTTGAATTGTTTGCCGCTGTGTAGATATACTTGCTAATTTCCAACAATAGTACTTTTTTTAAAAAAAAAAAAATCTAATAATTACAATAAATTGTGAACTGGCAATATCTAAAAATAGACACAGGGAGGTAGCCATACTAAAATAAATTTTAAGGATATTAACAGTAATATAATCTATAAAATAACTATGCTAAGCCAATGCAGCTAGGAGCATATAAAAATAAATAGCTTATTAAGTTCCATATAAAATTCAAGGAAGCAATTAAGAAGCGTATTTTCACAGGTAGGAGCGAGGGGAAGCATAAAAAGATCTCACAACACTTCATCTGAGTAACCATCTTGCTAAAATTTCAAGAAGGGCCTGTGAGGTCAAATAATTAAATGAAGGTTATATTATCTTGTGTAGTCGATGGCAAGAAGCTGGGTGAAACTCCTGCATATATATCAGGATTTGCTGCCTATTTCATTCCCTAAAAGAACTCAGGACAACATCCATAGTTTTCTTCATTTCCATCTTCACAAAAATCGATTGAAGTATCTAACAACAGAATAGAATAGAATAGAATAGAATAGAATAGAATAGAATAGAATAGAATAGAATAGAATAGAATAGAATAGAATAGAATAGAACAGAACAGAATAGAATTCTTCATTGGCCAAGTGTGACTGGACACACAAGGAATTTGTCTTGGTGCATACGCTCTCAGTATACATAAAGGAAAAGATACATTCATCAAGAATCATAAGGTACAACACTTAATGATAGTCATAGGGTAGAGATAAGCAATCAAATCATATTAGGAAACAGTCAATATAAATCGTAAGGATACCAGCATCAAGGGGCTGCCACACAAAAGAGGCAGGTCAATGTATTCTCCAAAGCACCTGAAAGCAGAACAAAAAGCAATGGATGGAAACTAATCGAGGAGAGAAGCAACTTAGAACTAAGGATAAATTTCCTGACAGTGGGAAGAACTAATCAGTGGAATGGCTTGCCTCCACAATTTGTGGGTGCTCCATCACTGGAGGTTTTTAAGAAGAGATTGAATCATTTGTGTGAAATGGTATGGAGTTTCCTGCTTGAGCAGGGGCTTGGACTAGAAGTCCTTCAAGATCCCTTCCAACTCTGTTATTCTGTTAACTTCTGTAATGTTGAGAGTAGGTTAGGGTGAAGCCCACAAAGAAAATTTGATACCTCTACAGAGACATTTGAGTCGGTCTTTCTTCATGCTATCCTACTACCCTGTTTCTCCGAAAATAAGACATCCCCAGATAATAAGCCCAATCAGGCTTTTGAGCGCATGTGCTAAAATAAGCCTCCTCCCGGAAATAAGCCCTCCCTGGAAATATTTAAACGCAGAGCTGAAAATCAGGTAAGACGGCAAGAAGAGCCCCATCTTGCTCAATGCTCCCCAAAATAATAAGACCTCCCTGAAAATAAGGCCAGGTGTTTATTTCAGGGTTCAAAAAAATAGAAGACAAGGTCATATTTTCGGGGAAACACAGTAGTGTAATTTCTCTCCAATACAGGTTGTCCTTGACTTAACAACCACAGTTGAGCCCCAAATTTCTGTTGCTAAGTAAGACAATGGTTCAGTGAGTTTTGCCCCGTTTAACAAAACTTATTGCCACCGTTGTTAAGTGAATCACAGCAGTGGTTGAGTTAGTAATACGGTTGTTAAATGAATCTGGCTTCCCCACTGACATCGCTTGTCAGAGGCGGCCAAAAAGGGGATCACACGGCCCCAGGATATTGCAACCATCTTAAATACATGCCAAGCATTTGAATTTTTGTCACATGCCCACGGAGGTGCGGGAACAGTTGTAAGTGTAAAAAAACAGTTGTAAGTCATTTTTTGTATACAATCGATTCAAAAAGTTGTTTGAGTAAACATGTGATGACCCGAGGCGTGGCACGAAGGCAACACAGCCAGAGAACTGGTATGAATCCCTTTATTGGCACCAACTCTGCCCCCAATGTCCCCAATTGTGGGAGAAAAGCTCTCCCACAAACCTGTAGCAGCTTCTGGCTGCAGATACTCCAGTCCAAATGCTGTAAACAGAATGACTGCAATCAATCACTGCAGCAGGGCAAAATAAGGAGTCCCAGATGGGAAGAATAATCCCAGCAAGACAAGATAGGCACACAGTAGTACGGCAGTAATTCGAACAGTCAGGAGGGAATTTCAGGAATGCAGGCCACAACTCTCAACACCAGATTAATTCAGTGTTTGCTCCTTTTTTTTTTTTTTTTTTAAATTGATTTATATGCCGCCCTTCTCCGGAGACTCAGGGCGGCTTACAATGCGTTAAGCAATAGCCTTCATACTTTTGTATATTTATACAAAGTCAGCTTATTGCCCCCACAAACTGGGTCCTCATTTTACCTACCTTAGAAAGGATAGAAGGCTGAATCAGCCTTGAGCCTGGTGAGATTCGAACCTGCAGTAATTGCAGGCAGCTGTGTTAATAACAGGGTGCTTTAAACCACTGTACTACCAAGGCTTCTGGCAAACGCCCCTCCCAACTGCCTCTCCTTTAAACTCCATCCCCAGGTGTGCCTTGTGAAGGAAATCAGGCCCCTTTCCTTCCTCGTAAGCCACGCAACCCACGTTGCTCTTTTCTGCATCCTTCCCTGAATGCCCTAGAATGAGAAGATGGTGGACCTTGGTCTTCATCTGAACCCCCTCTCCTCTGCTCTGCCCAGCCTGACTTTGCCCTTCCCCAGTTTCCTCCACAGCCAAGGGAGCCACTCTCCCGCTCTCTCTCAGCTGTTCATCTTCCGTCTCAGATTCAGACTCCGATGGGGGTGAGGCATGACAAAACATGGCTGCAGTCAGATGTACGATAGGTGCTTTTTCACTTCAATCTGAAGTTCTTCATGCTTGAAAGGCATTGTAGTCCCTGCCTCTCCTCAGGACTCTTACACAACTTTTGAGATGGAGACTTGAAAGATTGGAGCAACTAAAAAGCCATCCTTGGATTTCATTTTAACTTCGCCACAGAGAACCTGTTTGTGTGGGAAATATTCGAACCTCTGGAGCCAGGTACATCACTGCTGGAGGTCGTTGGCTTTTTAAATTATCTTTCCCCCGCATCCTGCCAATCATTTTGGCTCAGCTGGACTGTTGCTCTTGACATATGGTCACTTCAGCTGGAAACATTAAGAAGTTGAAAAGCTTCAATCACATGGTAATTTTGGAAGCCGTTCAGAAGCTAAAGTGCCCTTTACATAAGGCAAAATCACTTTGTTTGTCCAAGTCTAAATTTGCCACCTCTATCCAAATTTCAATAAACATTTGGCAGAATTTCCCCAACGTGAAAAAGAAAGCTGGTTAATGGAAAGCTTGCTTTTACTCCCTAAGGGAATCATTTGAACTGGTAGAAAATGAATACTTTGCAAGGAAAGGAGCATATAACCCTTATTATATTGGAAGGCCAAAGAATTAATGGAGGAAATATAGAGAGCTTCAGCAGCTGCCTGTAGGTCTGAAAGTTTTTTTCTTTGACACAGTAGGACTGCTTCAATTTCAGGGAAGAGAGGAAGGAAGGAAGGAAGGAAGGAAGGAAGGAAGGAAGGAAGGAAGGATTGGAGGAAGGAAGGAGAGAGAAAAGGAAGGAAGGAAGAGAGAGAGAGAAAGGAAGGAAGGAAAAAAGAGAAAGAAAGAAAGAAAGAAAGAGAGATAAAGAAAAAGAAAGGAAAGGAAGGAAGGAAATAAAGGATTGAAGGAAGGAAGGAGACAGAGAGAAAGGAAGGAAGGAAGAGAGAGAGAGAAAGGAAGGGAGGGAGGGGGGAGGAAGGAAGGAAAAAAGAGAGAAAGAAAGAAAGAGAGAAAGAAAGAAAGAAAAAGGAAGGAAAGGAAGGAAGGAAGGAAAGAAAGGATTGAAGGAAGGAAGGAAGGAAGGAGAGAGAGAAAGGAAGGAAGGAAGGAAAAAGAGAGAAAGGAAGAGAAAGGAAGAAAAGGAAGAAAAGGAAGGAAGGAAAGAGAAAGGAACGAAGAGAAAGAGAAAGAGAAAGAAAGAAAGAAAGAAAGAAAGAAAGAAAGAAAGAAAGAAAGAAATATTGATTACAAACTAGTCAAGGTACCACACTGTAGAGAAAAACAGATAAGGAAGCAAAATGAGATGTAATAAAACAAATTAGGAAAAGAGGTATACCAAGTAAAAAAGGGGGAGAGAACCTGCAGAGAATTAATTTGTAACAAGAGAAAGATCCCTGAAACCAGAATACTAAAAGTTAAAAGAAAAAGACAAGTACATTTTTATATCTTTATAAAGATTAATCTCTCTCTCTCTCTCTCCCTCTCTCCTTCCCTCCCTCCCTCTCCCCCCCTTCTCCCCATCTTGCTCTCACTCTTTCTTTCTTCATTCATATTCCAGAAAAAGTTAAATGTGAATTATCTAGAGCAAGAAATGAGGCCCAAACATTGAATACTGTGCATTGTCTGAGAAAAAGGATCACAAATTGCAAATGCGTGTGATGGTCTCATTTAAATTCCTCTTGGTCAACGGCTAACCTGACGGACCAGGATCCTGAAGTTCCAGCAGACAATTAAATGCTTGCAGAGACTCCGGAAGACATGAATCTTTGGCGGTGAGACCCAATTTGGATAATGAGGTTATCCAGATTCTGTCGAGGTGGCTGGTCTGAGAACATTCTGGCATCTCTGCAAGGACAATCAGCCTGTCTCCTTGGTAGAGCAGAGGAGAGCAACTAGCTGAATCAATCCACACCAACACCTGTAGCAACGTAAGAGCAGTCTCCAGGCCCTTGATTGGAAAAAAATGCATCAGCTGGTTGATTCAGAACATTTTATTTTATTATTTTATTTTTATTTTTATTTGATTTATATGCCGCCCTTCTCCGGAGACTCAGGGCGGCTTACAGTGCATTAAGCAATAGCCTTCATCCTTTTGTATATTTATACAAAGTCAGCTTATTGCCCCCACAAACTGGGTCCTCAATTTACCTACCTTAGAAAGGATGGAAGGCTGAGTCAACCTTGAGCCTGGCGAGATTCGAACTTACTTTAATTGCAGACAGCTGGTGTTAAATTACAGTGCCTTTGTCTGCAGAGCTATCCAGGCTTAGCCAACAGGATGCAGTGCAGTGGTTAGAAACGTACGGTCCTGTACTTCGGCAGGAAAGAACAAATGCAAAAGTATAGAATAAGAGCAGTGGTGAAATCCAATTTTTTTTTTTACTACCGGTTCTGTGGGCGTGGCTTGGGGAGGAGTGGTGTGGCTTGGTGGGTGTGGCTTGGTGGGCATGGCAGGGGAAGGATACTGCAAAATCCCCATTCCCTCCCCGCTCCTGTGGGAAGGATACTGCAAAATCCCCATTCCCTCCCCGCTCCTGTGGGAAGGATATTGCAAAATCCCCATTCCCACCCCGCTCTGGGGCCAGCCAGAGGTGGTATTTGCCGGTTCTCCGAACTGCTCAAAATTTCCGCTACCGGTTCTCCAGAACCTGTCAGAACCTGCTGGATTTCACCCCTGAATAAGAGGCACCTGGCTTAACAGTAGTAACAGAGAAAGGGCGATCTAAATATCCTGGTATGTCAGCCTCCGCTTTTACTGCTTCAGCTGCCATAAGTAACGGGTGGGAAACAGTTAGGGGGGCGAAGGTGGGGAAGGGCGCAGGAGGAGTCTTTCCAAGAAACAAAACCATTTCTCCAAAGGAGCCGTCAGACCAACCGTCATTACATTCCTGATGGATGACGTGGCCAGACGTGATTCCACCTGACCTTTGGGAGACCTGTGGATTGGATGATGGACGATGGACAGGGTGGGGGAGGGGAGATGCTTTCTAGATGCAATTTCACGCGTTTTGCTTAGTTCCAGCTTTACCTGGGTTGCGATCGCTTCATATTCAGTAAAAGTACTAATCTCTAAAAAATATGGAGTTTGGGTCCTTCTTTCCTGGATTGTGAAGGAAGCACTGCTTAAGTATCAGCTAGTTGCGTGCTACAGCTGCAAACAAACACACAGTCTGAGGCTACATCAACAGCATCAATATCATCAGTGGTGGGATTCACATATTCTTATCACCAGTTTGCCGCAAGCACATGCTCACTTCGCGGGCACGTGGGCCTTCCATGCATGTGCTTTGCTGACGCCCAGCCTCGAAAACATGTCTAAATAGGACATCTTTATGCCGGGGCGGCTGAGCGGGCCCATCTCCTCTACCGATTTACCAAACCGGCTGAATACCACCACTGAACATCACCAAGAGTGATTGCACTGTCGGCAGTTCAGCGGTTCAAATCCCTAGTGCCGCGTAACAGGGTGAGCTTCTGTTACTGGTCCCGGCTTCTGCCAGCCTAGCAGTTCGAAAGCACATTGAAAAATGCAAGTAGAAAAATAGGGACCACCTTTGATGGGAAGGTAACAGCGTTCTGTGTGCCTTTGGCGTTGAGTCATGCCGGCCACATGATCACGGAGACGTCTTTGGACAGCGTTGGTTCTTCGGCTTTGAAACGGAGAGGAGCACCTCAGGGGTGGGTTCTAATTGTTTTTTTACTACTGGTTCTGTGGGGGTGGCTTATTTTGTAAGTGTGGCTTGGAGGTCATGGGACTAGGTGGGCGTGGCTAGCTGGTCATTTCTGGAAGGTCCTTGCACTTATGACCAGTCTTTGCACTTACGACCTGACTCATTTGTTTGCTTTTAACACTGATCAGCTGTAGGACGGCCCTTTGAAGCCCCGCGGCAAGAGTTTAAACAGTTTTTTTCCCTCTAGTCATCAGCTGGGACTCAGGAGGCAGCAATAGATTGGGGATGGGACCAAAAAAAAGGTAAAAAAAAAAGGGGGGGGGGGGGGGGGTGGGAGGGCGGGGGGTGAGAGAACCGATTTGGTGACATCATATCATCACCGCTATCGGCTCGGCCGAACTGGGCCGAACCAGGAGGAACCCACCACTGGAGCACCTAGAGTCAGGAACGACTAGCACATATGTGCGAAGGGAATCTTTACCTTTACCTTTACTATGCTGCCTTAGTGAAGCTACATTTTGGGGAACTGGAGGTGAAATCATATGATAAATGGCTAAGGGAGCTAGGTATGTTTAGCCAAATGAAGAGACCTGATAGCATTTTCCAATACTTCAAGGGCTGTCCTCAGGCAAGGGGCCCTCGATTTACTCTCTGTATCACCTGATGGCATGACACAACGCAACAAATGGAAGCTTCTCAGAGGAGCAGATTCAACCTGGAAATAAGGAGTAATAAATAAGGACGATGAGGAGGATGAACTAATGGTACTGTGAGAAGCTCCCTCTCCCGTTAGAAGAATGAAATATTTTGGGAAATATTGAAAAGGCAGAATGGTATATTTTCCCACAGAGAGAAACGGAGAAGCATCCTCTTAAAGACAGAAAGCAGACTCAGTCTTTCTTAATAGCCCCCCACCCCACCCCCAGCACAGGGGTGGGTTCTATTTACCTTTACTACTGGTTCACAACAGGATCGCTTGCACGCCTTGACATTTGGACCAGTTGTTGCACTATTTGGTTCTCAAACCAATGAACAACTTCATGTGTGTTGTGGCTCCATTACCTGAGCCTGTCTCATCGACAGGAGAGGACTCCGAGAGTGAAGGAGAGGAGTTGGCAAGGCCTCCCTCTCCAGGACCCTCCTCTCTGGCAATGCCTTTGGTGTCCGCCGAAGGGCAAGAGATAGGGCCAGGGCCAAGCACGTCCACGCAGCCACAGGTGGACAGTGATGAGGGTAATGAGTCTTGGCTGGATCCTCAGCAGCGTCGCAGAGATAAGCTCACGCAACAGAAGAAAAGGCATGCCAGAGATTAGGCTGAGTCACTGGACCACACCCCACAGGATATAAAAGGGGGTGAGGTGGCCATTCAGACTCTGTGATGGACAAAACTAACTACTATCGAGTCACATTGCATCTTTGGAAACAACATTATCAGCCTTGGATTTATTTTACGAAATGGACAATTCTTGACTGTGTGTATTTTGTTTATTGAGTAAAAGTTCTTGGCAAGCAGCTACTGGGTTGCTGCCAAGCGTCTTATTGGAAGAATTGGTTGTCTGCCAGTTTATTTAACCCCCGGCTGTCTGTTTGTGTGGGTGTGTGGGACGGGGACAGAACAATGTGACTCTGAATCTACCCCATCTCTTGTTTTCATTTCTTCCCAGTTCAACGTAAAGGTAAGTTATGGTTTTTGTGAACTTTTCTTGCCTAAAAATGTTATCTGGCTAATTAGTCCCCCAGTGCTTAGCATTTATCAGGATAGCGATAAAGATTTTCAGAATTGTCATTGTGCGATTTGTGGTCTTGTAGAGAATAGCATGAAATAGTATTAGAGCAAATTCACCTAAGTCAGCGGTCCCTAAACTCCAAGCAGGGGTGAAATGCTCCCGGTTTGGACCGGATCCGGTTCACCCGATCCAGTAGCGATGGCGGCAGGTGGTTCGGAGAACCGGTAGCAAAAATCCCTGCCCCACCCCCACCATGCCCAGCTGGGCCACAGGATCATCAGAGGCTTTATTTTATTTTATTTTTACTTTTAAAAGCATTTTTTTCTACAACCATTTCCGATGAAAAAATGCTTTTAAAAGTAAAAAACAAAAAGCCTCTGATGATCGCACGGCTCAGCTGGGATCATCAGAGGCTTTTCAAAGCATTTTTTTCCTGCAACCTCTTGGCTGAAGAGGTGGTAAAAAAAATGCTTTGAAAAGTCTCTGACGATCCCAGCTGAGTTGCCTGATCGTCAGAGGCTCTTCAAAGCATTTTTTTCTGTAACTACTTCCGATGAAAAAATGCTTTTAAAAGTAAAAAAAAAAGCCTCTGATGATCGCGCGGCTCAGCTGGGATCATCAGAAGCTTTTCAAAGTATTTTTTTTTTCTGCAACCTCTTGGCCGAAGAGGTGGTTAAAAAAAAATACCTTTAAAAGCCTCTGTGCCTTGTGAAGGGGGTGGGGTGGGGCATTCTCCTTCTTCCTCGTAGCTGGCTCAGTCTGCGTTGTTCTCGCCTTCTCTCTTCTCTCCGTGCTCTAAGATCAGGAGGGGGTGGTCCTTGCTCTTTGCCTGAGCTCTGTCTCTCCTGCTCCTCCCTGTCTGCAGGCGTTACTAATTCAGAAAAGCCTTGTCTGGACTGACTCTGCCCTTCCCCAGTTTCCTCTAATGCCAGCGGAGCTGCCCTCTTGATCACGGTCGGCTCTTGTTCCAGTTCATCTTCCCCAGCAGATTCAGACGCCAATGGGGCCATGACATTACAGAGAAATTTGAAAAAAAACATATCCTTCCAATAATTGCTTGGTATCCTGGCCATTCGGACACCGCTTATCTCCAGTGGCTGCTTAAGGACGAACAGTCCATAACTACAGCGCAGGTGGCCAGATTCAGTTCAGCAGCCCTGGGGATTTGTCGGAAGCACGAGTCTAATCCACCATAGCTATTTTATGCAACAAATGCGGCAAACCTTTTGTGCTGCTTATTCCTTTTCCCTTTTAAGTATTAAACTGACTAAGGAGCCACACAGTTTATGGATTGTAGCTTTAGCGTAGTTAGACCACGTGTAATTGACAGGCTGGATCTTATCGTAGATTTTACCGATGATTTATTATTGTATTCCAGAATGTTTAATTGTATATTTATTGAGTGTTTTTATTTGTTCTGGCCTCTGGTCTATGACTGTAATAAACTGAAACTGTGTTAACTGTGATTTAGGATAAAGTGCCTCCCAATGTTTTCGTGATTACCTCTAGGGGAAAAAAAAATATGTGATAAGATCAGTGTCTATGCGAGTTGACAGGTTCATATTATTTCTAGCCAACACTGATAATACCAGGCTGACATATCCTGAACCAAAGGTTTGTTCTTTCCAGAGATGGAAGCCTTCAAGGAAGGTGTTATTTGCAGAGAAGGATAGTCAGAGTGGGTTAAGGTAGCCCATTCATTAAAATTATGACTTTTAAACCAGTAGTGTTTTTGCTTGAAACGACACCAGGTTCCTTTAAGGAATGCAATAAAATTGTTGTGCTAATGTAGGATCCAGAACAGTTCTTCCATAGCATCTTTAATGGGCAAAATGGGCAAGGCTCTAATATAGTGATGGCTAAACTTTTTGCCATCACGTGCCAGGCGCGGGGGGGAGGGGTCCCCCTGCTCTGCCCTGCTCCCTTCCCTGCTCCCCCCCACTCCTGGCATGTGATGGCCCAGTTTTTCTCTCTCCCCAGGCTCCAGAGCCTTTCTAGGAGCCTGGGGAAGGTAAAAACAGCCTTCCCCAACCCCACAGAAGCCCTCTAGAGGCCCACCAGAGGCCAGAAATGGCCCATTTGCCAACTTCCTCCCCAGGAGCTGAGCTCGCGGGCCCACTGATATGGCTATCGCGTACCATAGGTTCGCCATCATGGCTCTAATATATATGCCTGTTGTGACTCCGGCTCCCGAGCCTGTCCTCACGGAGGAAGATGACTCTGAAAGTGATGGGGAAGAACTGACAAGGCCTCCCTCTCCAGGACCCTCCTTTCTGGCAATGCCTCAGGTTCCAGCTGAAGGCCAGGAGGAAGGCATGTCGGAGCACCCACTAATAGGGAGTGATGAAAATCAATCTTGGATTGATCCCAGGCAGCGTCGGAGGGACAGGCGTGCGCAGCAAAGGAAGAGATGGGGAAGGGCCAGAAATTGCTGAGTCACTGAGCCATGCCCCACAGGGGATAAAAGTGGGTGGGATTGCTCTGCAGGCTCTGTGACGGACAAAAACTGCATATCGTGAGCTTCGGATGGGATATTTTTCGGAATTTTGTGAATGACTTCTGACTACTCTTTGAACTCTTGGTTGCCCCAGCAATGGACTACAGATACGCTGACTCCTGTTTCTAGAGGTGATAAGAAACTTGGCAGGCATTCGGAAAGTAGCTGCCAGAATTTTTATCTGCCAAAGGGATTCAGGTCGGCTTGTAAAAATAAATTACTGGTAGACGTCTTTTGTTCGTGTGTCTGCCTATGTGAGGTGGGGGGACAGAACAATGCCCTTTTTTTCCCTTTGCATATTCACATATGGAAAAGAAGCCAATTATTTATAAAAGGAAAGGAAATGGTGATCATGACTTCGTGGCTACTATTTTTTGGTGAAAGAAATAGAAATAGAGAATAGAATTCTTTATTGGCCAAGTGTGATTGGACACACAAGGAATTTGTCTTCAGTGCATATGCTCTCAGTGTACATAAAAAGAAAAGATACATTCGTCAAGAATCATAGGGTACAACACTTGATGATAGTCATAGGGTACAAATAAGCAATCAAATCTTATTAGGAAACAGTCAATATAAATCGTAAGGATACAAGCAACAAATTACAGTCATACAGTCATAAATGGGAGGAGATGGGTGATAGGAACGATGAGAAGATTAATAGTAATAGTAATGCAGAGTTAGTGAATAGTTTGACAGTGTTGAGGGAATTATTTGTTTAGCAGAGTGATGGCATTGGGGAAAAAACTGTCCTTGTGTCTAGTTGTTCTGTTGTGCAGTGCTCTATAGCATCGTTTTAAGGATAGGAGTTGAAACAATTTATGTCCAGGATGTGAGGGATCTGTAGATATTTTCCCAGCCCTCTTTTTGACTCGTGCAGTATACAGGTCCTCAATGGGAGGCAGGTTGGTAGTAATTGTTTTTTCTGCAGTTCTAATTATCCTCTGAAGTCTGTGTCTGTCTTGTTGGGTTGCAGAAGAGATGCAGATGATAGACTCAATAATGCCTCTGTAGAACTGTATCAGCAGCTCCTTGGGCAGATTGAGTTTTCTGGGCTTTTCTCTTCTCTTCTCTTCTCTTCTCTTCTCTTCTCTTCTCTTCTCTTCTCTTCTCTTCTCTTCTCTCTTCTCTTCGCTCTCTTCTATCCCATCCCATCCCATCCCATCCCATCCCTTTGTTTGTTTGTTTATTTATTTATTTATTTATTTATTTATTTATTTATTTATTTATTATATGCTGCCCTTCTCCGGAGACTCAGGGTGGCTTACAATGCGTTAAGCAATAGCCATCATACTTTAATAATAATAATAATAATAATAATAATAATAATAATAATAATAATAATCAGCTTATTGCCCTCACAAACCGGGTCCTCATTTTACCCACCTTAGAAAGGATGGAAGGCTGAGTCGACCTTGAGCCTGGTGAGAATTGAACTCGCAGTAATTGCAGGCAGCTGGATGTTAAATGCTGCCTTAGTAGGAGGCATTAGCCTCCTACGCCACTCAGGCTTGTTCTGTTCTGTTCTGTTCTGTTTATTTTTCTGCATCACTTTGCATCTACAAATTGGGAATGGTTGGAAATGTCTCTCTATGCTCAATCGTTAAACCAAAGTGGAAAAAATTCCTCAAAGATCACCGGTGGAATTCAAGTTGTTTTTTTGTTTTTTTTTAAATTGTTTTATGTTTCATGTGGATCAATATTAAAGGCAACCTCAGCCAACACAAGTCGGTAAGGAGAAAAAAAATAAACTCTAGTTTTTGCATGGATGAAAACTGTTTATGGAGATATTTCATTAAGGGGCTTTTAAAATTCATGCTTTGTCTGTGTTTTTGATCTGTTTGGATTCCTCCAGTTACCCCTTATATCACTTTGTGTTCCTGATATTTTTTATACGTTTTCTTATATTCGTTGCCTGACTGTATTTGTTGTCAAAGCCACATTGTTTTGGTTTATCTGGCCTTTCACTGGTATGATGTGATGTGTGGCAACAAATCTATTCTACTTGAAATATATTTGGTTGTCACGAAGGGAGAAATATGTCAACATCCTCGCGTGGCTGTCCGCATTGTCCACTTCAATGCTTCCATTCTGTTCTTCTTCATCCAGAGATCATGTTGCTGAAGTTGTTTTACAGCTTTTTGTGGTCGTATATAATCGGTCGAGTTGAACTGAACGCTAAACAGCATTTTCTATTTGAGGCCTAGTCCTGACATCTTGCGTGCCTGTCAAGAAGATACAGTGTAGAGGTTTTTCCATTTGTTGTTTTCGTTTTCATTCATGAAGATTTACTTTACTTTTACTTTACTTTTATTTGATTTATATACCGCCCTACTCCCGAAGGACTCAGGGCGGTGAACAGCCAAGAATAAAATAAATACATGCAAAATTTAAAAAGCAGAAATAAAATCGAATTAAATAGTTTGGCCCAGACAGATTAAAAAACCCCAATCAATTTAAAACAAATTAAACTTTGAATATTAAAAATATTAAAAAATATTAAAAAATTATTTAAAAAGAGGGAGAAAGTTAGGCCAGGCCCGCCTGGGGGAATAAAAAGGTCTTAAGAGCACAGCGGAAGGTGCGCAGATCCGGGATCCTCCGTATCTCTGGGGGGAGCTCGTTCCAGATAGTAGGTGCTCCCACACCCTTAGTCCGGGGTGAAATCCAGCAGGTTCTGACAGGTTCTGGAGAACCGGTAGCGGAAATTTTGAGCAGTTCAGAAAACCGGTAGCGGAAATTTTGAGCAGTTCGGAGAACCAGCAAATACCACCTCTGGCTGGCCCCAGAGTGGGGAGGGAATGGGGATTTTGCACTATCCTTCCCTCGGAGTGGGGTGGGAATGGAGATTTTGCAGTATCCTTCCCCTGGAGTGGGGTGGGAATGGAGATTTTGCAATATTCTTCCCCCAGGAGTGGGAAGGAAATGGGGATTTTGCAATATCCTTCCCCTGGAGTGGGATGGAAATGAAGATTTTGCAGCATCCTTCCCCTGGAGTGGGGTGGGAATGGAGATTTTGCAATATCCATCCCCCAGGAGTGGGGAAGGAAATGGGGATTTTGAAGTATCCTTCCCCTGGAGTGGGGTGGGAATGGAGATTTTGCAGTATCCTTCCCCTGCCACGCCCACCAAGCCACACCACGCCCACCAAGTCACACCCACAGAACCGCTAGTAAAAAAAAAAATTGGATTTCACCACTGCCTTAGTCTCACATTCAGCTTGCACAAATTGCCTACATGAAAGACAAGCCAATGCACTGAATATTTTTTGAAGAAAAATTGTACAAGGGAAGCATATGTAGGAAGTTAGCACCCGCCCCTTTCCTAGAAGAATGAAATATTTTGGGAAATATTAAAAAGGCAGAATATTATGTTTCCCTGGATGAGAAATGGAGAAGCATGTTTTAAAGACAAAGCAGCTCCCACCTTCCTGCCCCCACCCTTTTGTTAATGGGCCAGAGGCAGAAACTCAATCTTTGTCAATGGACCATCATCTGCAAGACAATGGGACCCATCTAGGACAGAAACTCACTACATGGCACCTGGGAAGATTACCTCAGCCAGCAGGGCTAGCTAAGACCCCCGCCCCCTGGAAGTCTGACAACCAATCAGGATACTCTTTCCGGACCTCAGGAAGTTCAAAGCCAGAGAGAGCATAAAACCCGGAGACTCGCTGTATCTGCTCTTTTTTTTTTCTGTTCAGGAACCCAAGCCATGTGATCCTGTCCACCATTAAACCATCTTTCCAAGCAGTCTCCATGTTTCCAGTGTCTTTTTTTCCCCAGTTGGAGCAGAACCCAAAAGGATATTTCTTCCTACACATACTGGGATAAATACCTGTCTCTTTATTCTACGAGGATTTCTCCATCAGACATTTAATTCCAGAAAACAACATCCAGGCGTAGTTACGCATATGAGTCTTTTTTCGGATTAAGAACATAATCGCCCTGCTGGCTCAGACCAGATTTCACTTTATCGAACCTCTTGTTTTTCACAGTGGGCCCCACGCTTTCCCCCGAGCAAGAGATGGAGGCCTGCTCCTTTTTTCTCCTTTAACTGGTATTTGGAGGCATAGTGATGGATGGATGGATGGATGGATTGAGTAAGTCTGTGGACAACGAGGGAGACTTTTGACTGATGGAGAGATGTGTAACAACAACAACAAAGGAAGCTCTAGGGAGCCTCACTGCAAACCACTTAAAAACTCCATTCCCCCTAAAAAAATGTTTTAAGGAACGATTCTGGTACCTTGAGAATAAGATAGACAAGCAGAAGAAAACTTGAGAAATTGTGAGGGAGACTTTGACACAGTGTTAGGGGTGGGGGGTTTTGGGGTTTAGTTTGGAGAATTATCTGCCTGAAGAACGATCAGATTACCGAAAATGCTGCAGAACATTGCTTTGCAGGCTTGGTACATCCCTCTTGGCAGTTATTATCGTAATCATTTCCGAGGGATTATCCCAGCACAGTGACATCAAGGTTGAGATGGAGCTGAATTTTAAGCCAAGGTCTGTTTGGTTTTTTTGTTTTAAGACACCTCGAAATCCTCCAACGTTCAGCCCTGTTTGTTCGTTTCGCAGCCTTAATAACGCTCTGCCAATCAAAATGGGAGCGCAAACATTGCATTGTCGCTTTGTCTTTTGGCGAACTGAATAACGCATCCTTATCTACACTGCACTTTGTTATTAGTGAGGCTCAGTGGTGGGATTCAAATAATTTAACAACTGGTTCTCTGCCTTAATGATTTCTTCCAACAACCAGTTCGCCAAAATGCTCAGAAAGTTAACAACCAGTTCTCCCGAAGTGGTGCGAACCGGCTGAATCCCACTGCTGGTGAGGCTACTGAGACCAGTTGGATGAAAGCTAAATAGCTACCATCTCGAGTAAATCACAAATTCCTTGTATGAGAGTAAATATTTCTCCAGATAATGCCCACTTCTTCATGGAGCAATTCCTTCTCCCTACCCCATGTGATTTGGTTTAGATTTCAACTCCCACTGTTCTTGAAGGTAGCCTTCATAGAGAATCTTCTCAAATGCAAGAAATCCTAAAATATCTAATCCTATTCAGGCATGCCTGACAACATATGATCTGCAAAGAGAAGATGAGGATAAGCATTTTGAATAACAGAAGAAGAGAGTTGGAAGGGACCTTGGAGGTCTTGTATCCTTACGATTTATATTGATATTTATTTATTTATTTATTTATTTATTTATTTATTTATTTATTGGTTCGATTTATATGCCGCCCTTCTCCGGAGACTCAGGGCGGCTTACAATGCGTTAAGCAATAGCCTTCATACTTTTGTATATACCTGCTTAGTAGGGCTTTCGGGCCCCCCCAAGCGGTGTTCTTTTTTATATATACAAAGTCAGCTTATTGCCCCCACAATCCGGGTCCTCATTTTTACCTACCTCGGAAGGATGGAAGGCTGAGTCAACCTTGAGCCTGGTGAGATTTGAACTTGCAGTAATTGCAGGCAGCTGGCAGCTAAGTGCTACTTAACAGCACTTTAGTCCGCTGCACCACCAAGGCTTTATTGTTTCCTGATTGCATATTTGCACCCTATAACTATCATTAAGTGTTGCACTTTATGATTCTTGATGAACATATCTTTTCTTTTATGTACACTGAGAGAATATGCACCTCATCCATTGTTTCTTGTCCTCCCTTCAGATGCTATGGAAAATAGATTGATCCCTTCTTCTTTGTGGCAGCCCAATAGATATTGGAAGACTGCTATTAAGTCACCTCTAGTTCTTTTCATTAAACTAGAGATACCCAGGAGTGAAATGCTACCAGTTCGGGCCGGTTCGCCCAAACTGATAGTAAAAAATGCTACCGGTTCGCCGAACCGGTAGTAAAAAATGCTACTGGTTCGCTGAACTGGCAGTTAAAAAATGTAAAAAAAAAAAAAATTCCAACGATCAGCTGAGTGACACGCAATCGTCAGAACTTTTTTTAAAAAATTTTTTTAGCATTTATTACTACTGGTTCGGGCAAATAGGTAGTAAAAAAATGCTTTTAAAAAGTAAAAAAGAATGGCTCCGATGATCACAGCTGTGCCGCACAATTGCCGGAGCCTTTTTTTTTTTACTTTTTTAAAGCATTTTTTTTACTACCAACAGTTTAATTATAGGCATAAAAGCAGCGGTGAGATTGAAACAATTTAACAACTGGTTCTCTGCCCTAATGACTGGCTGGGTGGGCGTGGCCATGGTGGGCGTGGCGAGGGTGTGTGACAGGCAGCACTTGGCCTCCTGCACCCCCCTGGGAGCAAAAACGAGTCATGGGGGAGACATGCTGCCCCCCACACTCCATTTTGGGCCTAGTAGGCCTCCCTGCAGCCTCCTGGGAGCCAAAACGGGGCACGTGGGGACTCCTGGAATGGGCGGGGCAATGAGGGGAGGGGCCAGCCAGCAATTTAATTACCAGTTTGCCTGAACCGGCCTGAACCAGCTGAATCCCACTACTGCATAAAAGTCCTTGTTCAGATTCCTTAAACTCTTGGATGTTTTCCCAATGCTTAATGGCAAAATCTTGTTTCTTCTTTTTTCTTCATCGCCTCACCCTACAATTTAGTTCTTTGGGCTGAATTAAACTGTGGCAACGGTGAAAAGTCAGTGGATTTATCTATAATGGAACCTTAAGGAGATTTGGAATCCTTTTTTTTTAATATCTTAACAATCCCGCTTCTCAAAAAAAGAAAAAAAATGACAGGTGGTAATTTTCAAATCTATGTATGACCTTTCAGCGGCAAACAAGGTTAGTAGGAGAGCTTGAATCACAAGAGGTGGAATAGGGTGGGTGACAACAGTTCAGGACTCTCTTCAAGATATTTTGTAAAGCTTTTTTGTAAAGCTTTTTAAAAAAAAAAATCAATGGAGGGTTTTGAAAGGCTTCCATGATTATTTAACAGGAAATGACTTCATGCCAGATTTGTTCTGGTTGATTAGGTGAGTTCAACCCTGCAACATTTAACGTTTGTGGCTAAGACGACAGCATAATTTAGAGCCAAACATTTCGATCAATTATCAGCTCAAGTTTATTGCCATGGTACAAGCAGAGTGCTCTGTGAAAAATACAACAGCTAAATAAACTTTAGTCAACTGTCGTTAGCGTGGATGCTTTTAAGATAGTCCTCAACTTACAACCACAAATGGAGGCCCAAATTTCTGCTGTTAAGTGAGACGTTTGTTAAGTGAGTTTTGCCCCATTTTGCGACCTTACTTGCCATCGCTGGTTGTTAAGTGAGTAACAGGCGAATCTGACTTCTCCATTGACTTTGCTTGTCAGAAGCTTTACAAAATGTAATCAAATTACCGTCATAAATATGAATCAGTTGCCAAGCATCTGAATTTTGATCACAGTTGATATGCTGCAATGGTCGTAAAACACTCATAAGTCATTTTTTTTCCAATACCATTGTAACTTTGAATGGTCACTAAGTGAACTGTTCTAAGTCAAGGACTACCTACATAAGCACACTTGTATGCCATTGTAAGCATAAAATGTAATCCAGAGGAGAATAGAATAAAAACTTTATTGCCATTTTAAATGTACACTAATCAGCATACATTAAAATGAAATTTCGTTGCGTTCAGCTCTTGAAAAATAACCATTATGTATATACCCACGTATACACACATATATGACACAGAGAAACATCCCAGTCTAATTTGAATGTATACATTCATTTTCATGTGACACACACACAAAAAAAGAATCCTGCAAATTTACAAGATGGGTGGCGTAGGGAACAAAGCTGTTACAGAATCTGGTAGTCCTGCTAGAAATACTTCAAAACCTCCTCCCAGAGGGGAACAACAAGTGAGTGTGTGGGATCTCTAACCATGCTTTGAGCTATAAGCAGAATCCTGAATAGCGGGAAGCGAGCTTCCTATCTTCTCGGTTGTCCTTACCACTCTCTGTAGGGACTTTCTATCTGAGGCACTGTTGATACCCATACAGGGTGTATGGGGTCTCTAACTTCAAGCTCTAAGCACGTAGAAACAACTCCAATAGAGAGGAATGATAGAGCTGTATATAAGATAGAGGCTCGTCTGGCATGTGCAGCAGAGCTGGAGGATGGGGATCGGCCATACCTTGTCCTTTCGGCTTCCTGGGTATAAGACGCCCCTCCGTTTTCAAGCAAATATTTGTAAGAAAAAGTAGTGTCTTATACACAGAAAAAAATGGTAGTTTGCTTGTGACTACATAGAGATTCTAGGCAGATTCCTCTTTTAATGCCACCCCCAGGATCTGCCTCTCCTCCCCTTACAATCTTGGAATGAAGGTAAGCATTTCACTATGACTCGTTACTATTCAAAAATCTACTGAGTCACCCTGACATCTTCGAGAAAAGCTTTGAGGAAAGTTGTAGAACTTTAGGACTTTACGCGGTCAGGTTGGCAAGACGTGCATTTTCTAGCCGTAATAATATGCTAGTTTTGGAAGTTCTCGCCCATTAATCAAAATCACTGTGTTTGGGAAAATAGAGGGAGTGGTGACTAGATGAAAATTATGATGGTTTGGAATGTAGTGCTTTGGAAACAAGGTCCTCATTATAAAAACCTTTTACCAGAGAAGATTGGCAGGCCAAGTTACATTCATTTTCAGAGCAGTGGGTTTTGTGTATGTGTGTGTGTGGTAGATACATGCTGTAAGCTGTTTGGATTTGAAAAGGACCCTTGTTACATTTTAAAAAATGAAGCTATTTTATTTGTCATTCTCCATGCTGTTCTAATGCCACTAGCCTAGGCTGCCAAAACTCAACCTTGAAAAGCTCAGATTTTAAGTGGGAGAATACCAAGAAATACTGAGCTGACGGAATATAAAGACTGAAGTTTGAAAAGTACCGTATTTTTTGGAGTATAAGACACACTTTTTTCCCCTCCTAAAAGAGGCTGAAAATTTGGGTGCGTCTTATACTCTGAATGTAGCTTTTTCGAAGCTTTTTTTCAGCCCTACCGAGGGGCTAGCGAGTGAAGCGATCTCCGCTTCTGTGCTTTGCCTGCTCCCTCCAACTCTCAGCTGTGAAGTTCTTTTTCAGCCCTAAGGAGGCGCTAGAGAGTGAAGCGATCTCTGTGCTAAGCTTTTTTTCAGTGAAGCGATCTTCCGTGCTTTGCCTGCTCCCTCCAACTCTCAGCTGTGAAGTTCTTTTTCAGCCCTAAGGAGGCACTAGAGAGTGAAGTGATCTCTGTGCTAAGCTTTTTTTCAGTGAAGCGATCTTCCGTGCTTTGCCTGCTCCCTCCGACTCTCAGCTGTGAAGTTCTTTTTCAGCCCTAAGGAGGCGCTAGAGAGTGAAGCAATCTCTGTGCTAAGCTTTTTTTCAGGGAAGCGATCTTCCTTGCTTTGCCTGCTCCCTCCGACTCTCAGCTGTGAAGTTCTTTTTCAGCCCTAAGGAGACGCTAAAGAGTGAAGCGATCTCTATGCTAAGCTTTTTTTCAGTGAAGCGATCTTCTGTGCTTTGCCTGCTCCCTCTGACTCTCAGCTGTGAAGCTTTTTTTCAGCCCTAATGAGATGAGAAGCTTTTTTTCAGCCCTAACGAGGCGCTAGCGAGTGAAGTGATGATCTCCGTGGTTTGCCTTCTTTTCTCATTGCTTCTCTCTCCAAAGATCAGTTGTGCTTTAGAAGCTGTTTTTTATCCCCAAGCAGGGGATAAAAACCAGCAAACTAATGTGCTGAAGCTGACCAGACTAAGGACGCTAGCCAGATGAATAGCTGGTAGGCGGATTTCCCCGCCCCCCTATTTTCCTCCCCAAAAACTAAGCTACGTCTTATACTCTGAAAAATATGGTATATGCATTTCTCACTCTTCTGATGCCTTCTTTATGAATTACTTTCCCTTAACTTGCTTGATGTTATCTAATTGTAAAATGCCAAGGTACTTGTAGGCTCCATCCTGATGTTTCCTGATGGTTTGGCCATTTGCCATTTCAATTGTATTATTCATAGTGATTTTACCCTGCTTAATTGCTACTGTAGCTCTAGGCCAACTTCTATTGCTAGATATGGTGCTAAATATTTCGCGGTGTTTGCAATGACCAGAGTTCTGTTTCTAATTCTCCATAAAGGTTCAGATGATCCATATCAAGCAACTGTGGAGATTTTATTAGCAATTTGTTTTGCTGTTTGGTAGGCAAGCTTTATTTCCTTCCAGATCACTGGAAGTGGGTATTATGGCCTGTTGGCTTCTCTAGCAGCCAAATCAGAGGAGGAAGAGGCGTGGGAGTCAGGTCAGCATCAAGGCAACCTGAGAGCTCTGAGGGGGAAGAGGGAATGGAACTGTCAGAGAGAGAGAGAGAGAGAGAGAGAGAGGCAGAGGCACGGAGAGATGGAGAGATGGAGAGACGGAGAGACGGAGAGACGGAGAGACGGAGAGATGGAGAGATGGAGAGACGGAGAGATGGAGATGGAGACGGAGACGGAGACGGAGACTGAGACGGTGATGGAGATGGAGACGGAGACAGAGAGACCGAGCCTGTGCTATTTGTCAGCTCTCAGATGAAGAGTCAATAGCTCCCAGGACTGGAGGTGGCTGATGAGGAAAAGGAGGAACAGCTGGGTCCAGTGCCTGATGCACAGATGTGCAGAAGGCAGAGGAGAGGAGAACAGTGGAAATCTATGAGCTGGTCCTTGGGATGGAAGAGCCACCATTGCTAGCAAAGCCCCATCCTGGCTCTGCGGATAAAAGGCAGGGGGCAGAGATGAATAGATGTGGCAGACAACTATTTATCTCCCTGCCAGACAAACTTGTTAGCCTGCGGTGAGAGAAAACTTTTTGCCAGGGGCTGCTGGCACTTCTAATAAAGGAATCATTGAGTTAACTTCAGAGCAGTGGTGGGTTTCAAATTTTTTTTACTACCGGTTCTGTGGGTGTGGCTTGGTGGGCGTGGCATGGCTTGGTGGGTGTGGCTTGGTGGCCATGGCATGGAAAGGATACTGTAAAATCTCCATTCCCACCCCACTCCAGGGGAAGGATACTGTAAAATATCCATTCCCTCCCCACTCCAGGGGAAGGTTACTGCAAAATCCCCATTCCCTCCCAATCAGCGGGGACTCTGGAGGCAGAGAATAGATGGGGGCAGGGCCAGTCAGAATTTTTACTACGGTTCTCTGAACCACTCAAAATTTCCACTACCGGTTTCTCAGAACTGGTCAGAACCTGCTGAAACCCACCTCTGCTTCAGAGGGTTTGTTGTGTTTGGGGAGCTGGGTCAGAACAGTGGTTTTGTATGTTCCAAGTTCCAGAGTTTTAGAGAAACAATTATGGATTCTACCTTTTATTTCTCTTTTCAGATGAAATGATAAGGAACCTGGATGCTAAATATATTATGAACAGCTGTGGAAACTAGGAATGTCTAGTCTAATGAAGAGAAGGATTAGGGGTGACATGATGCCAGTCTTCCCATATTTAAAGAGCTGTCAGAAAGAAGAGAAGAGTCAACCTGTTCTCCAAAGTACCTGAAGACAGGAGAACAAGTAACAGATGGAATAATCAAAGGCTGATTCAACCTAGAACAAAGTAGAATTTTCCTAACAGTGAGAACAGTTAACCAGTGAAACAGTTTGGTGCTCCCTCACTGGACATTTTTAAGGAGAGACTGGACAGCCCCTTGTCTGGAATGTTATATGGCCTCCTGCTTGAGCAGTGGATTGATAGCATTTCACCCCTGGATTCACCCTTCCCTGCCTTGCGGTGGCAGGTGGTGGCATTGATGCGCTTGTCACAAGCAAGCAGAAGTGTGCCTTCTGTACATGGGGAAAAATAAATAAGACACCCCCCAAAATAATCCCTAGTGCTTATTTTGGGGCCCAAAAGAAAATAATACCCGATTTTATTTTCGGAGAAACATGATACCATGTTTTCCCGAAAATAAGACCCTGTCTTATATTTTTTGGAATCCGAAATAAGTGCTTGGCCTTATTTTCGGGGAGGTCTTATTATTTTGGGGCACGTGGAGCAAGATTGCCGTCTTACCTGATTTCCAGCTCTGTGTTAAAAATATTTTCGGGTAGGGCTTATTTTCAGGGGCAGCTTATTTTAGTATGCGCTCAAAGCCCCTTTTGGGCTTATTACAGATTCTTATTTTCGGGGAAACATGATACTATATTATTACCTTAAAAAAGAAAAGTTATACCCAAATCATCAAGGCTAAATTTAGGCACCTTACTTTGATTAATAACCAGGGTGCTCAAATCTGTTTGCCATAGAATATTTCCACCGACTTCAAACTCTTCCCAGATACAATTCTACTATTTGGAGTATTTACATAATTGGTCCAGAGATATGCATTTACAGTCGCCATCTATGTCCCAGATTAAAAATATGGCAAGTAATAAAGTATGATATTTCACTCTCTCTATTAAATTGCATCGGCTTGAGCTATAATAGTATTAGAAAAAAATAAAAATAAAATAAAATAACCCTGCCATGGTAATTTACCTATTGCTTTCCGGCAAGTTAATGACTATTCCGTGTATGAAATTCACCAACAACATTTGAGAACAGCTTGCAAGAGCATATTTTATGCGATAAGCCAAATGTAAGTTAGAGAACTCGGTGATTTTAATTTAAAATTCCCCACCTCATTTCCATAAATGTTAATTTTTCACCCATAAATCTTCGTTCACTTTCATGAGGCTAGTAGTCAACACTGTCCATAAATAACTGTGCATTTGGTAGGTGAGAATTATTTTCTTTAATTGGGGAAAATGTTTCCCTCCTTTCTAAAATGATATGTGCTTTCGAGCGAAGAAAGGTGACAGGTTCATGCCGAAAATAATATTTAATTTTGCGGGGAGGTTAGGAACATTTATGTAAAATAAATGAGACCACCGTTCCTGGCAAAAATATGAGGCTTGGATATGATGGTTTGTTGAGAGTGGGAAAGCCCCTTTTCAGAGCTGTGGGCGTGGTTTGGTGGAGTCCTGTCACATTCCTTTGCCAATCTGGAGCTGCTCTGGCTGGATTGTCCATGTTGGGTCGGTACTGTGGCTTCTTGACCTGCATATGACTTGCTCATGAGTTCTGCGATTGGCACTTTTCTGAACGCAATCCACAGCCTGATGCTGTTGACACCATTGGAGGCCTTTCTATCATCAACGAAACATGTGCTGACTTCTTTGTGGTATTCCTTGGCTTTCTCGACTATTCAACTCATCATCCTCATTATCACTATCTTCTTCGTCATGAGCCGGGGTGGCACAGTGGTTAGAGTGCAGTACTGCAGGCTACTTCTGCTGACTGCCAGCTGCCTGCAATTTGGTAGTTCGAATCTCACCAGGCTCATGGTTGACTCAGCCTTCTGACGTGGGTAAAATGAGGACCCAGATTGTTGGGGGCGATAGGCTGAGTCTGTAAACCGCTTAGAGAGGGGCTGTAAAAGCACTACGAAGCGGTATATAAGTCTAAGTGCTATTGCTATCATCAGCATCACTACTACCATCACATTCTGAACCTCCTCCTCCTCCTCCTCTTCCTCCTCCTCCTCCTAGCATTATTCTCGCAGGTGTAGGGTCCACTTTTCAGTTCAACAAGTACCGTCTCATGTGATCAAATTGTAGCATAAATAATAATAACAACAACCTTTATTGTCACTGCATATGTGCAATGAGATTGGTGGAGCTCCCTCAGTACACCCCCCCCCACAACACAATACAACTCCTGGGTCCAACTGGGAATTTTTCATGTCCACATTTATTATGTCTTACCATCTTTGCTTTGGCTTTTCCATGTGGGGACTTGCCACCTATATTAAAGTGGGTAGACGATGTAGGCATTGATACAATGGGGTGCTACTCATACTGCCATGTTCTATGAGCATACAGCGGCCGTCTGTTTTTGTACCTGCTTGCCCAACAATCTTAGTAGCTGCAAAATTGAATGTATGTCCTTGTTCGTTGTCCAAAAGTTTGGAAGACTAAACCTCTGGTCCCAGATTGGTTCCTGCAACGTTATCCTGGGACATATTTTTGCCTTCATTCATGGAAAAAGAATGTCTATTCAAATTTCTCGTTCAGCGGTTCGAATCCCGAGTGCTGCGTAATGGGGTGAGCTCCCATTACTTGTCCCAGTTTCTGCCAACCTAGCAGTTCGAAAGCACATAAAAAAATGCAAGTAGAAAAATAGGGACCACCTTTGGTGGGAAGGGAACAGCGTTCCATGCACCTTTGGCGTTGAGTCATGCCGGCCACATGACCACGGAGACATCTTCAGACAGCACTGGTTCTTCGGCTTTGAAACAGAGATGAGCACCGCCCCCTAGAGTCAGGAACGACTAGCACATATGTGCAAGGGGAACCTTTACCTTATTCAAATTTCATATCTGGGAAGAAGCCTGGCTCAAAATTTCAGTCTATCTCCTCTACAAAGGGTGTACATTTTCATTTCCTGCAGCTATTTAGATCTATACTTCTCCTCCTGTAGCATGAAGGGGGCAGCAGACAAGCCAAAAAAAGACTAAATAATCTCATTAAACTGGGAGAAGAATCTAACCATCAGTCCCTTCATTTCACATTTTATTTATTTATTTATTTTTATTATTTTTTTGCAGAGACCTGCAAAACCGTTTCTCTGGTTTATGTTATGCATTAATTATGTTCTTGTTTGAATGTTCCCCTTCATCTCTATCTGAAAAACCATCTGTCCTAGACAATTTTAATATTTATCCCAGCAGTAACCTCAAGTTGATATATTTCACGTTTTAATTATCAGCGACTGCAGGTTTAAGATGCACTTCTTGCTTTGCAAGCAGAGAAATAACTTTTGCCAGTAACGAGGGATGGGGAAAGCAGGAAGGAAAAAAAGAAAACGTAGTTTAATTGTTCCCTTTTATTTCTGGTGCTTAATTGGATAGGCGAGTGTGGGCAGCTTGGCTTCTTTGGGCCCTAGGGGGGTTTCTAACAAGGTGCTGACATAGCAATTTTTTTTTTCAAGGAGATTCAAGGTAGTCTTTTGAACAGTGTGTTTCCCCAGATCTGCCCCCCCTTTTTTTTCTGAATGACTCCCAGGCGCACGAAAGCCCATTTGTTCCAAATTGCCGAGAAAAGGATAGCTGTGCCACAAAGAGCCGGATACATGATGCATTATAAATGAGTCCTTTGAGGTCAACTTTCACAGTTATCTCTACGGAATTCGATGCAAGGAGGCATTATGGTATCATCTGAAACTACCTCAATACTTCGTTCGGGATCAGGCCGGGGTCTCGTCAGAAGTATTTCAAGCACGCCGAACGTGGGAAGCTAGAAAAATCTGCCAAGAGAAGAAAAAACAATAACGATATTCATGAACAGCCTCATCTAATGATTGGCAGTATTATTATTTTTTTTCTGAAAATATCAGCTGTCCTTGAAGGTACCGTATTTTTCGGTATGCACCGGAGTATAAGACGCACCAAGATTTCAAAGAGGAAAACAAGAAAAAAAATATAGTTTTTGGCCTACGCATGACTGGTTTTTGCCCTCCCCGGCCCCAAGGAGCAACCTTCAGGCCTCCCAAACCCTCTGCACATCCCATTTTTGTGAAACACAGGCCCGTTTTTGCAAAAAAAAAAGGCCATTTTTGGCCTTCCAAGCTCCCCATGCCAGTGGTGAAATCCAATTTTTTTTACTACCAGTTCTATGGGCGTGACTTGGTGGGCATGGTGTGGCTTGGTGGACATGGCAGGGGAAGGATACTGCAAAATCCCCATTCCCTGCCCACTCCTGGGGGAAGTATATTGCAAAATCTCCATTCCCACCCCACTCTGGAGGCAGCCAGAGGTGGTATTTGCTGGTTCTCTGAACTACTCAAAATTTCTGCTACTGGTTCTCCAGAACCTGTCAGAACCTGCGGGATTTCATCCCGGGACATAACAATAATGTTATCCATCCATCCATTCCAGGGGAAGGATACTGCAAAATCCCCATTCCCTCCCCACTCCTGGGAGAAGGATATTGCAAAATCTCCATTCCCACCCCATTCCAGGGAAAGGATACTGCAAAATCCCCATTCCCTCCCCACTCCTGGGAGAAGGATATTGCAAAATCCCCATTCCCACCCCACTCCTGGGGGAAGGATACTGCAAAATCCCCATTCCCTCCCCACTCCTGTGGAAATGATATTGCAAAATCTCCATTCCCATCCCACTCTGGAGCCAGCCAGAGGTGGTATTTGCCGGTTCTCTGAACTGCTCAAAATTTCCGCTACCGGTTCTCCAGAACCTGTCAGAACCTGCTGGATTTCACCCCTGCCCCATGCATCACGTTTTTGCCCTCCCCGGCCCCCAGGAGCACTCTGCAAGCCTCCCAAAATTTCTGCGCATCCTGTTTTTGCGAAAAATGGGCCTGTTTTTGGCCTCCCAAACCCCACATGCATTGCATTTTTGCCCTCCCCAGGCCCCAAGAGCACTCTGAAGGCCTCTGCACATCCCATTTTTGTGAAAAACAGGCCCATTTTCATGAAAAACTGGCCTTTTTTGGGGGGCAAAAACAGGACATGCAGGGCGGGGTTTCAGGAGGCCAAAAATGGCTGTATTCGGTGTATAAGATGCACCAACATTTCCACCCTCTTTTGGGGGAGAAAAAAGTGTCTCTTATACTCCGAAAAGTACAGTACTTTTCACAGTCATGTGGGAGGGAGGGAGTTCGATGCATCCAACTAGATTAAACCAATCATAGCTTTGCTGATGCATACCACATTTTTTCATAGAGTGGACCAGGATTCCTCAGTTCAGTGCCCTAGTTTCCTACAGCTCTTACCGCTGGGAGAAAGATTGGATTGCAGACATCAATGGGATGTATCTCATCTGTCATCAGTAGACAATTACCTGACCTTCTTGTTGTTTGAAGTGATGACAAAGGGTTCTTTAACCTGTAGCCAGAACGAAGTGATGTTAGTATTAAAAGAATAATACTGCAGTTGCATATATATATATATATATATATATATATATATATATATATATATATATATATAATATTTATATATATATATTATATATATATAATATATATGCATTATATATATATGTATATATATATATATATAATGCATATATATATTAACTGTACACACACACACACAACACACACACACACACACACATATTTTCTGAGGTTTTCGCGGGTGTTTGTATGTAGGTCTTTGGTTATTCGGGTTTTCTCCCACGTAAAATTGGAGGTTTCTTGGCAACGTTTCGACGAAGTCTCATTCGTCATCTTCAGGCTGGTGTTCTCGGCTTCGTGCTTCTAGGAGCAATGTGTGTGATCGCAGCTGTTTCTTCCTTTTAACTGCTAGTGGGGGTGTGAACTGATTGGGTGGGAGCTTGGCTGTGTTCTGATTGGGTGGAGGTGTGTCCTGATTGGTTGGGGGTTTGGCTGTGCTCTGATTGGATGGGGGGGTTGGCTGTGCTCTGATTGGATGGGTGTGTGTTCTGTTTAGGTGGGGGCTTGGTTGTGCTAACATTATATATATATATATATATATATATATATATATATATATATATATATTAATATTATGATGATAGTATAATTATGATGATGATGATGATTAACAATCTACGTGTAAGTGATTAAGTCTGTTTCTTTGATTTTTGAATGCAATTTGAAAAGCTGTAGGGTTATAGTTGAAAGAGATACTAATTGGAATATACACCATATTCTATAGGTATTGGGAATATTATATGCAACAACGAAAAGAGAGAGGGAAATGGAGTGGAGTGGAAGGGAGCAGGAGAGGCGGGGAGAAAGAGTAAGGGTAGAGAGGGGAAAGGAGAAAAGGGAGGGGAGGAGAAGAGTAGAAAGGGAAGGAGAGAGAGAAGAAGAGAGAGGGGAAATAGAGAGGGGACAGGAGAAGGAGAGAAAGAAAAAGGGAAGGAGAGGGAAGGAGAGGAGAAAGAAGAGGAAAGGAGAGGGATCAGAGATGAAATCCAGCAGGTTCTGTCAAGTTCTGGAGAACCGGTAGCGGAAATTTTGAGCAGTTCGGAGAACCGGTAGCGGAAGTTTTGGGTAGTTCAGAGAACCTGCAAATACCACCTCTGGCTAGCCCCAGAGTGGGGTGGGAATGGGGATTTTGCAATATCCTTCCCCTGGAGTGGGGTGGGAATGGAGATTTTGCAATATCCTTCCCCCAGGAATGGGGAGGGAATGGGGATTTTGCAGTATCCTTCCCCTGGAATAGGGTGGGAATGGAGATTTTGCAGTATCCTTCCCCTGCCACGCCCACCAAGCCACACCCACAGAACCGGTAGTAAAAAAAAATTGGATTTCACCACTGAGAGGGATGTTGTAAAAATGGGTGAAATATGGTATACAGGAGAAAAGAAAACAGACGGACAATTTCATATATAAATTTTTTTTTGAGGGTTATACTATTGAAACTATAACGGAAGATAATACGGATGCTAAAGCACATCGGTTTAGAGGTTATTGCATACTAGTTAATATTTATATGAAAATTAAAATTCTGTGTAAAAGGGAGGAGTAAATAATATGAAATAAGGAAAATGGAATGTAATAATTGGGACTATGTTTATAAGAGCCTTGGTGGCGCAGCAGACTAAAGTGCTGTTAAGTAGCACCAGCTGCCTGCAATTACTGCAAGTTCGAATCTCACCAGGCTCAAGGTTGACTCAGCCTTCCATCCTTTCGAGGTAGGTAAAATGAGGACCCGGATTGTGGGGGCAATAAGCTGACTTTGTATAAAAAAGAACACCTCTTAGGGGGGCCCGAAAGCCCCACTAAGCAGGTATAGACAAAAGTATGTAGGCTATTGCTTAATGCATTGTAAGCCGCCCTGAGTCTCCGGAGAAGGGCGGCATATAAATCGAACCAATAAATAAATAAATATGTATTGAAATGTAAGATCCTCAAACATCGCGCCATTCACACAAGGAAATGTATACATTTTAAAAATAATAATAATAAAAAACTTGATTTTAAAAAAAAACAAAACTTGTAGCCAGAACGATTGACTCATACGAGAAAGTATCCCCTTGTTCCATCTTTTCCAACAGCTAGAAGAGCAACGGAATAAGGGTTTTTTTGGGAGGTTTTTTTTTTTTGCATTTGTTAGCAGCCTCAAACCCGATAAATCTTAGCTGAGCATCCTATGAAAGAACGGATCTTCATCACGGACGCTGACTTTGGAAGAATAGCTGGAGGGTTTCGAAGAACAAAGAACGCTGAATATAGATTTCTTTTGCTCCATCAGCTGTGTGCCAGGGAATAAAATATCTTCATGTTCAAACTGTGCTTTGCAACTCTGGATCTCTCTCACCGCTGAGGATATCAGTATTTCAATAAAGCTTGCGATGTTCGGGCCGTGCATACATATTTATAGCATCTTTATCACCTTGGTAATGTCTCTTTCCTTAAACTTTAAGCTGTGATTCCCGGGGCCTTCAAAACTGAGTCCAAAGTCATCCGGCCAACTTCTGGGACCGAGGGAGCATTAGAATACGAGTTTCTTCACTTTTAATCCAGTACCTTAAACCAGTGATGGTTAACCTTTTTGGGGCCGAGTGCCCAAAGTCCCCAAAATGCGATGTGAGTGCCTGTGTGCGCATATTCTCTGCACATGCATCCCACCCACCCATGCATGCACCCCACCACCCGTGTATGCACCCCGGCCCCTGGCCCCTGTTTTGGCTTCCAGGTTGGTGCAGGAGACTTTTCAGGCCCAAAATGGGGCACGGGGGGGGGGGGGCTCACAAGCTCCACAGTTTCTCTCCCCAGTGCGTCCTAGCTTCCTCCTCCATCCCTGCCTTCATGCCTTCCCCAATATTTGCAGTTTCTCTCCCCAGCACGTCCTAGCTTCCTCCTGCATTCCTGCCTCCTTTGCCTTCAACGATCTTTGCAGTTTCTCTCCCCAGCGCGCCCTAGCTTTCTGTTGTGGCCCACCAGTGGCCTGCGTGGATCGTGGCTGATCCTGATGAAGAGGAGGCTGGTGTGGTGTCACGCCGGCAGCTTGTGCAGCCAGTGCTCATGTCGGACAGCGAGGAGGCTGAAGAGGATGTGGTGCCAGAGGCAGAGACTCAGCCAGGGCCTTCAGAACCTCCAGAGGTTCCTTCAAGTGGAGAGAGCAAAGTCGAGGAGCCTCTCCTCAATGCTCGAGCACGCAGGGCTGCCAAAAGGCAGGAGTGGCTACTCAGGAGGAGGAGGTCTCCTCGAGAGTAAGGCTTGAGGATAATTGGCCACTCCCTTAGCCTATTTAAGTCGCACGCAGCTAGTGCTTTCTTGCTGGAAACAACTTGTATTTTATTATCAACTTGTATTTTGGTTTATCATATCTTGTTTTCTGGGCTGGTTGCCAAGCTTTGCCGGTCTTGTTTATTCTTGCTACTTAATAAATTTGATAAGGCCCATTGGTGTATGTCAATATCCTCGGAAATTCGGAGCTGGGGCAGAGCAAGGAGTCTTTTCAGGCCCAAAAGGGGGCACTGGGGGGGTGGCTCACAATCTCCACAGTTTCTCTCCCCAGTGCATCCTAGCTTCCTCCTCCATTCCTGCCTCCATGCCTTCCCCAATCTTTGCAGTTTCTCTCCCCAGCACATCCTAGCTTCCTCCTGCATTCCTGCCTCCTTTGCCTTTAATTATCTTTGCAGTTTCTCTCTCCAGCGCACCCTAGCTTTCTCCCCCTTTCCTGCCACAGAGAAGCACCTGCGGCAGGTGGAATCTGCAGAGATCGGGGAAGGCATGAGCAGCAGAAATGCAGGAGAAAGCTACGGCAGAAAGGTAGGGCATGCTGGGGGAGAAGTTATGGAGATTGGAGAAGGCCCTGCCCCCATGGATGTATGGTAGAGACCCAAAGATCAGCTGGCCGGCGGAAGGCGTGCATGCATGCACAGTGGCCTGGCCTGGGGCAACAGTTGGCGTGCCCACCAAGAGATCTCTGTGTGCCACTTGTGTGCCATAGGTTCGCCATCACAGCCTTAAATCCTGGAACACAATTGGCAGATTTCTCTTTCACATACACTCACAGACATACAGATGTTCATATGTGTGTGTATAATCACATCTATCCTTTCATTGTGTACAATAATAGGGCAAATATCAAGCAATGGGGAAATCAGGAGATTCAGGCAGTTCAAATGAGTATAAGGATGTATTGCAAGCATAAGCTCTCTACAAGAATCTGACCAACTAACGGTCAACGGAAAATGAGCGGGAGATAAGAAAGGCATCCAAGGTGGGCTGGACTTACTATAGATCTCTTGCAGGCACTCAGGACTCGTGATTTATGATGCGTTTGACCTCTTCCTCAGGCTGAGCCAGGTCATCTCCTTCAGCAAAATACTTAAGATGGCGGAAAAACATTAGAGAAGTGAAAAATATTTCACGTTCCAGAAAGGACTGAAAACATGAAACAATTTCACAGCCCCCTTTGCAGCTTTTGAGTAATAAACACCCCCCTTGCCAATCACTCCTGTTTGCATTGGAGCTGTCAGAGTTGATTGGATTATGAAAGCAAACCTTGATACGGAAGAAATGAAAGGGTAAGAAATGTTTACAGATAAGAAATTGTGTCAGCTGCCGTGATTTTTCATCCAACGTGGATAGAAAAGGTGCAGACTTAATTATAGCAATAAGCTTTGGACAATCCTGATTTGGAATTCTGCATATGTATTTACAGAGGGTGAGGCTGTCCAAATCGGATGAACATTTATATACGGTCCTTATTTTACTTGACTTGAAGTCCAGGATTCCACATCCGATTATTTAAACGTTTCTTTTTTTTATTTATCTAATTATTACCGATGTATTGTTCGCAGGGAGTAATCTGTTCAAAGAATGAAAGTTTGATTTCTTTAAAAAAGATGGAATAAATTTTACGTACCTTACAAATGGTACATACTTTACAAAGTAACAGATGTACTTTTGGGTCTGTTTGGCCCTTATTATAAAGGTTTGCCTACGGAGGTTATGCTTTTAGCTAAGTATAGTTGAATGTTTCCCTCCCTCCCTCCCTCCCTCCCTCTCTCTCCCTCTCTCTCTCCCTCCCTCTCCCCTTCCCTCTCTCTTGCCCTCTCTCTCTCTCCCTCCCTCTCTTCCTCCCTCCCTCTCCCCCTCTCTCCCTCCCTCCTTCCCTTCCTCCCTCCCTCTCCCCCTCTCTCTCCCTCCCTCCCTCTCCTTCCCTCCCTCTCTCCCCCATTTTCTCTCCCCCCTCTCTCTCGCTCTCTCTCCCCCTCTCCCTCCCTCCCTCTCTCTCTCCCTCTCCCTCTCTCTCTCTCTCTCTCTCTCTCAATATTTTTCCAGGGTGTGAATATTAATCACTTTACAAAGCAGATGAAGGAGGGAAATGAAGAATGTGAAAATATGCACATTGAATATTAAATATGTAAAAGACCATGGGGTAGATATTAATAGATTATCTTTCTAGATGAAACATCCCACAAAGACAGAGATTGAAAGATAGGTTATAATCAACTGTCTTTAAATTTCTGAGCTGATGCCTCTCTACCTCGTTTCCCTTGTTGAAAACTTGCTATTTTCTTCCGACGGTTGTGCGATGCCTTTTTAATTACTTTCAGTTTTCCTAAAGCATTTCATTAAGCAGAGAAATTAATTTTATATTTTTATTCCTGGGCAAAACATAGGCGAACTGTTCACGATTGGTTCAAAACTAACATTACCAGTCGGCTGAGGTGACGTCCGTTTTATTTTTCCTTCAATCAAAAGTCTGAGCAGAATTCTTTGAATTTTATTTGATTTCTATTTTTTTTTTCATTTTGCAAAACTTACAGCAATTTTCTCATTATCCCAATTATCCCAAGCATGGATTAAGACGATGATATGTCTTCTGAGATTCTGGTAGTGTATCAATGATTAGGATCATACTTCTGGAAGGAACCTAGGAGGTCTTCTAGTCCATGCTTGTGAAGAAGGCACAGAAGAGGCTGTACTTCCTGAGAAATGCTCAGGAAGATAAATCTATCTCAGCATCTACTTCTGTCCTACTATCACAGCACCACTGAGAGTGTCCTGACATACGGCATTCTTGCATGGTATGGGAGCAGCTCGGCAGCGGACAAAAATGCTCTACAGAAAATCATTAAAACTGCCCAGGATATCATCGGGCTCCAGCTACCAGCCCTGGATGACATCTTCGAATCTCACTGTTTGAGAAAGTTGCATAACACTCTCAGAGACTCTTCCCATCCTGCTTACAATCTTTTTGGACTGTTGCCTTCTGGCAGAAGATACAGAACAATTAAAACTCGGACCACACCTTTTCTGAATAGTTTTTATCCCAGAGCTATAATTGCACTCAACAATGAACTAAAAGGGTCACCATCAGTGAGCTGTTGGACAGCATTACTTGGTCTGTTGTGTGGATATTTGGGTGGTTTTACGGGTGGGGAATTTTTGGTGGGTGGGGGTGTGTGTTTGAGGATTGTCATGTGGGTTGGGTCTGGTCTCTGGGTGTTAAGTGAATTTCATTGTATGGATATACACATACAATGACAATAAAATTTATTGATTGATTCAAGGCAGGAGCCTTATATCATCCTGGTTGTCCAGTCTATTTTTGAAAAGCTCCAATGTCGGAGTATCCACAACTCCGGGAACAAAGCTCTTCCGTTGATTAATTGTTCTCATTGTCAGGAAATTTCTCCTAACTTCTAGATCGGATCTCTCTTTAACAACCTTCGTCTCTCTTTAGAGCCTTGGTGGCGCAGCAGACTAAAGTGCTGTTAAATAGCACCAGCTGCCTGCAATTACTGCAAGTTCAAATCCCACCAGGCTCAAGGTTGACTCAGCCTTCCATCCTTTCGAGGTAGGTAAAATGAGGACCCAGATTGTGGGGGCAATAAGCTGACTTTGTATATATAAAAAAGAACACCGCTTGGGGGGGGGGGCGAAAGCCCTACTAAGCAGGTATATACAAAAATATGAAGGCTATTGCTTAATGCATTGTAAGCCGCCCTGAGTCTCCGGAGAAGGGCGGCATATAAATTGAACCAATAAATAAATAAATAAATAAATAAATAAATAAATAAATAAATAAATAAATGAATGAATGAATGAATGAATGAATGAATGAATGAACGAACCAACCAACCAACCAACCAACCAACCAACCAACCAACCAACCTTCCATCCATTGCTTCTTAATAGATATCACATATTATGGACAAAAAAAAATCAAGCATGCATACATACATATGAACCATTAACACCCATGGAATATCTATCTGTTTCACTAACGTCCTTCAATTTCGTCCTACCTCCACCCATCTGAAACTCTTTCTCATTTTCATTCACCAAGTAATTATGAGAATCATTTCTCATAATTTGTGGCAGTAGAACAATTAATTAATGGAACAACTTCCTCCAGAAGTTATGGGTGCTCCAACAGTGGAGGTTTTTAAGAAAAGATTGTTCTGAAACAGTGGCATAAGGTTTCCTGCTTGAGCAGGGGGTTGGACTAGAAGACCTCCAAGGTCCCTTCCAACTTTTGTTATTTATAACTAACATATGAAAGAGACTGGCCCTTGCTCTTGATCATTATTTTCTTGAGAAGCCTCATCCAAGGTGGCTTTGATTAGAACTTGAAATTCCACCTGAGTTTTGTTTTGTTTTAAAAAGAGACCAATTAATATAGTTTTTTTTCCCTGACATTTTTTCCTCTGAGAATTGAGGCTATTTTGATATGTGTGTGTGAGGGAGAGAGAGACACAGACAGACAGACAGACAGACAGACAGACAGACAGACAGACAGGAGGATGGGAGGATGGGAGAGGGAGAGAGAGAGGAAGAGGAAGGGAGATGGAGAGGGCGAGAGAAAGAGAGAAGGAGAGGGAGAGTGGGAGAAAGAGAGACAGAAGAGGAAGGGGGAGAGAGGGAGAGTGGGGGAGTGGGGAGAGAGAGGGAGGAAGAGAAAGAAGGAGAGGGAGAGAGGGAGAGAGAGAAGGAGAGGGAAAGAGGAGAAAGAGAGAAAGGGAAAGGGGAGGGGGGGAGCCTTGCTGGTACAGTGGTCTAAGCACCCTGTTATTAACACAGCTGCCTGCAATTTCTGCTGGTTCGAATCTCTCCAAGGCTCAAGGTTGACTCAGCCTTCCATCCTTTCTAAGGTAGGTAAATTGAGGACCCAGTTTGTGGGGGCAATAAGCTGACTTTGTATAAAATATACAAAAAGTATGAAGGCTATTGCTTAACGCATTGTAAGCCGCCCTGAGTCTCCGGAGAAGGGCAGCATATAAATCAAATTTTAAAAAAAGGGGGGGGGAGAGAAAGAAAGGGGAGAAAGAGAGGGGGAAGGGGGGAGAGGGAGAGGGGAAGGGGGGAGGGAGAGGGGGAGAAAGAGGGAGGAAGAGGAAGGGAGAGGGAGAGAGGGAGAGGGAAGAAGGAGAGAGAGAGGGAAAGAGAGAAGGAGAGGGGGAGGAGGAGGGACGAGAGGGAGAGAGGGAGAGAGGGAGAGAGATTGGTCTCCTCCACATCCCACCTACTTTGAAGTATTCAATTCTTTTAGAAAATATAGGTTTAGGAATGAACAAAATCTCTCTTTTCAGGCATCTCTATGGCAGGTGATTAATGCTTTGGATGCCTTCAACAGATCTATGCCGTTATGTTGATGCAGTGTAGACAGAATATTCCTTTCTGCACTGATGCCTGCTGGTATTTGAGTGACCCTTGTGTCATTGGTCCAGATGCTTCCCTATTCTGTGTAGAGAACATCTTCTCCTGCGGTTTTTTTCCTAAATCGAGTCCAGCTACCTCTTCGCATCTGTCCTGCATCACAACGCATGTTTCCTTTGAACACCGTTCCTTCACGTGGCTCCTGTGATTTCCACGCCATGTGCAGGGTTGATAAATTGATTCAAAAAAAAATGTTGGACAAAAATACGTATGTGGCAGGGGTGAAATCCAGCAGGTTCTGGAGAACTGGTAGCGGATGAGGATAATTAGATAATTATCCTTCAGAGGATAATTAGAACGGCAGAAAAAAACAATGGCTACCAACCTGCCTTCCATTGAGGACCTGTATACTGCACGAGTCAAAAAGAGGGCTGGGAAAATATCTACAGACCCCTCGCATCCTGGACATCAACTCTTTCAACTCCTACCCTCAAAACGACGCTATAGAGCACTGCACACCAGAACAACTAGACACAAGGACAGTTTTATTCCCGAACGCCATCACTCTGCTAAACAAATAATTCCCTCAACACTGTCAAACCATTTACTAAATCTGCACTAGTATTAATCTTCTCGTCATTCCCACCACCCATCTCCTTCCACTTATGACTGTATGACTGTAACTTTGTTGCTTGCATCCTTACAATTTATATTGATATTGTTTCCTGATTGCTTATTTGTACCCTGTGACTATCACTAAGTGTTGTACCTTATGATTCTTGATGAACGTATCTTTTCCTTTATGTATACTGAGAGCGTATGCACCAAGACAAATTCCTTGTGTGTCCAATCACACTTGGCCAATAAAAAATTCTATTCTATTCTATTCTATTCTATTCTATTCTATTCTATTCTATTCTATTCTATTCTATTCTATTCTATTCTATTCTATTCTATTCTATTCCATTCCATTCCATTCCATTCTACCCTACCCTACCCTACCCTACCCTACCCTACCCTACCCTACCCTACCCTACCTACCCTACCCTACCCTACCCTACCCTACCCTACTCTATTCTATTCCTATTCTATTCTATTCTATTCTATTCTATTCTATTCTATTCTATTCTTTCATTTGGAGAAAGGACAAATTCATTTCCCACTTAGTACTGTAGTGGCCACTTGGATTATTTTAATTTTCATTGCTTGACTCGCTACTTCTAAGAGAACTTTGGATCATGCCATTACAATCTGGTTCCAGCAAAAGCAACTAATCTGCAGCCATAATGGGGCCACGAATCTCTGTTTATTTAACACAATTTTTTTTTGTTATTCCAAACACCATCCTCAATATCTTACTGATGGTGGAAGGCAGTTTGAGTCTCCGGGGTACTTAATAACCATGCAGGCATCTTTGATCTCCTTCCAAATTCTCTCTCCCCTGAGCAGGTGATGTAAATGTACACCTTCTTGGCATACATTGGCAGTCTGCAGATAGAACTTGATCTCTCTCTATTACAACTTTTCTCCTGGGAAAGATGAATCTTTTGAAGTTCAGTTTGTAAAGATGTTCTGGGAACGGTGAGGTTGGGGAACTCTGCCCTGGATTGCTGAAGTTTATATAGGCACTAAATATTGAAGGAAGGGAATGAAGGAAAGGTCTAAGAGCGCTTTTTTTTTTTCCCCTTAACTTGCAGATGTCATGCTATGGCAATAAGCCAATTACTTAATTAACATAATTCTAGGTCTTCAGTTCACAGGACTAATTATGAGCCTTTTTGTATCCCAGATCATTTATACATTGTTGTTTTGATATCCATCTAGCCCAGTAGTGGATTCCTCCTGGTTTGGCCCGGTTCGGCCGAGCCGGTAGCGGTGACGATGTGACGTCACCGAACCAATTCTCTTTGTCCCGGAGCTGGGCCGTCCCACCTGCCCCCGTGTTATTCCTACCTTTATTTCTTCTTTTTTTAGCCCCCAAGCCATGCCCACAGAACCGGTAGTAACAAATTTTACATTTTACCACTGCTATAAAGTATACCCTATAGACAGAGGTGGGTTTCAGCAAGTTCTGACCAGTTCTGGAGAACCGGTAGCGGAAATTTTGAGTAGTTCAGAGAACCGGTAGTAAAAATTCTGACTGGCCCCGCCCCCATCTATTCTCTGCCTCCCAAATCCCGGCTGATCGGGAGGGAATGGGGATTTTGCAGTAACCTTCCCCTGGATTGGGGAGGGTATGGAGATTTTGGAGTAACCTTCTCCTGGATTGGGGAGGGAATGGAGATTTTACAATATCCTTCCCCTGGAATGGGATGGGAATGGAGATTTTACAGTATCTTTCCCTTGCCATGCACACCAAGCTATGCCCACCAAGTCACATCCACAGAACCAGTAGTAAAAAAATTTGAAACCCACCACTGCCTATAGAGCATACGCTGCTCCACACACTTCACCCTCACTGTAGTACTTGGTGATGTGGAAATGAATGACAAACTGGATTTGTGATGCTGGGATGCGAAAAATTCTGACAAGGGCTTAAGCTGCAATTCTACGCCTCTTGTAAAATGGGGTTGTACATCTGGTATATAATTTTTGTTTTATTTGAAACAAGAATTGCTACATAAATCCCAAAGACTTAATATACGCCTAAGGTTTTTCATTTCACTATTATTACCGTAGCTAGCATTAACTTTTAAGTGCTAGGTCTTCTCCGGGGCATTTGTGGAACTAGGTTGATTTAGTATGTCAGGAGATCTCATGAAAACTTTGGTAATGATCCTGTCTCGGTTCTAATTGGTTCTAACAATGCAATAACTCACCTACTTCCATAGGCAAAAACATTCTCTAACATTTATTCACTGGTATCTCTCTCTCTATTTTTTTTTTTTTTTTTGAAAAATGTCATCATAATGTTGTAACGAAGGACCACTGGTAGATGTGAAACAGTTATTTGCTTGCAGTTTGCCTGATTATCTATCAGGGCATCTCCCAGCTACTTACAACATATAGCAAAATACAGAGAGCTCAAATAAATCTATAGGCACATTGGACATTACTCATGAAAATGAGCAGCTTAACAAAACCGACTGTATGTCAGAGTTGCACCCATAGCAAACAGAACTCCGAGGCAGGTAGGTTCCTCGAAGGATTGGACATATCATATTGGCACAAGCTGGTGAAAACCGACTCTGAATATTCCCGCAGTTTTCACCTAATTAAAAGTAAAAGTTTTCCCACTTCCCCAAACTATCAGTCACATCAGTGGTGAAATTCATTTTTTTTTAAACTACCGGTTCTGTGGGCGTAGCTTTGTGGGCGTGGCTTGATGGGCATGGCAAGGGAAGGATACTGCAAAATCTCCATTCCCACCCCACTCCAGGGGAAGGATACTTCAAAATCTCCATTCCCAACCCACTCTGGGGCCAGCCAGAGGTGGTATTTGCCGGTGTGCCACGCGATCGTCGGAACCTTTTTTTTTTTTTTTTTACTTTTTTAAAGCATTTTTTTACTACCGGTTCGGGCGAATAGGTAGTAAAAAATTGCTTTAAAAAAGTAAAAAAATGACTCGGACGATCGCGCGCCACATCTCATTTCCTCCCCCCCTCACTGTTCTACTTATCCTCCCAAGCCTCCTTTTGGCGCATACTGTACATGCATGCACAGTGCGTGTGTGGTGCAAACTGAACATGCACGCATGCAGCTCGCGCTTGGCACGCATGCGCAACCAGCAAACTGGTAACAAACCGGTTCAGATTTCACCATTGCCCCCAACTGTCAGCGTTCCAAATTATGATCTCCTCCAGCGCTGACATGAATGAGAGAGGGAGAAGCTTTGCTTTAATGCTGAGATGAACTTTTACCTAGTTTCCTGCCCTTTAGTAGATAGCGTTACCTGGGAGATAGAGGGAGGGGGGAATTCCTGTGAATAGAAAGTGCTTGGGACGGAGAGATGGATCTGCACGATGGCCAATGAGACATTGGGGTTGAAGAACGGAAAGGGAGGGGTTTGGAAGGAGGTGCCAGTTTTGGCTGCACAAGAGTTCAGGGATGACGTTATTTCTATTCTTAAATAAAGAAAAGATTCATTAGAGACTTTGCGTTTGAGAATGAAGTTTATTTAAGATAGCACCGAAACCTGACACCAACACTCTGGGGCATCCCAAACGGGCTTTTTCAAATAGTAACAATTTCCTTGAAGACATTTTGCTTCTCATCCAAGAAGCTTCTTCAACTTTCTAGTGCAGGGGTCCCCAACCTTTCGGACCTCAGGGACCACTAAATTCATAATTTTAAATCCCGCAGACCACTAATACGATCTGCCTAATGACCAGCTGGGTGGGCATGGCTAGGTGGTCATGTGACTAGGTAGGTGTGGCCAACTCAATGTAACTCACATTGAGGGGCACCTCACCAGCCTCTACTCACTCCTCCCCTACCAGCCACTCCTCGCCTCCCCGCCTGGGCTCCTTAGGGTGTTCTGTCCCCAACCCCACGCACACACACCAACAGACGTTCAGGAGTTAAAGACCAAACCAGCCGGCAAAATCCTTTTCTTTATGATAATGGAACTTGGTAACAACCTAGTGACTGCCTGCCAAGAGTTTATTATTTACAAAGAGGAGAGATAAGTTCTCCCCATTTCTGATACATCAAAGGAAAGCAGCTCAATAATTACGGAATTAAATCAAGTCCAGAGATAATCCAGAAAAGTCTATAGCCAAAAGTCCGGCAATGCAGAATGGCGTGGAAGCTTTCAGCTTTGTTCGTCACAAGGTTTGACTGGCCACCACGCTCCCTTTTATATCCTGTGGGGTGTGGTCCAGTGACTCAGCCTAATCTCGGGCACGCCCTTTCTTCTGTTATGCGCACTTATCTCTGCGACGCTGGCATGGGTCCAGCCAAGACTCATTACCCTCATCACTGTCCATCTGTGGCTGCGTGGACGTGCTTGGCCCTGGCCCTATCTCTTGCCCTTCGGTGGACACCGAAGGCATTGCCAGAGACGAGGGTCCTGGAGAGGGAGGCCTTGCCTCCCCTTCACTCTCTGAGTCCTCTCCTGACAATGACACAGGCTCCGGTAACAGAGCCACAACATAGGGCCCCAAAAGGAAGGAGTTGTTGGAGCTAAGCAGCCACCACGAGAAAGAGTTGGCAAAAGAAGCTCAATTCAAATTGACTCTGACTGAGAAGGAGGCCCAGCAGAAGCACCTCACTGAGGACTATGAGCATAAACTTTCCAAGCAGAGGAAAGACCTGCGGGAGTGTGGGAAGGCCAGGTACAGGTGCCTGGAGGCTCAGTGGGCTGAGATGGTCAGTCAGTTCCAAGCCATGAGGCAGTCCTACTGGAACGAGGCCCTCTGGCTCTTCGCCACCCGCAGCTCTTCCCTCCAACCTTTGCCCAAAGCCCCACACCAGGAGGCCGAAGCAGACCCCAAGTTGGAATTTCTGTCCCCCTCTGACCCACACAAAAAGAACTCAAAGGGGGAGACTCTCTGCAGCAACACAAATGTTCATTGCACGTATCTGTCCCAGGGGCCGTAGTTTAATCAGGGACCCCTGATTTAGTGCAATATAAAAAATGCAAATAATTTTTTTGTGGACCACCAAAATTTTCTCGTGGACCACCGGTGGTCCACGGGCCACCAGTTGGTGACTGCTGCTGTAGTGTATAGCTCAATGCCTATGGAGATTCTCAGTCATCCAGATCTTGATTGTCCCAAAGCTGCCTATCCCATCCCATTTTCAACCTTCCCAGCTGGCTTGCAACGAGCATAGTCATTGGGGCAAAGCAAATGCGCTTAACTTTTGCATGTTTCCCTTAACAACTGCAGAGATTCACTTAACAACGATGGCAAAAGAAAATGGTTATAAAATTGGGCGTGACTCGCTTAAAAAGCGAGTTGTTTAGCAACAGAAATTCTGATCCCAGTCACCGTCGTAGGTCGAGGATTACCTGTATGAAGTTAGTTTCGCTGTGGGCACATTTCCCCATAATTTAATTTGCTGTTTTTCTATGAAAGAAATCTTTTTGCAGCTCCCCATTGAGATGCATAAATGGATCCCAGCAGCTGTTAACATGAACAAAGCAAGTTCTGTATCCTTTGTAGGACTTTCAGGTTTAGTAATATAAGAAAATAGCATGCTGAAAAGAGAAATCGGCCTTTAAATTTTGTTGCATTCTCTCGTAAATTGTTTTCCAATATTGTTGAGCTTACTACATTGGCACTAAACGCGAAAAATGATTCCTTTGCTTGTTAGATTTCCAACAATCTTTAGAAAACAATTTGTTTATTTGTATAATCAATACTGGAGTAATATAGCTTTGATAGAATATCGTGCACCAATTTTCTCTAAGTGTAATGTCAACCATAAATGTGATATTTTTCCTCTATTCCATTTGTTATGTATCAATGATATGATGTCTGGATACATTTAATCCTGTAGCATTTGATTTATTCGCATTCTGGATTCTACTTCATCTCTTACCTATAAAAAAAATTATTCAAGGCTTCTCGTTCAGCCCTAATCAGCAAAAGTGTCCATTAAGTGTTGTCAGAAATAACAGCATACTGTATATATATATTAATCAAATAAACCTATTTCATATTCCATTACTTTTAAGACAGTAACTCATCACATTGTTTATTTTTCTGAAAATACAGTGAAAGACCTCTTTCTTTCATACCTTATCTCATGCATCAGGACAAATTCCTTGTGTGTCCAATCACACTTGGCCAATAAAAAAATTCTATTCTATTCTATTCTAGTCTAGTCTAGTCTAGTCTAGTCTAGTCTAGTCTAGTCTATAAACATTTTTTTAAAAATCTCATCATTTGGTACTGGTCAACAAAAATGCACTAAGACCCACCAGAAAGAACAAATATATATTTTAACTTTGCTCAAATAACTAATTTTATATTCCTGCCCTTTGTAGTTTTACGACCTTGAAATTTCACCCCTTTAAATAGTGTCTCAGAACTTAATTTCTTTTCATTTTTTTCTTTGTCTCTTCTCAGAAGTTCATAAATTTAACACAACTGTTTTGTAAATCCAGAATAATCATCATCATCATCATCATCATCATCAAGTACCGGGACTTGCAAATTGAAGTTGAGCGACTGTGGAAAAAGAAATTGTGTGTTGTCCCAATTGTAATTGGAACCCTCGGAGCAATACCCAAAGGGCTACCTCGCTATTTAGAAATTCTAAATTTGCCGGACTTGAACATTTTGACTCTCTACAAAAAACCACCTTACTCGCAACAGTTTACATCCTCCGACGATACCTTAACAGTTCCTAGGTCCTTGGTTAGGACTCGAGCTGCTGAGCTATTAACCAGCCTCAAAGGCTGTGAATCTCACTAAAGATTAAATTAATAATAATAATAATAATAATAATAATAATAATAATAATAATAATAATAATAATAATAAAATACCACCAGTCAATCATATTTGTGATACATTTTTAAATGTTCACTTGACTGAGCTTCATGTTTAATGAATAAAAGAGACAACAACAACAACAACAACAAGTCACTCTTCTGGTATATTGTACATCCATTTTAATTATTAAGACATTAGTTCCATTTGCAAAATCAGTGTAATATCTTTTCTTATGATTCTTGACGAATGTATCTTTTCTTTTTATGTACACCGAGAGCTTATGTACCAAGACAAATTCCTTGTGTGTCCAATCACACTTGGCCAATAAAGAATTCTATTCTATTCTATTCTATTCTATTCTATTCTATTCTATTCTATTCTATTCTATTCTATTCTATTCTATTCTATTCCATTCCATTCCATTCCATTCCATTCCATTCCATTCCATTCCATTCTTTCCAATCTTCTCTTCTCTTTATTATTCTATGCTATGTTTATTCTATTCTATTCTATTCTATCCTATCCTATCCTATCCTATCCTATCTATCATCCTATCCTATCCTATCCTATCCTATCCTATCCTATCCTAGTCTATTCTTGTAACCTGTCATTCAAATCAGTTCAATCTTATCCAAAAATAAGAGTTTCAAGAATTAATATGATGTTTAATTTTGTAATACTTGCCTAAAACTTGGAAATCTGAAAACAGTTACCTACAGAAGACAAAATTAATAACTAAAATTACAGAATGTGCAGAATTAGATAAGCTTACAAAAGAAATACAAGAGAAGGATGATACTGATTATTATTTAGTATGGCAAAAATGGTACGGCTGGCTGGAGGCAAAAATAGGAATACAAAGATAGTTTATGACTAATCAATAGAAATGTATAGAAGTAAATAAGGAATCAATATATATATATATATATATATAACCGTGTAAATAGATGATTATAGACATTAATATAAATACAAAAATGGAAAATACTCCACCGTTATAGTAACTTCTAAGAGTCAGTCATTGGACTGAACGATGTTTGTTAGTTTTGTATGTTATTTTATGTATTTATGTTGGTTTTGTTTTTTCTTTTTATTATTAATAAAAATAAAAATAAAAAAACAAAAACAATTGTCATCCATTACAATTACAGAAAGTGTATTGATCGGGTACGAATCTTTTGTGCTTAATCCTCTATCCCACATTTTCTTATTTAACAATTTATTACATTTATTATTCTCCTTTACCAATTATTTAACAGTAAATTATCCTCTATAAGGGGGGAAAAAAACACTCCTTTATATATTTTATTATCTTATCCATTTCATTTCATATTTCATTTCCATTCTTTCTTGTCTAACCATTGATAAAATAAACCCATATCAAAATAATATTGTTTATCTTCTTGTTCCCTAATTTCAAATGTCAATTTACTCATTTCAGCACACTCCAAAATTTTTCTTGATGACGTTGTCATCCGTGGGTATCTTCTCACCTTTCCAGTTTCTAGCAAATACAATTCCAGCTGCCGTTAAAACATTCACAATTAAATATCTCATTTCTCTATTGTATATTTCTGGTAAAATCCCCAATAAAAATAACTCTGGTTTAAAGTCAATATGTTTCTTTGTCATTTTTTCCAACCACTTGTGGATTTTAGTCCAATATCTTTTAGCTTTTGCACATGTCCACCACATATGGTAATATGAGCCAGGGTCTGATGACACTTCCAACATTTCTCCGATTTGTTCTTGTACATTCTGGCTATTCTCGCCGGGGGTAGATGTAAAACATCTTATACAAGTTTTCCTTATATGCTGTTGACATTGTCATTTTATAATTCTGTGACCATAATTTTTCCCATTTCTCTAAGTCGATCCCATGACCACATTTTCCCCCATGGAATCATTGTTTCTTTAACTTGTTCATGAAGCCAATCCTTTTGTTGGCTCTTCATTCAACCTAGTCTTCACCTCTGCTCTCAGTGGAACCATCTCCAGTTCACAATTGCTTCCCAGGAAGTCTGACAGACCACAATATCAGCATAGCAACATTGCATTATGCAAAGGTGGGCTTCATTAAAATTTACCTACCGGTTCACCCAGCACCAAAAATGTGAGAAAGAGTGTGTGTGCACTCCCTTCGCTCTCACGCATGCCTTCCGCTCGTGCAGGTGTCTTGCACACTTGTGCACAGCTTAGAAAACGTGGCTAAATAGGAAAGCATGGTGCCAGGGCAGGTGGCCGGGCCCACCTGCGATCTCCACTACTAGCTGGTGTGGGTTCCTCACGGTTTGGTCTGGTTCGGCCGAGCCGGTAGCGGTGACGATATAACATCACCAAACCGGTTCTCTCCCCGCCCTGCCCTCCCACCCCCACCCCCCCTCCCACCCCCCACCCCCCCCCCCCACGTTATTCTTACCTTTTATTTGGTCCCACCCCTAATCTATTGCTGTTCTCCTGAGTCCCAGCTGATGACTAGAGGGAAAAAAACTGTTTAAAACTCTTGCCGCGGGGCTTCAAAGGGCCGCCCTAGAGCTGATCAGTGTTAAAGCAAACAAATGAGTCGGGTCGTAAGTGCGAGGACTGGTCGTAAGTGCGAGGACCTTCCAGAAATGACTCTGACCAGCTAGCCACGCCCACCTAGTCACATGACCTCCAAGCCACGCCCACAAAATAAGCCACGCCCACAGAACCGGTAGTAAAAACAATTTAGAACCCACCCCTGGCCACCCCACCCGCAGGTCCTGCAGGTGGTGGCTACTACTGGTTCACCTGAACCAGTCCGAACCGGATGAATCCCACCTCTGGCATTATGGTAGAAGAAAAGATGAAACTTTTAATACTCTGTCCTTTGAGTTCTAACTGAGGTAAATAGAAGGTTTGTAAGGGTTCTCATGGGCAAAGTCGAGAATATTTTTAAATAACTTGAGCCTGGCGAACAGATGGAGCAACGAAGGAAAAAGCTATGTATTGTAAGCTCCACTGAGAGAAAAGAGAAGGATTTTTATTTTGTTGCTTGTTTTCTTTGCTGAAAATGGTACCTGGGAAAAAAACAGTCACTGAATATATAAGCGAGGTGGTTTTTTTTTTTTTTTTAAACTAAATGTAAGAAGCAGATAGATGTTTTAAAATATATTTTCATGTATTAAGTTAATTCATTGAGAAAATCAACAGGGTCCAAAATCAATTACATTAATTTTCTTCCAATTCCTCACACATTTTCCATACTGATTTTCTTTCTTTCTTTCTTTCTTTCTTTCTTTCTTTCTTTCTTTCTTTTTTTTTCTTTTCTTCCTTCCTTCCTTCCTTCCTCCTTCTTTCTTTTCTTCTTTCTTTCTCTTTTCTTTCTTTTTCTTTTCTTTCTTTCTTTCTTTCTTTCTCTCTCTTTCTCTCTCTCATCACTCACTATCCTCCTTCCTTCCTTCCTTCCTTCTTTCTTTTCTCTTTTCTTTCTTTCTTTCTTTCTTTCATTTCTTTCTTTCTTTCTTTCTTTCTTTCCTTTCCTTCCTTTCTTTCTTTTTTCCTTCCTTCCTTCCCTCTTTCTTTCTCTTTTCTTCTTCCTTTCTTTCTCCTTTCTTTCTTTTCTTTATTTCTTTCTTTCTTTCATTTCTTTCTTTCTCTTTCTTTTTTTTTTTTAATTTGATTTATATGCCGCCCTTCTCCGAAAAGACTCAGGGCAGCTTACAATGTGCTCAGCAATAGCCATTCATCCTTTTGGGTATATTTATACAAAGTCAGCTTATTGCCCCCACAAAACTGGGTCCTCATTTCACCTACCTTAGAAAGGATGGAAGGCTGAGTCAACTTGAGCCTTGGTGAGATTCGACCCTGCAGTAATTGCAGGCAGCTGGTCTTAATAAGCTTAATAACAGGGGTGCTTAAACCCCTGTAGTACCAAGGCTCCTTTCTCTCTCTCACTCTCACTCTCACTCTCACTCACTATCCTCTTTTTTCTTTCTTTCTCTTTCTCTCTCTCTTTTTTCTCTCTCTCTCTTTCTATCTCTCTCTCACTCACTCACTATCTTCCTTCCTCCTCCTTCCTTCCTTCCTTCCCTTCCTTCCTTCCTTCCTTCCTTCTTTCCTTTTGAGAGGAGGGAGAGGAGGTTAAGCATTAATATTTATTTCTAGTATTTATGCATAGGTTTATTTATATATACTAGGTTTTTTTAAAAAAAAATTAACATTGTACATCAAACAACAACAGATTGTGCATTTGAAGTTAAAAAATACTGTACTGCTTTCTCTTTTGATCATGGGAGGGGAAAATGTGTGCTTGACATTCAAACCAAAACCTTTTGAGGATTAATCCATCTTATTCCCCTTTATGAACTTGCATACGCTTGTTGATTGGTTTTAGCTTAGCATGTCATGAACTTAGTTATGCGAATTGTAAAGCATGGTTTTGTAACTGACTCCAGGCATGGCTAAGAATGGATGGAATGTTTGTTGCTCTTGCAGACGAGGAAAACAAATGATTCCAAGAAGCAGGGGCAAAAAAAATGAATCACCTTTAATACACTTGATCTATTTGGGGGTGGCCAAAGGCTACCCAAGGAGGAAATGATGCTAAGTGGCTGGCCATTGTCAATTGCCCGTGAACAGAGCAAAGTCCTCCCCAGATGTCACTCAACCATTCCTGATTCAGAAATGAAGTATTTAGAACAGGCATGCTCACCATGAAGCAGAAAGGATGTCTGTCTGTCTCTCTGTCTCTCTGTCTGTCTCTCTCTGTCTGTTTACCTGCCTCCCTGCTTGCCTGCCTATCTGTCCATCTGTCCTTCTGTCCATCCATCCATAATCTATTCTATCATCTTGCTCTCTCTCTCTCTCTCTCTTTCTATCTATCTTTCTATCTATCTATCTATCTATCTATCTATCATCTATCTATCTATCTATCTATCTATCTATCTATCTATCTATCTATCACATCTATCATCCATCAATCATTTATCATCTATCTATCATCTATCTATATCTACCTACCTACCTATCTATCTATCTGTCCATCCATCCATCCATCATCTATTCTATCATCTCTCTGTGTGTATCATCTGTATATTTATCTTTATCTATCTATCTATTATCTATCTATCTATCTATCTATCTATCTATCTATCTATCTATCATCTATCTATCTATCTATCTATCTATCTTTCATTCTATCTATCATTTATCATCTATCTATCATCTACCTACCTACCTACCTGTCTGTCTGTCTGTCTGTCCGTCCGTCCGTCCAGTCCATCCATCCATCCATCCATCCATCCATCCATCCAATTATTCTGTCTGTCTGTCTGTCTGTCCATCCTATCCTATCCTATCCTATCTATCTATCCTATCCTATCCTATCCTATCCTATCCTATCCTATCCTATCCTTACCCTACCCTACCCTACCTATTTTGCTTGGATGATGTTGCCTCTAGCACAGTGCACTTTATTGCCTTTGATGTTTTGTATTTACTCCTGATGGTTGTCATGCATTGTTTTTATTCGTGCACATAGCACTGAGTTGCATGTCAAATTGGATGGCTATATAAATGTATTTGGTTAATAAATGAATGAAAGGTCATTGATGTTTCTGCACTCCAGCTGGGCAATTTGGACAGATCATTTTCTAAAAAGAGCAAACACACATTTCCTATTAATTTGACGTCAAACTGTAGACTTACACAGTACTTCTCGAGACTTGACCAAAGGCATTTCAAAGCTAGTATATTCATATTTTAAACAAACAAGCAAACACATTCCTGATGTATGGAAGATCACTAGTTGTTTCAATAAGCAGTGACACACAACATCTCCAAGACTCCAGCTCTATCTATCTATCTATCTATCTATCTATCTATCTATCTATTGAGTACATTTTAGATAATATATATAAGTATAAGCATGAATTGAATACATAAAATGAATACAATTAGAGGGAACATTAGGACAGGGACGGTAGGCACGCTGGTGTTCTTATGCACGCCACTTACAGACCTCTTAGGAATGGGGTGAGGTCAACAGTAGACAGTTTTAGGTTAAAGTTTTGGGGGTTTGGGGATGTAACCACAGAGTCTGGTAGTGCATTCCGGGCATTGACCACTCTGTTGCTGAACTCGTATTTTCTGCAATCGAGTTTGGAGCGGTTCACTTTAAGTTTGTATCTATTGTGTGCTCGTGTATTGGTGTGGTTGAAGCTGAAGTAGTCATTGACAGGTAGGACATTGTAGCAGATGATTTTATGAGCTATGCTTAGGTCATACTGAAGGCGGCATAGTTCTAAATTTTCTAAACCCAGAATTTCAAGTCTGGTGGCTTAAGGTATTTTGTTGCGAGCGCTGTGTTTTAGTAAGACTTTCTTTTTTTTTTTATTAAAAAGTTTTACAGAAGGTTTACATATTCCCCCCCCTTCCCTACCACCACCCCTCCCCTCCCTTACCCCCACCACCCCTCCCCCCACCCCTTCCTCTTCCCATCCGCCCACCTCCCCCCCCTCTTCCCAGAACAAATTACAGGGTATAACATTCAACAAACATAATCCATCCTAATCTAAATAATTATAACATTCAGCATCTCTTATTCCTTCAATTCCCTAATTACCCTACTAACTTAATTACCTAAAAAACACACCAAATATCTACATATTTATTCATAACCTATCTGCAACTTTTTATTCCGGTGTTTGCTTTGGATATAATCTATCCATCTTCTCCAGTCCCTAAAATATCTTTCATTTGAATGTTCCTTCATGTATGCCGAGATTTTTGCCATCTCTGCTAGGTTTGTTACTTTCATTGTCCATTCTTGGATTGTAGGTAGATCTTGCTTCTTCCAATATTGTGCCACCAACAATCTTGCTGCGGTTATTAAATTCAAAATCAAATTGGTCTCTATAACCGTACAATCCGTAACTATACCCAGCAGAAACAACTGTGGTGTAAATTTTAACCTCTTTTTAAGAATGTTTTGTAGGATCCACCAAATTTTTATCCAGAACGCTTTAACCTTTTTACATGTCCACCAAATATGGAAGTACGTAGCGTCCTCACAATCACATCTCCAACATTTTGGTTGTACATTCGGGTACATACAAGATAGTTTTTTTGGATCTAGATGCCATCTATAAAACAAGTAAGACCTTCTTAACCAGCTTTAAAATGAATAAGATCACCGAAAGTTGATTTGGTAGTCGATTATCATTGCCAAGCCAATTTCTATTTTGGAAGGCTGTAGAAAGCTCAGAGTTGTTAAGATAAAAGAAACTGGATAAATACAGGGAGTCTGAAAACACAATTTTACCAAACTACTAGCATTAGTGAGGCCACTCTTGGAATACTGCATTCAGTTCCGGACACCACCATATTAAAAGGATATTGAGGCCCTAGAAAGAGTGCAGAGAAAAAAAAATGGGGGGCAAAGATACCCAAGTGGCTAGAAAAGATGATAACAAAACATGTAGATTTTAAACCTGAATTGTTTTCATTAGGTATAATATCAGAAAAAAAACTTGATAAGAAAAGTATGTATTTAATATTCCATGTGTCAGGACTCTGACAGATGCCCTAATTAAGTCATGAGCCTCGAGCCAAGCTTCAAAAGAAATCCAGTTATTTATTAGGAGCTCCATGTTGGCACGTTCCCAAGCGAAGCCAACTCTGACCCCACGTAATTTACGGCCCTAATCATGACCCTATTTCCCCCCTCCCCAAAGGATGTATCACCAAACACATTCACCAACAGAGCAATTTCGCAGGTTGTAGAGATCACTCCCCTCTGGCCTCTGTGGCTAACCCTGGTAGACAGCCTTGAGGAAGATACGTCTGGAATGTTCTCCTGTCTTTGGCTGCCATGTTGCTTCATCGGTCTCCCATCCCCCTTGCCTATGGCAACTTGAGAGCAGGCCAGGGATGCTTTGCGAGTTGACAACATGTCATAACAGCAGCAAGGATTATTTTTCCACAATATTGGAAAAAGAAAGATGAAGAAATAGTCAGGAAGATACGAGATTGTGCAGAAATGGATAGATTGACATTGAAAATTAAACAAAAAGAGGATGTAGAATATTATCAAACATGGAATTTATTTTACCAATGGTTGGGGGGAAAAGGGGGTGGAGACTAAGAATGTAATTTGTATGGTTAAGCAAATTACATACCTAGACAACATGATGTTTATTAAGCATCAAGAAATGTATTTAATAGAAAATCAATAATATCGGGGAGGGGAGAAGGAGTGCAAAGAAGAGCAAGAAAGATGATGAGGGATCTGGAGGCTAACCTATACAATGACTATCATTATTATAGTGAAGCCCTCAGAGCAATGCCTGAAGGATTTCCTTGATAACTGGAAATATTGAATTTATCACATCAGAAGACCTACATTTTAGAAAATAAACCCACTCTGCTTTTAACGGCCTACATTTTTTGATGCTACCTTAATAATTCTTAGCTTCTTGGTTAGGATTTGAATAATTAGCTTTCCACCAGCCTTAAACTGTGAGTTTTACCACAGACTACTCACAGCTAATATTGTGGGATTTCCTAATACAAACTGATAAAAAGTATTAATGCATAACACACCAGATTTAACTGCGGTTGAAAAAGAAATAAGCTTGGATAATTAATATAATGCCAGGAAATAGTAGAACGGAAGACAAAAGAATTGGAGAAGATCGCAAACTATCAAGATCTGAAAATCAAAGTTGAAAGTTTACGGCCTAAACCAGGTGTGATGGTCCCAATAGTTTTCAGCACACTGAGTGCCATGCCAAAAAAATATCTTGGATGGCGCCTTGACAAAATTTCCATCTGTTGGTTGCAAAAGGCCACACTGCTTGAATTATACCTGTCTTGTGTCAATACATTATTATGACATCTGTTGTGGCCCATCAGCAGCCTGTGTGGATTGTAGCTGATTCCAACAATGAGGAGGCTGGTGTGGTGTTGCGCCAGCAGCCTGTGCAGCTGGCACTTGAGTCAGACAGTGAGGAGGCTGGAGAAGATGTGGTGCCAGAGGCAGGGATTCAGCCAGGGCCTTCAGAACCTCCAGAAGCTCCCATAAGTGAAGAGGAAGAAGAGGAGGAGCCTCTTCTCAATGCACGGGCGCACAGAGCTTCCAAAAGGCAGGAGTGGCTCCTCAGGAGGAGGTCTCCTCGAGAGTAAGGCTTGGGGCTAATTGGCCACTCCCTTATCCTATTTAAGGAGGAACGCCGCTTGCAGCAAGCTGTAGGGAACAACTTTAGTTCACTCTCCTTCGCGTCTGGATTCTCTGCAAAACTGCTTCTGGGCTTTCTGCCAACTCTAGTAAGACTGTGATTACCTTATCTTAGAATTCTGGTAGACTGTTAAGACAGTTTATTAACAGCCTTTGGTTGATAAAGACTAAGTTATTTGAGTAAAATAAGCTTTATATAGAGTTTGTGTGTGCTGCGTTCATTGGGGTCTGTAGCTGGGGCAGAACAACACCCTAGGATCTTGGGAAGAACACAATGCATACGAAGAGCAACCCCAATGAAACAACTTTACATGGTTGTGAGCAGAGAACAATAATATAATTCTCGACCTATCATTTAAAAATAGATTTCAGCCAGCCAAAGAGCTGGTTCACTTATCTTTTTGACTTTGAATATGTCAAAGTTTGTATGTACATTCCCTTAATGCAGTGTCATGAGCACTCTCTATATCAGGGGTGTCAAACTCATGGCATCACGTTGCTGTCAGGTGATGTATTGTTTCCCCATCGCTAAACTGGAGGTGGACATGGCCAGCGCATGACGCATCCGGCCCATGGGCCATGAGTTTGACACCCCTGCTCTATATACTTCTGAGTTGTACAACGTTCCCTACTCCTTTATCTGATCTGTCCCCGTCCACACACACACACAAACACAGCCAGCCGAGGGTTAAGGAAACACTTTGGCACACACCCAGGTCTTATCTCCAACTTGGCAGCGATTTACACACCGTCTGCCAAGTGCGTTTATTTCCACAAAACAGAAAGATAAGATACTTAGCGTACAAAAAGTCCAAGCAGAATAATATTTCTCTCAGCAGTTCCGGACGAGGCTTTAGTGACTATCCAAGGTTTACTTTTTGTTCGTCACAAGGATCACTGGCCACCACCCTCTATTATATAGTCTCTGGGTTGGGGTCCAGTGACTCAGTTCTAATCCCTAGCACGCCTCCTGAGCTGCTGCAATCATTTATCACGCCTTCGGAAGCGTGCGTCCAGGAATGATGTTTCTCCTCCGCTCTCATCCGAGCCACCTGTCTCTCTGTTAATCTCCTCTCCCTCGGCCGGCACCTGAGACAGTGCCAGAGGGGAGGGGCCTGGAGAGGGAGGCCTGGCTGACTCCTCTTCCTCATGCTCGGAGCTTTCTTCCTCCGATGGGACAGGCTCAGAGGGCGGGGCCACAACATTATCATAAGGAAGGTTCTCATGGAGATATCCGGAATTCCAATGTTCCAAGTATTCCCTAGAATATCAGCTCCTGTGGATTACTTTTAGCAATAACAGAATAACAGAGCTGAAAGGGATCTTGTAGGTCATCTAGTCCAACCCCTTGCCCAAGCAGGAGATCCTACACCAGTGGTGGGATTCAAGTAATTTGACAACCGGTTCTCTGCCCTAATGACTTCTTCCAACAACCAGTTTGCCAAACTGCTCAGAAAGTTAACAACTGGTTCTCCCGAAGTGGTGCGAACCGGCTGAATCCCATCACTGCCCTATACCATTTCTGACAGATGGCCATCCATTCTCTTCTTGACAGCTTCCAGTGATGAAGCTCCCAGATACTTCTGAAGGCAACTTCTGTTCCCTGGGTTGATTATTCTCACTGTCAGGAAATTTCTCCTTATTTACAGGTTGAATTTCTCCTTGTTCGGTTTCCATCCATTATTCCTTGCCTGGACTTCAGGTGCTTTGGAGAATAGCTTGGCCCCCTCCTCTCTGTGGCAGCCCCTCAAATACTGGAAGACTGCTCTCATGTCTCCCCTGGTCCTTCTCTTCACTAGACTAGCCATGCCCAGTTCCTGCAACCGTTCATTGTATGTTTTAGCCTCCAATCTCCTTGTTGCTCTTGCTGCACTCCTTCTAGAGTCTCAACATCTTTTTTTATAGTGTTATTTGGAAATACTTATTTCCCATCTTTAAAATGCAATTTCCTCATGAAGGTATTTAGATTTGCATAGATGTTGACTTCAGTATAATCCAGTGCACATTAATTCACCCTAGATTAGGCTAGGGTGGATTGGTTAGGTCAAAAAAATTCTGTTCCTCCCTTCCACTTTCCAGACAAAGTTTGACAGTGCTTCTTAAGGTCTCTTGGGGCACAATGCAGCTGTCAGTCAATTTTCCTTTTCATCCTGGACAGTTTCCAACCACAGTTAGAGCCGAAAAAAATAGAACGTGTTTTTATTCTGTTTTTTTTTTTAAAGGAGAAATGCGACCTTCAACATTTCTTTTAAAAGAGAGAGAGTTTTATATGAGGAAATAATACTGGCTCAACCATTGATTATAGGCCAGCCTCACAGAACAGAACAGAACAGAACAGAACAGAACAGGGTAGGGTAGAGTAGAGTAGAGTAGAGTAGAGTAGAGTAGAGTAGAGTAGAGTAGGGTAGGGTAGGGTAGGGTAGGGTAGGGTAGGGTAGGGTAGGGTAGGGTAGGGTAGAATAGAATAGAATAGAATAGAATAGAATAGAATAGAATAGAATAGAATAGAATAGAATAGAATAGAATAGAATAGAATAGAATAGAATAGAATTCTATTGCAAGGAGAATAGTCCAAGCCAGGAGTTCGGGGAGTCTTTTTCATCAAAGCCAGCCAGGAAGAGGCTCCAGACTAACCTTCCAGGCAATGGCCAATTAGTCCACCAGACAGTTAACTGGCTGCTCCAAACACAAACATCAACATCAGGGGTGGGTTCTACTTACCTTTACTACCGGTTTGCAACAGGACCATGCGTCTGATGATGTCCAGGTCAGTGGACGGAGCCTCCCGCCAGTTTTACTGCCGGTTCTTGCGAACCGGTCCAAACCGGGGGCAACCCACCACTGACCAACGCTCTCCACAACAGAATTAAACCCCTGAGCTGCAGAGTTCCAGAAACACCAACAACCATCTGGCCACGACCCACACATGTTGCTTCCAGCAACGCCTCCCTCTGCCTGCCATGCTAAATAGCCCCTCGTGGTGCAGCCCATTCATAGGGGCAGGGCCTTTCCTCCATCAATCTGGCAGATCTCCGCCTCTCTGCCCTGCGTGCTCTAACATCTACCAAGGCCGGTAGCTCCTCCACCTCTTCATCATTTTGTCCTGCGAGCAATCCCAAGCGGAGGCATGTTCTGCCAGCAGTTCAAGGTCGGCAATACCGGATGTGCCAGGAATGTTCTCATTTTCCCCCAAGGCCTCTGAGGAAGATGTGGATGAGCCGTCATCCACAGGGGACCTCACAGGTTAAGAGTTCCATAGGACAATCTGCAGAAGACTCCTTCCATTTGCCTAGATGTGACTTTTATTTTCCCTCAGTGCTTTTCTATTAAAAGAACAGGTTTGGTGAAAATCAGATAGGTGTTTGCTCGAAGCGAGCGATTGTCATGCTATATTTGAAGCAACAAGAATAGTCAGAGGCGGCAGCTTCAGCTAATTTTGCATGGAGATAATTTTGTTCGCCTCATTGGGCCCCCCCTCCCCTAAACAACTTGCACAAATGGCTGGGAAACAAGTGGTTTTTGCCTCTCTGATTAAATGACCCACAAGTACACTCAGATCAATTTATTTGACCCCTCTGAGTCTTCTCCTGCAATTATACAAATTCCTTGCAAGCTGAAAATAATACAGGTCGTTTCAAAGTCATCGTTCCTGAGACTTAATCATAGAGCTGAGAAGGTCTAAGTCAACTTTGTTGTTAACCGCCATTTATTCTCCCGAGCAAACTTCAGAGAGATTCCTTGTTCCGGCATTCAAAATCCAATGCCATGCAATCTTGGGGAATTTTTCAGAAGGATTTAAACCTGTGGTACAGGTAGAGGAGAATATTTGAAGCCAGGAGTGGGCTTCAAAAATTTTAGCAAGGGTTTCTCTGCCCGGTTGCTGGGTGGGCGTGGCCATGGTGGGCGTGGCCTAGTCGGTCTCCTGCACCACAGTGGTGGGGGGTTGTTTTTGCCCTCGGAGGAATTTTCCAAGGCACCTGAAGGCCAGACAAGGAATAATGGATGGAAACTGATCAAGGAGAGATTCAACCTGGAAATAAGGAGAAATTTTCTGACAGTGAGAACAATCAACCAATGGAACAGAAGTTCCCTTCAAAAGTTGTGGGAGCTTCATCACTGGAGGCTTTCAAGAAGAGATTGGACTACCATCTGTCAGAAATGGTGTAGGGTCTGCTGCTTGGATGGGGGGTTGAACTGGATGACCTACAAGATCCCTTCCAACTCTGTTAATCTATTAAATCTGATATATTATTATATACCACCCAGAGTCCCTCTTGGAGTGAGATGGGCAGTTGAGAAATGTGAAATATAAATAAATAAATCCATACCAATGTTTCTGACTCAGCCCCTGATTGATTCAGGTCAGAAAAACCTCTGGCCGATGTGTTGAGAACAACAAAGTCAGTCTGAATGAATTCAGAAGATCCGGTGCAGGTAGTCCTCGACTTAGAACAGTTCATTGAGTAGCCGTTCAAAGTTACAACGTCACTGAAAAGGGTGATTGGCGACCATTTTTCCCACTTAACGACCATTGCAGCATCCCCATGGTCACGTCATCAAAAATTCAGACAGTTGGCAGCTGACTCACATTTATGACCATGTATGCTGGGATCGTGTGATCTCCTTTTATGACCATCTGACAAGCAAAGTCAACGGGTAATCCGGATTCATTTACCAACTGCAATGATTCACTTAACAACTGTGGCGAGAAAGGTCGTAAAATGGGGCAAAACCCACCGAACAAATGTTTCGCTTAGCAACATAAATGTTGGGCTCAATTGTGGTCGTAAATCGAGGACATGCGAGGGTTGTGTAATCACACAACCCTTTTAGACATGCCTTGTCTCTTTTCCCCACTTTTAATCACACACCTAAAATATTAAAATAGGGAGATCCTGAAGAGGTCAAAACTAGAAAAAATCTTTTATTTCATCCTAAGGTACAGATTGCTAAAATGTGTTTTAAGAATAATTTTATTGGATCAGGAATAATTTACTGGGTCAGAGTAGCATCAACAATATATAAACACACATTGCAAAATGGAGATATGAAAATTTACACACACACACAAACACACACACACACTCCTGGGATGGGTAGGAGAGACGTATGCATATTTATGATCTTTGCACAAGAATGTGTATGTTGGATCTTCACTGTTTTTAGGAATCCCAAGACTCTTGGTCTATCCATTATGCATTGGTTTTAAGTTAAAGCTTCATATATATATTGAACTAGCTGGATGCCCATGCTTCGCTACTCTGTGATCGGGCATGATAAGTTGACACTTAAAGCCTGAAACTTAATGTAGAATGTGTAACTCTGTAGCATCAGAGTGTGTTAATATAAGGCAACTGGCAATTGGAACAGAGGAGGAGGGGGAGTAGAATGTCCCAGCCCACAGGCTGGATGAGTCATGTGCTGGCCACGCCCACGCCCGGTTTGGCGAAGGGGTAGCATCAGAGCATGTTAATATAAGGCAACTGGCAGTTGGAACAGAGTTCTTTTCAGGCAGGAAAGGGGAGTAGAACATCTAGCTCCTTAGCATCAGGGTGTGTGAATATAAGGCAACTGGAAGTTGGGACAGAGTTCTTTTCAGGTGAAGAGGGAAAGTAGGATATCTAGCTCCTTAGCATCAGAGCATGTGAATATGATACTGTATATGAAATACCAATGATCTGATGGTCATTTCAAAAAATCCTTTCTTAGCGAGCACCTAGAAGCCAAGAGGGACATACGTGCCAAATTTCAAGTTTGTAGGCTTTACGGTTCTATCTATCTATCTATCTATCTATCTATCTATCTATCTATCTATATCTATCTATATCTATCTATATCTATCTATATCTATATCTATATCTATATCTATATTATATCTATCTATCTATCTATCTATCTATCTATCTATCTATCTATCTATCTATCATAGAATCTCTGTTACTCTTGACTCTTACCTTTTGCGTGGAACTATCTTTTTAATAGTCAGGAAAATAAGGGGAGAAGAGATTGCATCCTTTTAAATAAATCACAATTCTTATTGAATAATAAAAAAAATGCATTATGGTTCAGATGAAATGTCTCAAATCAACATTTGACATCATGTATAACAACAAAGAATGAAGAAGAACGGGGGCAAAAATAAATAATTCTATAAATGTTGTAATTTATGCAAATGTATGTAACTGAGCAAAAGAACACTTTTTTAAAAAAAAGAAATTCTGTTGCCGGATCATCTATATTATAATAACACAATTAGCTTTCTATATAAGCTTCTGTAAAAATGGACCTCTAGATAATTGGAAATGCAAATGTTAAGAAAGTTAAGGCTTCACTTATGATTTTTAAACATTATCAGTTGCAATTAAAAATGAAGAATTCATTTTAATTTTCTGAACAAAGAGTTCAGCATTATAATATTCTTTCAAGATGTTGACTTTTTAATCCCTGTAAAGGATGCTGCATTATATTCCAATGTTCTGCTGACTTTATTATAAATACTGGAGGAAGTTGTGTTTGTAATTTTTCTTTTACTTAAAAGCATGTTAATACAACTGAATAACTTTTACAGAATAGTGCTGCTATAAATAGAGTTTCCTGATTTGAATCTTTTGCAGAAAATTGTTTATCACACTGGCGGATCCTTATGCAAAAAAATAAAAATAAAACAAGAATATAATTCTCCAATGCACGTGTAGTGGTCAACTAGGAGATGGAGCACTGAGGGCTACAGCTCAGGGGTGAAATGCTCCTGGTTCGGACCGGATCACCCGATCCGGTAGCGATGGAATAGCAAAAATCCCTGCCCCACCCCCCATGCCCAGCTGAGCTGCGTGAACATCAGAGGCTTTTTTTGTTTGTTTTTAAAAGCATTTTTTCTATAACCTCTTTGGCCGAAAAAATGCTTTTAAAAGTAAAAAAAAATAGCCTCTGATGATCGCGCAGCTCAGCTGAGATCGTCAAAGGCTTTTAAAAGCATTTTTTCTACAACCTCTTTGGCCGAAAAAATGCTTTTAAAAGTAAAAAAAAAATAGCCTCTGATGATCGCACAGCTCAGCTGAGATCGTCAAAGGCTTTTAAAAGCATTTTTTCTACAACCTCTTTGGCCGAAGAGGTTGTAGAAAAAAATCCTTTTAAAAGCCTCTGACAATCCAAGCTGAGTTGCCTGATCGGCAGAGGCTTTTAAAAGAAAAAAAAGCCTCTGCTGATTAGGCAACTCAGCTGGGATCGTCAGAACCTTTTGAAAGCATTTTTTTTACAACCTCTTCGCTCCCCACTCCTGGGGGAAGGATACTGCAAAATCCCCATTCCCTCCCCACTCCAGGGGAAGGATATTGCAAAATCTCCATTCCCGCCCCACCCTGGGGCCAGCCAGAGGTGGTATTTGCCAGTTCTCCGAACTACTCAAAATTTCCGCTACTGGTTCTCCAGAACCTGTCAGAACCTGCTGGATTTCACCTCTGCTTCACGGTATTGTAGGAAATTAGCACCCACTTCTCTCCTAGAAGAATGCAATATTCTAGGAAATATTAAAAAGGCAGAATATTATATTTCCCTGGATGAGAAATGGAGAAACATGTTTCTTAGGCAGGAAACAAGCTCACTCTTAATAGCCTCCACCCTCCTCAATAGCAGATGTCCGCACTTAAGAGATAAAGAGATAGCTAGGTCTATTCATAGGCAAATGCCCTCACCCAAGATCCAACAAAGGTAGGATGAGACCTCTACCCATGTAGCAACAGAATTCACCACATGCCACTTGGGGAGATTGCATCATCACCCAGCAAGGCTCAACCAAGCCTGGGACGCAGACAACCTACAAAGATACCCCTGCATGGGCCCTATGGGAGTCTGACAACCAATCAGAACACAAGCTCAAATTCAAAGCCCAACAGAGGGCATAAAACCCAGGCACTCTCAGCATCTCGGTCCTTTGTCTGCTCAGAAACTCAAGCCATATGATCCTGTTCACCAATAAACCTTCTTTATATCTACAGACCCCTCACATCCTGGACATAAACTGTTTCAACTCCTACCCTCAAAACGACGCTATAGAGCACTGCACACCAGAACAACTAGACACAAGGACAGTTTTTTCCCGAACGCCATCACTCTGCTCAACAAATAATTCCCTCAACACTGTCAAACTATTCACTAAGTCTGCACTACTAGTAATCTTCTCATTGTTCCCATCACTCATCTCCTCCCATGTATGACTATATGACTGTAACCTTGTTGCTGGTATCCTTACGATTTATATTGATGTTGTTTCCAGATTGCTTATTTGTACCCTATGCCTATTACTAAGTGTTGTACCTTATGATTCTTGACAAACGTATCTTTTCTTTTATGTACACCGAGAGCATATGCACCAAGACAAATTCCTTGCGTGTCCAATAACTTGGCCAATAAAAAATTCTATTCTATTCTATTCTATTCTATTCTATTCTATTCTATTCTATTCTATTCTATTCTATTCTATTCTATTCTACTCTATTCTATTCTATTCTATTTTCTCTATTCTATTCTATTCTTTTCTATTTTCTATTTTCTTTATTCTATTCTATTCTATTCTTTTCTATTTTCTATTTTCTCTATTCTATTCTATTTTCTCTACTCTATTCTATTTTCTCTATTCTATTCTATTCTATTCTATTCTATTCTTTTCTATTTTCTATTTTCTATTTTCTATTTTCTATTTTCTATTTTCTCTATTCTATTCTATTCTATTCTATTCTATTCTATTCTATTCTACTCTACTCTACTCTACTTTACTCTAATTCTTCTCTTCTCTACTCTACTCTACCCTACTCTACTCTACTCTACTCTACTCTAATTCTTCTCTACTCTACTCTGCTCTACTCTGCTCTATTCTACTCTATTCTATTCTATTCTATTCTATTCTATTCTATTCTATTCTATTCTATTCTATTCTACTCTGTTCTAATTCTGCTCTACTCTACTCTACTCTACTCTACTCTACTCTACTCTACTCTACTCTACTCTACTCTATTCTATTCTATTTCCAAGCAATTTCCAGTGTCTTTCTCCCCACTTGCAACTGAACCCAGATGGACATTTCTTTCAACAGTATCACATGCTGAAAAGAAACCAAGTTTGAGGCACGAAGCCCTGGCATCAAAAACAGCGAGAGACTGGTAATGTCACTGCTTGAATTCTGATGTGAGCAGGGGGAACTCAGTAGACTGAATATCCAAGATTTGGGAAATTTAAGCTCTGTGGCTTGCCTGCATTTTTTTTTTTTTTTTTGGAAGGACTGGCTATAACCTTTAAATCCGATTAATTAATCAATCAATCCTCAAGTGGCAAGTGCAAAGTTTAATTGGTGGGATGGAAAATAAACACATCAAAGAGAGTTTCTAACCTGGATCTCTCCTTGATGTATTAGCTTTCTACCACAGTGCTCCCGGCTGATTTGTTCTGAATCCCAAAAGGATGTGATTAATCAGTGGAACAAAATAGCCATTATGGTGCCTAACATGGAAGCTAGGAAGACAAACCCCCCCCCCCATTTCTACCTTCTCCAAATACTCTGAAACAGTAGTAGAATTCAATTCTTTTTACTACCGGTTCTGTGGGCGTGGCTTGGTGGGTGTGGTGTGGCTTGATGGGCATGGCTTGGTGGGCATGGCAGGGGAAGGGATGCTGAAAGATCTCCATTCTCGCCCCACTCCAGGGGAAGGATACTGCAAAATCTCCATTCTCGCCCCCCACTCCAGGGGAAGGATACTGCAAAATCTCCATTCTCGCCCCACTCCAGGAAGGATACTGCAAAATCTCCATTCTCGCCCCACTCCAGGGAAGGATACTGCAAAATCTCCATTCTCGCCCCACTCCAGGGGAAGGATACTGCAAAATCTCCATTCTCGCCCCACTCCAGGGGAAGGATACTGCAAAATCTCCATTCTCGCCCCACTCCAGGAAAGGATACTGCAAAATCTCCATTCCCGCCCCACTCCAGGGAAAGGATACTGCAAAATCTCCATTCCTAGGCCACTCCAGGGGAAGGATGCTGAAAGATCTCCATTCCCAGGCCATTCCAGGGAAAGGATGCTGAAAGATCTCCATTCTCGCCCCACTCCAGGGAAAGGATACTGCAAAATCTCCATTCCCAGGCCACTCCAGGGGAAGGATGCTGAAAGATCTCCATTCCCACCCCACTCCAGGGGAAGGATAGATAGATAGATAGATAGATAGATAGATAGATAGATAGATAGATAGGGATGGATGGATGGATGGATGGATGGATGGTTGGATGGATGATAGAGATAGACAGACAGACAGACAGACATTTGAGAGAGAGAAAGAAAGAGAGAGAAATAAAGGCCTTGATGATATCCACAGAATGGAAGTAAGAAGTTTTTTTTTAAAAAAAAAAAAACAAAAACAAAAACAAAAACAAAAGGCAATAATGGATGCTATATAGACTGGATGGGAGTATAGGAGTGGTTTGCAAAAATAGAACGGCGCGTGGAGGTGGAATAATTGACATTGGTGCAAGCTAAATTTAGCTAGAGAGTGGTATGATTGAGATGAATAGATGGCACTCGTTTACCTGTCTTACTTTCCTCTAAAGGTCAAGTTACCTTCCATTTATTTTTATTTTTTTTCAACCTGGAACGTGCATCCATGCAGTGGCTAACCTATTTACAGTTTTTTCCTGAAGACTTTTAGCACCTGAACAAGACAATAAGACAACTGGGAGGTTTAGCTGGCCCTTATAATCATACTATGAAGGATATGAACCTGTCTATCTACTGACTTGCACTGAAGGCAATGAGATTGGTTCACTGATAGGATTTCATACTTGTGCATCCTTAAAAGGTAAAGGTTCCCTTCGCACATATGTGCTAGTCGTTCCCGACTCTAGGGGGCGGTGCTCATCTCCGTTTCAAAGCCGAAGAGCCAGCGCTGTCCGAAGACGTCTCCGTGGTCATGTGGCCGGCATGAATAAACGCCAAAGGTGCACGGAACGCTGTTACTTTCCCACCAAAGGTGGTCCCTATTTTTCTACTTGCATTTTTTACCTGCTTTCGAACTGCTAGGTTGGCAGAAGCTGGGACAAGTCACGGGAGCTCACCCTGTTATGCGGCACTAGGGATTCGAACCGCTGAACTGCCGACCTTTCAATCAACAAGCTCAGCGTCTTAGCCACTGAGCCACCGGGTCCCTCCTGTGCATTCCTAACCTGTGGCTTTTAATTGAAACTGATGAGGTTAATTTATAAGAAGAGATGACTAAGATTTATTTATTTATTTGTTGTAATGATTCACCAATTCTCCCCTCAAACATTTAAAGGTGACACATTAAGGACCATAGAATTTTGCAGTGAAGATTATATAGAAGACATTCTTAGCTACAAAAATTGTGATCATTGTATTGATTTTAATTTGCAATCACTAAACACATACCAAGTTTCCTAATTAGGCCCCATGTCGATGATATGACTCACAATACAGCTGCAGAGATCAAGTGGGAGGTTGCCTTGAGTAAAGACTGAGTAATGTCCTGATTTGTTTTAAAAAAATATTTTTGAAATGACATGAATAGTTTCATTGAATGCCCTTGTAGCTTTATGCTTTAATTTATTTTTTTGTCCTAGACTTCTTTTTCATTTGGACATGAACAGTGCTGGAATTCAAATTTATTTACTACTGGTTCTGTGGGCGTGGCTTGGTGTGGCTTGGTGGGTGTGGCTTGGTGGGCATGGCAGGGGAAGGATATTGCAAAATCCCCATTCCCTCCCCACTCCAGGAGGGCACAAATCCAGCTGTGCTATTTAGCGCCAGTTCCTTTCTCTCAGCCCTAGGAAGTAGGCAATGGCAAGCGACTGCCAAAAATGTTTGTGAAGAAAAGTGCAGGTTCATATTCCAGCAATTGTCAGGAACTGACTTGAGTTCGATCCTAGATAGAGGTAGGTATTTCTCTCTCTGGGCACACTGGGAATATATCTGCTGAACAAAAATCCGCTTTGGCAACAGGAAGGGCATTAAAACACTCTGCTGGCTCCATCCAGTTGCCCAGACTCCACCCTGCAAGGGATTATGGGGTTGTTAAAAGAAGATGATAGATAGATAGATAGATAGATAGATAGATAGATAGATAGATAGATAGATGATAGATAGATAGATAGATAGATAGATAGACAGAGACAGACAGACAGACAGACGGACGGACGGACAGACGGACAGACGGATAGATGGATGGATGGATGGATGGATGGATGGATAGATAGATAGATAGATAGATAGATAGATAGATAGATAGACAGACAGACAGACAGATAGACAGATAGACAGATAGATGATGGATGGATGGATAGATGGATGGATAGATAGATGACAGACAGGCAGACAGACAGATGATAGATGGATGATGGATGGATGGATGG
>NW_026844029.1:998299-1125799 GCF_029531705.1 Pantherophis guttatus | reverse complement strand
ACATGGTGATTGTATAGGGTGGGATAGCTTCGCTCACGTGTGCACCTTGCACATACGTGCACTGCATCAAAAATAATGGCAATTGTATAAGACAGGATAGAGCCGGGGTGGGTGGGCGGGCCCAGCCACTGGCCGTAACTACTGGTTCGCTTGAACCAATCCGAACCGGCTGAATCCCAACCCCGAGTTAGTGGTATTTTCTGCCCACCCTGAATAAAAAATGGCAGCTTTATTTGCTACTATTATAGAAAGACAAAATTTAATCGCAGATAACTCTCTATCTATACATCGGTCTGTCTGCCTACATCTATCCTTCCTTCCTTCCTTCCTTCCTTCCTTCCTTCCTTCCTTCCTTCCTTCCTTCCTTCCTTCCTCTTTCTTTCTTTCTTTCTTTCTTTTTTCTTTCTTTCTTTCTTTCTTTCTTTCCCTCTCTTCCCTTCCCTTCCCTTCTCTTCTTTTCTACTCTTTCCAATATTTGGAACATATATATTTTGTATGTGTGCATGAATACATGCAGGCATTTTCCCAACCCAGTCCAATTTTCTTTTACAGAAGCTTCCAATATAGGAAACAAAAGAAAAATGCATTACTTCTCAGGACACGGAGAACAGTCCAAATAAATTTGTTGTTTTTGTGATTAGATTGGTTTTTATTACTTTTGTTATTGGCCTCAGTAACAGTAATAGTAGTGAGATTTCTCTCCCTCCCTTCCCCCCTTCTCTCTCTCATACACAGAGAAATAGAGAGTTATTAAATATTTCTAAAACTCTTGTATATGGACAAGCACAATGGAACTCATATATCATCCTTACAGACTTAAGTGTTTATAGTTAATAAATCAGCCTAGAAAATTTATGAGATGGAGAGTTAAACAAAACTTGTTTACAATGATTCATTGACTTTTCTTCTATGGAAAAAAAAATTCTTATGGTGGAACTAATGATGATGCTAATTTTGATGTGCTCAGATAAATAAAATGCTTACTACCTCGTGCATATTTTTATACAGTTAGCACAAAACCGAGGCAAAAGAAACAAGTTAGATGAAGTGTGCACATTTTGTCTGAGACAAGCATTTATGGGACTAATACAAATTAGGTGCACCTTAAAGATAGGATTTAACATTGCAATTATAGTTTAAGAAGTAACAGTGACACTTTATAGATTGAGTTCTATTTTGCTAAATTAGTCTTGGCTACGGATGTGCAAAGTTTCCCTGACAAATTACCAAAATTTGTTTTGCAGTGTTGAATTGCTTCAGTTACTTCATTTGCCTGGCCATGTTTCAATGCAGCACTGATGTCAATGCTGCAAGATTTGAACTGGCTGCCAGTTAAACATCTAATTATGTCGGTGGGGGCTTATAGGATCCTAAAGAACTCTGAAATAGGCTTACTCAAAGTCTGCATAGGTCTAACTAGAGGTGGTATTCAGCCGGTTCGTACCAGTTTGGGTGAAAATCTAATTAATTAACATTAACATCTAATTAATTAATTAACATCTAATTAATTAACATCTAATTAAACATCTAATTATGTTGGTGGGGGCTTATAGGATCCTAAACAACTCTGAAATAGGCTTACTCAGTTTGGGGGTGAAAATCTAATTAATTAAGATTAACATCTAATTAATTAATTAACATCTAATTAATTAACATCTAATTAAACATCTAATTATGTTAGTGGGGGCTTATAGGATCCTAAACAACTCTGAAATAGGCTTACTCAAATTCTGCATAGGTCTAACCAGAGGTGGTATTCAGCTAGTTCGTACCAGTTTGGGTGAACATCTAATTAATTAACATTAACATCTAATTAATTAATTAACATCTAATTAATTAACATCTAATTAAACATCTAATTATGTTGGTGGGGGCTTATAGGATCCTAAACAACTCTGAAATAGGTTTACTCAAATTCTGCATAGGTCTAACTAGAGGTGGTGGTATTCAGCCGGTTCGTACCAGTTTGGGTGAAAATCTAATTAATTAACATTAACATCTAATTAATTAATTAACATCTAATTAATTAACATCTAATTAAACATCTAATTATGTTGGTGGGGGCTTATAGGATCCTAAACAACTCTGAAATAGGCTTACTCAAATTCTGCATAGGTCTAACTAGAGGTGGTATTCAGCCGGTTCGTACCAGTTTGGGTGAAAATCTAATTAATTATTAAGATTAACATCTAGTTAATTAATTAACATCTAATTAATTAACATCTAATTAAACATCTAATTATGTTAGTGGGGGCTTATAGGATCCTAAACAACTCTGAAATAGGCTTACTCAAATTCTGCATAGGTCTAACCAGAGGTGGTATTCAGCTGGTTCGTACCAGTTTGGTTGAACATCTAATTAATTAACATTAACATCTAATTAATTAATTAACATCTAATTAAACATCTAATTATGTTGGTGGGGGCTTATAGGATCCTAAACAACTCTGAAATAGGCTTACTCAAATTCTGCATAGGTCTAACCAGAGGTGGTATTCAGCCGGTTCGTACCAGTTTGAGTGAACCTCCCATCTGCGCAGACATAATGCCATCTTATTTAGCCACATTTTTGAGGCTGGGAGCATGTGCGGAAGGGGTGTGTGTGAGCAAAGTATGGAAGGCCAAGTGCATTCACGGAAGGAGCGCATGCACGGTGAACTGGTGGTAAGAATATGTGGAACCCACCGCTGGGTCTAACCAACCTCCTTATACCCTTAATGGCTCATAAAATGCTGACATTTTTTAACACACTTTAGCTATTACATGGCATAAGTTCCTTAGTGAGATTTAATGCATTTGTGATGGGGAATTCTTCTGATAATTAAAATTGTAGGCACATTTCCTTGGCCATGTAAGGACAGCTATAGTATTGTCACTACGCAGTCAGAATGTTTTACATTAATAGAGGGATAGAATCAACGTCACGTGTTCTAGTACTGCTTTACAAAGCTTTAGTAAGACCACACTGCGAATACTCAGTGGTGGGTTGCCCCTGGTTCGGACCGGTTCTCAAGAACCGGTAATAAAACCGATGGGAGGCCCCGCCCACTGCCCCGGATGTCATCATCAGCGATCTGCACATGCGCAGAAGCAAGGCATGTGCACGAGCTTCGCATGTATTTTAACCCTGGCTGTTCACCGTCCTGAGTCCTTCGGGAGAAGGGCGGTATAAAAATTTAATAAATAAATAAATAAATAAATAAATAAATAAATAAATAAATAAATAAATAAATAAACCATTTACCTGAAATGGTATATTGTCTCCTGTTTGAGCAGGATGTTGGACTAGACAACCTCTTAGGTTCCTTCCAAATCTTATTATTCTATGTTTTATGTATAGAGGGAAGCTACTGTATTGTAGTACTGTATATCAATTATTTTACCCTCAGCTGTTCTTGGATTCTTCACAAAATGAAAAGGGGTGTATAATGGAAATTTTGTAAATCATGCAAAATCTCTTCTGAGTCGTTGATTCAGTTTGGATTTGCCATCCAATATGTTTCAGAAAAAAAAAAAAAAGTCAGCCTGAATACCTGAACTAAATTACTCAATTACATCAGTTTGAAGTTTCAGGTTATTGAATTGACATGGGAAAGTGTCGAAACTGTGTTGTGTGGTAATCGTGGGAGTTGTCTAAAGTTATTTGGAGCATCCAATTTGATGGGATGATTTAAATTGATTCGAAGATTCGATTTACCTGCTTAATTTGATTTGGAGAGTGGATCTATTGACTTTTGAATCCAAGCTCCAAGTTGAATATTTTAAATGGAATATATACATTTTAAGAATAATATATCTCTAAGAAAAATATACTTACTCCCTTTCTCTCTGTGTGTGAATGTGTGTGTGTGTGTGAGAGAGAGAGAGAGAGGTGGTATTCAACAGGTTCTCACCAGTTCTGGAGAACTGGTAGCGGAAATTTTGAGTAGTTTGGAGAACTGGTAAATACCACCTCTGACTGGCCCCGCCCCCATCTATTCTCTGCCTCCCAGCTGATTGGGAGGAAATGGGGATTTTGCAGTAACCTTCCCCTGGAGTGGGGAGGGAATGGAGGTTTTACAGTATCCTTCCCCTGCCATGCCCACCAAGCCATACCACGCCCACCAAGCCACGTCCACAGAACCGGTAATAAAAATAAAAAGTTTTAATCCCACCACTTGTGTGTGTGTGTGTGTGTGTGTATTTGTGTTTGTGTGTAGATATAAAAAGTACTTGTATGCTACCAAGTCCATATGGATCCATGGCAGTTTATATAAATACTGTACCTATTTCTTCCTAATTTCAATTTATAATGCTATCCAAACTCAAAACTGACTCTGGATGCCATACAAGTAATTAAAACTAGTAGAGTGCCTACATGTCTATGGAGATTCTCCATCATCCAGGTCATGGTTGTCCCAAAGGTGCTTTTTCAAAAGGCAACTGGGCTTTGTTTTTCTTTGATTCTCATCCAAGAACCTTCTTCAGGTCTGACTGAATGGTGGATAATGGAAGATTTATATTCCTTGCAGTCCTCTGGTCGTTAGCGCTCTTTCTGAGAGTCGTGGAGGCCAGTTGGAGGTTTATCTGTGCCCTCAAGGTTACCTGAATAGTGCAAATGGGTGTGAATCCTTCTTGGAACTGCTGAAAGGACTGTGTTCAGGAGTGGGTGCTGGGGGTTTGCAGGGTTTCAAGAGAACCTCTAGCTAAGATTCTGTGCAGTTCGGAGAACCCCCAAATCCCACTCCTGGCTGGCCCCTCCCACCCTGCCCCTCCCAGGAGTCCCCAGGAGTCCCCACGCAGTACAGGGCACGCACGGAGGCTTGGGGAGGGAGAAAAACGGGCCTACTGGAAGTCCAGGAAGGCCGGTAAAGGGCTCATTTCGGGTCTCCAGAGGGCCTCTGGAGCCTGGGGCAGCCGTTTTCGCCCTCCCAGAGTCTCAAGGAAAGCCTCCAGAGCCAGGGGAGGACAAAAACACCAAGGTGCAGGAGGCTGAATAGGCCACACCCACCATGGCCACGTCCACCCAGCAACTGGGCAGAGAACCCCTTCCTAAAATTTTTGAAGCCCACCCCTGACTGTGTTGTAAACAGGAGATAGGTAGTATTGTATTCTGTTGAGAGAGAGAGCTGTTCAGTCTTAGTGCAGATGGCCTCTTCTTCACACATTGATATATATATATATATATATATAATTTGATTTATATGCCGCCCTTCTCCGGAGACTCAGGGCAGCTTACAATGCGTTAAGCAATAGCCTTCATACTTTTGTATATTTATACAAAGTCAGCTTATTGCCCCCACAAACTGGGTCCTCATTTCACCTACCTTAGAAAGGATGGAAGGCTGAGTCAACCTTGAGCCTTGGAGATATTCGAACCAGCAGTAATTGCAGGCAGCTGTGTTAATAACAGGGTGCACTAAACCACTGTACTATCAAGGCTCTTAATTTTGATTCAAAAGGCTCCCCATTTCATTAATCACCTGTGCAGTACAAACAGGTCATTTGGTAAATTATAGAAGCAGATATTTTTGATATTTGGTAAGTTATAGAAGCACCAGCGTGCCTACCGTCACCAGCATGCCTACCATCCCTGTCCTAATGTTCCCTTTAATTTTTTTTAAAATTTGTTTTATATGCCGCCCTTCTCCGGAGACTCAGGGCGGCTTACAATGCGCTAAGCAATAGCCTTCATCCTTTTGTATATTTTATACAAAGTCAGCTTATTGCCCCCACAAACTGGGTCCTCATTTCACCTACCTTAGAAAGGATGGAAGGCTGAGTCAACCTTGAGCCTGGCGAGATTCGATCTTACTTTAATTGCAGACAGCTGGTGTTAAATTACAGTGCTCTGTCTGTGAGCTATCCAGGCTCTTATTGCATTTATTTTATGTATTCAGTTCATGCTTATTCTTATATATATTATCTAATACGTACTCGACAAATAAATAAAATAAATAAATAAAAGCAGGATGCAAAATGTATTGACTGATTGATCCAATTTATATAGCTGCCCATCTCACCAAAGGTGAAAATAAATAATTAAGGGTGGAGACATCATTTTCTGCAAGCTGTTGCAACTCCCAACCAGAGGTGAAATGCTACCGGTTTGGACTGGTTCAGCCGAACCGGTAGTGATGGCGGCACGTGGTTCAGAGAACCGGTAGCGGCGGCAGCGCGAGGCTCCACCCACTTGCCCAGATGTCATTACTTCCTGGTTTTAACCAGGAAGTAGCCTGTTTTTGACCTTCTACGCACATGCAGAGGGTCCAAGCTCGCACTTCCAAACCGGTAGGGAAGGTAGGTAAATTTCACCCCTGCTCCCAACGTATCTTTTGACTTCTCTCCTGCCACTGATGTTTGTTGAGGAGGACTGTGTAATTTGGAGCACGTACAACCAGTGTACAACATGAATTGATTTCCCATCTAAAGGTTATTGGCGTAACGACTAAAACCTCCGATGTTTTCCAATCAGGTGTTTTTCATGAATATCAAGATAGCGGATTGCAAACTTGCCTTCCTCATTCATCATTCTGAAAGGCCAGCTTGATGTTTTCCACTTGTCCTAGTAAGGATGTACAAAAAGAGAAGTTAGGGTAGACAGTGTATCTGATATCCAGTTTAATAAGATGATTGAAGATCAGAATTTTAATAGTATAATTTGACTAGATCTCACCAAGCCCGAGTTGTATTTTGAAGACTCCCATGCAGGGATGGCATTCACTTACTTTCCCTACCGGTTCGCAAATGTGAGTGCATGCACCATTTCCGTGCATGTACACGGCCTCAAAAATGTGCCTAAATAGGACAGCATAGAGCTGGGGCGGGTAAGCGGGCCCACCCATAATTTACGCTACCGGTTCACCCAAACTGGTCCAAACCGGCTAAATACCACCTCTGGTCCCTTGATGCTCTCTGATTGCAAGAAGGGAGAAGGACAGGGGTGAAATCCAGCAGGTTCTGACAGGTTCTGGAGAACCGGTAGCGGAAATTTTCAGTAGTTCAGAGAACCGGTAGTGGAAATTTTGAGTAGTTCAGAGAACCGGCAAATACAACCTCTGGCTAGCCCAAGAGTGAGGTGGGAATGGAGATTTTGCAATATCCTTCCCCCAGGAGTGAGGAGGTAATGGGGATTTTGCAGTATCCTTTCCCTGCCATGCCCACCAAGCCACACCCACAGAACCGGTAGTAAAAAAATGTGGATTTCAACACTGGAGAAAGGAGAAGGGAGGAGGAGGAAGAGGAGGAGGAGGAGGAGGAGGAGGAGGAGGAGGAGGAGGAGGAGGAGGAGGAGGAGAAATGTAGAGTTCTTGGTGCTCTCTCAGCTTGTTTGTTTTTTTGCACATTTCATTACCCAAACTAGATATTGCCAGTGCTTTATTGGTATCACATATGTTCATCAAACACTTCAGATAGCCCGCAAATGGGGGTGGGTGGGAATTGCCTGTAGGTACACTTCCACTTCTAGACTGATGCTATTACCTAGTTTGGGTAATGAAATGTCTTCAGGGAAACAAGCAAACTGTCAGCACGTCAAGATGCATTTATCCTAGTGCCGACATAAGAAGGAGAACGCAGGTGTCTGCAACGGGACGGTTGCCTTTCACCTACTTATTTCCTCTGGAGATAATGTCCCCTAGGAGATGGATGGGAGGGGGGAAATTCTTTGAATTGGAGCAGTAAATTAGGGGTGAATGATTGGGAAGATGGCCAATGAATGCAGAGGAGTGGGGGAAGGAAGAGGAGGGGTTTGGGGGCAGCATGTCAGTGCCGGCTGCAACAAGTCGGTGTAAAAAGTCCTGTGCTAAATAAAATGAAAGTTTGTTTTATAAAAGACTTTGTTTGCGATGCAATTTATTTGAAGACAGCCTGAAAACCTGACACAAGCTCAGAGAGCACCGAGGAGCCCCCGTTCAACCTTGAGCTACAAACATGATCCTTTATCGAGTGGTATTTTGAATTTCTTTAATTGACAAACTATCTCTGTATTTCAAAGAGAGCAAATGATGAGCTTGATCAGCTAAACAAGCTTCTACAGAGCTAGACGCTTGCTCTGCCTGATCCCAGCTACTTCAAGTAAATGCGTAGGCCAACATTTGGAAATTTCTGCTTGGATAACTAAGTTGAACAAAACGAAAGAGCCTCATAAGCAGGGGAATGAGTATGAATAGCTCACTATCTGGAGTAGCAATTATTTGCCAAGTGTTTCGGCGGTTGTGAATTCCATGGAATTTATGGATGCAAGGCTGATCCTATTTTAGTTCTCCAGGATTGCATGGCCCAAAATTGACTTCTGTTGTGGCCCGTACGCGGCCTGTGCAGCTAGTAGCTGATTCTGACAGCGAGGAGGCTGGTGTGGTGTTGCGACAGCAGCCTGTACAGCTGGCACTTGAGTCGGACAATGAGGAGAGGCTGGAGAAGATGTGGTGCCAGAGGTGGGGATTCAGCCAGGGCCTTCAGAACCTCCAGAAGCTCCCATAAGTGAAGAGGAAGACGAGGAGGAGTCTCTTCTCGATGCATAGGCGCGCAGAGCTGCCAAAAGGCAGGAGTGGCTCCTCAGGAGGAGGTCTCCTCGAGAGTAAGGCTTGGGGCTAATTGGCCACTCCCTTAGCCTATTTAAGGAGGAACGCCGACTGAAGCAATTTGCAGGGAACAACTTAGTTCACATACCTTCGTGTCTTGCTTATCTTATCAGCTTCCTGCAAATTGCTTCCGGGCATTCTGCCAACCATAGTAAGTTTTCAGTTGTTTTCCTTGGAATTCTTGGCAGCTGTTAATGCTATTAATTAACAGCCGTTATTGTAAAAGCCGTTATTGGTTTATTCGGTAAACTAAGGTTTGAACGGACTTTGTGTGTGCTGCGTTCTTTGGGGTCCGTAGCTGGGGCAGAACCAACTTCAATTGCAATATTTGCCATTGGTTTTACTTGCTTAAATCTTGCAATGGTACTTTTTAACGCCAACGAAACCCCTGCGTATCTCAGATCCTTGAGAAGGTCTTAATAGGTGGAAAAGATAGATGCCAACATCTAGCCAGCATCTTGTTGACTGGGTCATAGTAATAGGATCTTGTGATGATACCTTTATCACCATCGAACAAGAACATCTGTGTATCCCAAGTCCATGAAAAGTACTCAATAGGTGGTTCAAAATGGCAAATCCAGTCTAAACATCTGGCTGACTATGTGACCAACCTTAATAACAATAATTACAGAACTGTTACAAAATTACAGAATTACAAAACAGAGTTGGAAGGTCATGTAAAATTTCATGTAGGGGATATAACAGTGATGAAATTCAATTTTTTTTTACTACCGGTTCTGTGGGCGTGGCTTGGTGGGCGTGGCAGGGGAAGGATACTGCAAGATCCCCATTCCCACCCCACTCCAGGGGAAGGATACTGCAAAATCCCCATTCCCAGCCCACTCCAGGGGAAGGATACTGCAAAATCTCCATTCCCACCCGACTCCAGGGGAAGGATGTTGCAAAATCTCCATTTCCACCCCACTCTGGGGCCAGCCAGAGGTGGCATTTTCTGGTTCCCCGAACTACTCAAAATTTCTGCTACTGATTCTCCAGAACCTGACAGAACCTTCTGGATTTCACCCCGGGACATAACAATAATGTTATCCATCCATCCATCCATCCATCCATCCATCCATCCATCCATCCATCCATTATCTATCTATCTATCTATCTATCTATCTATCTATCTATCTATCTTCTATCTTCTATCATGTCTGTCTGTCTGTCTGTCTATCTGTCTATCTGTCTATCTATCATCTATCATCTATCATCTATCATGTCTGTCTCTTTGTCTGCCTATCTATCTATCTATCATCTATCTATCATCATCTATCGTGTCTGTCTGTCTGTCTGTCTATCTGTCTATCTTTCATCTATCATCTATCATGTATGTCTCTTTGTCTGTCTGTCTGTCTATCTATCTATCTATCTATCTATCTATCTATCTATCTATCTATCTATGAAGACAACTAACATAGGGCTAAATGCTTGCTATTTTCCTCAGCAGAATATTTATGAAGTTAACGTTATAGTACATTTAATGGTTTTAAGCTGATTTCTATCATACTCAGTTTCCCACTAAAATCAATTAGCTTATGCATGACATAGCAGAACCATGCTATAATGTAGAACAATTAACAACAATGTAATTTAGTGCCATCTTAATATTAAGATACCTGGAAATGACTTAAACTCTGACAGTTAATGGACACTCGGCAATGACACCCTATTAAAATAATAGCCCCAAGATTGCCTTGAGGCATTCAAACATAATATGAAGAGTGGAGCTTAAATTGTTGCAAACATTACATTAAAATCAAATCCATCTTTGCTACTAATTCACTGGGTCATTAACTTGGATTGCAAGCAACTGTTGGAACTGCAGAGCTCATTCACTATAACTGGTGCACAATTTCTCAATTTGTGTGTGTGTGTGTGTATATATATGCATACACTGTACATATATATATATATATATATATATATATATATATATATATATACACACACACACACACACACACACACACACACACACACACACACACAGAGACATACAGTGTGTGCACACACACATATATGTATATATGTATGTATGTATGTACTGTATGTGTGCATGTATATATTATATATGTGTGTGTGTGTTTGTGTGTCTGTGCATGCGTGCATACATGTATGTATGTAAAGCTAAATAAAGTTTATACCAGCAGTGTGTTGCAGCTGCCAAAGAAGCGAATGCAATCCTAGGCTGCATTAATAAAGAGACAGAATCAAGATCATGTTAAGTGCTAATACACTTTATAATGCCTTGGTAAGAGTTGGCTTGTTATCAGGGTTCCAATGGATGCCCTAATTAAATAATGAGCCTTGAGCCAAGCTTCAAAACAAATCCAGTCATTTATTAGTCATTCATGTCAGCAAGTTCCAAGTGAAGCTTAGACTCCAACTCTAACCCCACATAATTTATGGCCTTGTTTCTCCCCTCCATACAGAGTGTGTATTCAGTCACATCTGCCAACAGAGCAATTTCGCGGGTTGTAGAGATCACTCCCCTCCAGCCTCTGTGGGTAACCCTGGGAGACAGCCTTGAGAGAGATATGTCTGGAATGTGCTTTTCTTTTTGGCTGCCATGCTGCTTTGCCTCGGGGATTTTAAGATATTTGTTTGAACACCCAAAGGCTGAAAATGAGAAGAAGGCACCCCAAAGCTGCTTTCTTTCGAAAGGCAACTGGGCTTTTTTTGTTTTTCCTTCAAGACGTTTTGCTTCTCAACCATTGCTTCAGCTCTTCATCAGAACTGAAGAAGCTTCTTGGATGAGAAGCAAAATGCCTTCAAGGAAAAACCAGGTCCAGCAAAGTTTTGGGACAGCCAAGACCTGGATGACTGAGAAGCTCCATAGACATTTAAAGAAGAGGTCAGAAACCCTGTATCTGGTGTCTCTGCCAGATTTATTCATTATTATTCAGGCTATTATGCAATCAACCAGGAGTGGCATTCACTTATTTTCCCTACCAGTTCGCAAATGTGAGTGCACATGCATGTGTTGTGACCTAGGCTTCTTGAGTCATTAAAACACACAACTAGTGCCAAAAACCTCTTTTATTGCAACTTCTGTGAATTACGTTCATTCACAGCTGAGTCCCAATTAGTTGCAAAGTTGCAAAGAGTCCTTCGGGAGAAGTCCTTCAGGATAATCACCAACCTTTATCTCCCTTGACACTCTGCCAAAGACTTAATTGGCAAAGTCACACGGAGTCCAGAATCAAACAGAGATGCCGACTGGGAACAGAATTAACAATGTTGCTATCCTGCAAAGGGCCCACATGCCTTTGCTCCTCTTTTAAGCCTTATGGGAGGGGCCAATCATCTCCAGGCCTTACTCCTGAGTCGTCCCTTTAGTTTTAACTGTTCATGCCTTCTGGCAGCTCTGCGCATGCCTACACTAGGAACAGGCTCCTCCTGTTCCTCTGCCTCTCTGCTGTCTGACTCTGGAGGATCTGGAGTCTGCGCATCACTCCCAGATGGCCCTGGCCCCATTTCTGCCTCCAACGTAGAGCCCTCGTCCGGGTCTTCTTCAGACTCCAGGACTCGCCCATGTTCCTCCCCAGCCTCCTCACTGTCCGACTCCACTGCCAGCTCCGCAGGCTGCTGGCAGACCACAACAGCATGAGCACCACTTCCGTGCATGTCCAGTCCTTCCATGCATGCACTTTGCTAGCGTGCGCACCTTCCATGTATGTGGCAGGCCTCAAAAACATGCCTAAATAGGACAGCATAGAACCGGGGCAGGCCCACCCATGATTTCTGCTACCGCTTCGCCCGAACCGGCTGAATACCACCTCTGCAATCAACCCTTTGCTCTTTTTTTGTTTTTGTTCTGTCTTTTTCAAAACGTCTAACAAGAAAAGGCAGAAGTTCCGATCTTCTCAAGATGGGGAGCTATTGAATTCCCGACACATATTTCTAACTTCATATTCGGGGGAATGGAAATTCTCGGTCGAATGAAACTCTATAGAACACTTTCACCTAATCATCCCCTATTTTCCCAACTGGGCAAAAATTGAAAAAGGTTAGCAAGATTGAAGATGGAACCAAACATCTTACATAATTACTTATATCATGCTGAACTAGGTCCCCATAGTCAGTGTTTTTACTAGGGCAGTCATTTGGGGTCAAAATCATTTTACTATGGATGTTGATATACTTTGATGTTCTGTGGTCCTTGCAGGAAAAAAAATTATTGGGCGAATCCTGTATTTGATGAGATGGCTTGAAATCACCCAGTGAGTGGGTGTTAGAAGTAATGGAAGCATTGGCACATCTTTCCTGGGCCTTTTAAATTCTAACTCTATGAGCCATTAAGGCAGAGATAATGGAGACACACAAAGACATTTTAAAGCACTTAGTGTTGTCTATTCCTGTTGACATTAATGGGAGAAGTGTGAGACTACAGAGAGTAGATACTTTCTCTCCCCTTGCAAAATCGGCTACAAAAATAGCTTAGGAGCTTCAGAAGTATTTGTATCACAAATTGAGGAGGCTGTTTTGAACTGACAATTTTTTCTGCACCTGCTTGTTTAAGGGCAGCCTAATTTGCCTTGCTTTCTATTACTAGCTGTATCAGACTTGTGTAGAGAAGATAGATCAGGGAAAGATTGAAGGCAAACGAGGTCCAGACAGAAGGAAAAAAAAAAAACACAATGGCTTCAAAATCTAAGGGGCTGGTTTGGACAAAACTCAGCAGCACTTTTTTCGTGGGGCTGTTGATAAAAATAGGATCGTTAACATGATCGCCAACATCTGATGATGGATATGAAGGAGGAGGAGGAGGAGGAGGAGGAGGAGGAGGAGGAGGAGGAGGAGGAGGAGGAGAAGAAGAAGAGGAGGAGGAGGAGGAGGAGGAGGAGGAGGAGAGGAGGAGGAAGAAGAAGAAGAAGAAGAAGAAGAAGAAGAAGAAGAAAAGAAGAAGAAGAGGAGGAGGAGGAGGAGGAGGAGGAGGAGGAGAGGAGGAGGAGGAGAGGAGAAGAAGAAGAAGAAGAAGAAGAAGAAGAAGAAGAAGAAGAAGAAGAAGAAGAAGAGGGAGGAGGAGGAGGAGGAGGAGGAAGGAGGAGGAGGAGGAGGAAGAGGAGGAGAGGAAGAAGAGGAGGAGAGGAAGAAGAAGAAGAAGAAGAGGAGGGGAGAGGAGGAGGAGGAGGAGAGGAAGAGGAGGAAGAGGAAGAAGAAGAAGAGAAGAGGAAGAAGAAGAAAAGGAAGGAGAGGAGGAGGAGGAGGAGGAGGAGGAGGAGGAGGAGAGGAAGAGAAGAAGAAGAAGAGGAGGAGGAGGAGGAGGAGGAGGAGGAGGAAGAGGAGGAAGAGGAAGAAGAAGAAGAAGAGGAAGAAGAAGAAGAAGGAGGAGGAGGAGAAGGAGAAGGAGAAGGAGAAAGAAGGAGAAGGAGAAGGAGAAGGAGAAGGAGAAGGAGAAGGAGAAGTTAGTACTAATAATAGCAGCTAGTAAAAACCCATTGTCATGACAGTGTTCCAATATCTCAGGAGCTGCCACAAAGAATATGGGGTCAAGCTATTGTCCAAAGCACCTGAAGGTTGGATGAGAAACAACGGATGGAAACTAATCAAGGAGAGAAGCAACCTAGAAATAAGGAAGAATTTCCTGACAGTGAGAACAATTAACCAGTGAAATGATTTGCCTTCAGAAGTGGTAGATGCTTCATCACTGGAGGCTTTTAAGAAGAGATTGGACAACTATTTGTATGAATTGGTATAGGGTTTCCTGCTTAAGCAGGGGATCAGATTAGAAGACTTCCAAGGTCCCTTCAAACTCTGTTATTCTGTCAAAATATTCTTGATGGATGTTTAAAGAAAGCTAAAAACATCTGACAATGCAAAACATTGGGTTCCGTTGTCCAACCTCAACGATGAATGAAAATAGAGACGTATAATAAGGATGATTTTGTTTGATTGTTTGCTATGTAAAATCCATTGAACTAGTCCATCAGTTCCATAATAATCCACTTTTTCTTTTCCATGTGAATTTTTATTTATTATTTATTAAGCTTATATGAAACATCAAAACAATAAATAGAGTACAAAAATGGATTAAAAATTAACAAAGATAGGAAGGAAGGGAGAAAGATGGACCCAAGGAAGAAGTTCAATGTTTTTTTCGTAGGATCTTTTTTCAATAAATGTCCAATTGGGTTTTAGCTTTGTTGTGTATTTTGTGATTTTCTGTTATTAAGAACCTCAAACTTGGGTGGTGAAATTTCCTCACCAATACAGGTAGTCCTTGACTTACAATGGTTCTCTTAGTTCAAAGTTACAGCAGCACTGAAAAAAGTGACTTATGACCCTTTTTCACTCTTATGATCATTGTGGTACCCCCATGTTCACATTTACTGACTCACATTTATGACGGACACAGTGTCCCTGAGTCATGCGATGCCCTTTTGCAACTTTCTGACGAGCAAAGTCAATGGGGAAATCAGATTCACTTAACATCCGTGTTACTAATTTAAGAATTTCAGTGATTCATTTAACAACCATGGTGAGAAACGTCGTAAAATGGGGCAAAACTCGCTTAACAAATTTCTCACTTAGCCAACATAAATTTGGGGCTCAATTCAGAGGTGGGTTTCAGCAGGTTCTGACCAGTTTTGCAGAACCGGTAGCGGAAATTTTGAGTAGTTCGGAGAACAGGTAGTAAAAATTCTGACTGACCCCACCCTCATCTATTCTCTGCCTCCCAAGTCCCAGCTGATTGGGAGGAAATGGGGATTTTGCAGTATCCTTCCCCTTGATTGGGGTGGGAATGGAGATTTTACAGTAACCTTCCCCTCGATTAATTTTAATGAATCGGCATACATTAAAATGAAATTTCATTGCATACAGGTCTCCAAGAGTCTCCACCTCTAATATACACTACATAAACATGACAAAATAAATAAATTAAATAAATAAATGCAAAATTATGCATATACCCACATATATGACACAGAGAAACAACACAGTCTAGTTCAGATGTATACCTGTGCATAGCAAGAATAACAAATCTTACAAGTTTACCAGACGGATGGCATTCGGAACAAAGCTATTACAGAATCTGGGAGTCCTGCTATAGATACTTCGAAACCTCCTCCCAGAGGGGAGAAACAGAAACAGACCGTAAAGTGGGTGTGTGGGATCTCTAACCATGCTTTGAGCTATAAGCAGAATCCTGAATAGCGGGAAGTGAGCTTCCTATCTTCTCGGCTGTCCTTACCACTCTCTGTAGGGACTTTCTATCTGAGGCACTGTTGATACTCATACATGGTGACTCCCCGGCTTTGAATATAGGCAACCCAGATTCATCTGAGAGTTGGATGAACTCCGAACCTAATAAAATGCACAATGTGTAACAGATATCATTCTGCAGCCCTACAAGAAGTGAATCTACGTCAGACCGAAGGAGAGCTGTGTTCGTGAAATCTGGAGGGAGCTCCATCGAAGTCGGAGGCTTTAAGTCCCCCTCCCCAATCGGTGCTACAGAACAAAAATATTTAACAAACGGAAACCTGAGAAAGAAACACAGTCAGATATAGGTAATATCTGTTGGATTCTGTGGTTCAGCACTTCTTTAAAAGTAATTGGAATTTAAGTACTTCGCGAATTGATTCTCCGGAGTTTACTTACTAGGATTTGTGTGCACAGGCGCCTACAGTAGCATTCATTAAAAATGTTAATGACAGGAGTCATATGTTAGTGGGGCTTTCTACTCTTCCTGCAGAGTCATGACAAATCCCATTACTCAAGCAACATCTGTCTGTGTTCCTTTAATCACAAACTCCTGTTTTCATTATCTTGCTGTTAAATCTTCAAAGCATGGCAGCTTGCAGGAGTTGTGAGGGGAAATGACATTTCCCTCAAGTGGGGGGAAAAAAAGAAGAAGCTAGATTAGTTCAAAATTAGTTAATTGAAGAGAGCTGCGTGAGGATCAAGGCATTCCTACAACGGTCTCTTCAAGTGCTTCAAGAACTGTTGAATGCTCACTTTGCCCAACTAATGTGAGAAAGGAGGGGGATAAACTGTGGAGGTTCTTGTTGAAAAAACATCTGAAACATGATGATGATAATTTTTATTTATTTATTTATTTATTTAATTAACTTATATACCGCCCTACTCCCGAAGGACTCAGGGCGGTGAACAGCCAAACAGTAAAAATACATAGATACAAAATTTAAAAAAACAAAGTAAAATCGAATTAAACAAATTTGGCCCAAACGTATTAAAATCCCAATCATTTAAAAACCCATTAAAATTTGCATAATTAAAAAGAGGGAAAAGATTAGGCCAGGCCCACCTGGTAGAATAAAAAGGTCTTAAGAGTGCAGCGGAAGGTGCGCAGATCCGGGATCCTCCGTATCTCTCTGGGGGGAGCTCGTTCCAGATCGTAGGTACCCCACAGAGAAGGCTCTCCCCCTGGGGGCTGCCAGTCGACACTGTTTGGCTGACGGCACCCGGAGGAGCCCCTCTCTATGGGAGCGTACTGGTCGGTGGGAGGCTTTTGGTGGTAGTAGGTGGTCCCGTAAATAACCAGGTCCTAAGCCATGGAGTGCTCTAAAGGTGGTAACCAAAACCTTGGAGTGCACCCGGAAGACCACCGGGAGCCAGTGCAGCTCGCGCAGGAGAGGTGTTACATGGGAATGCCATGTCGCTCCCATTACCACCCGTGCGGCCGCACTCTGTGCTAGTTGGAGCCTCTGGGTGCTCCTCAAGGGGAGCCCCATGTAGAGAGCGTCATAATCTTCATCTTTTTCTTCATCATCATCATACCATCCCTCAGTTGCAAAAGGCAGCTTTACTTGGATTCTCAGTCATTCAGGTCATGGTTGTCCCAAATATGCTTTTTTCAGAGGCAACTGGACTTCTTGGATGAGAAACGAAACCTCTTTAAAGAAAATAGCAGTCACTGGGAGAGGGATCTTGGAGTCCTAGTGGACAACCATTTAAATATGAGCCAGCAGTGTGCAGCAGCTGCCAAAAAAGCCAACACAGTTCTAGGCTGCATCAACAGAGGGATAGAATCAAGATCACACGAAGTGTTAATACACTTTGTAATGTCTTGGTAAGGCCGCACTTGGAATATTGCATCCAGTTTTGGTCACCACGGTGTAAAAAATATGTGGAGACTCTAGAAAGAGTGCAGAGAAGAGCAACAAAGATGATTAGGGGATGATTGGAGGCTAAAACATATAAAGAATGGTTGCTGGAATTGGGCATGTCTAGTCTAGTGAAAAGAAAGACTAGGGGAGACATGATAGCAGTGTTTCAACATCTCAAGGGCTGCCACAAAGAAGAGGGAGTCAAGCGATTCTCCAAAGCACCTGAGGGCAGGACAAGAAGCAATGGGTGGAAACTAATGAAGAAGAGAAGCAACTTAGAACTAAGGAGAAATTTCCTGACAGTTAGAACAATTAATCAGTGGAACAACTTGCCTCCAAAAGTTATGAATGCCCCAACACTGGAAGTTTTTAAGAAGATGTTGGATAACCACTGTGGTTATGTGGTAACATCAGTGAAGTGGTACACGGTTTCCTGTCTAAGCAGGGGGTTGGACTAGAAGACCTCCAAGGTCCCTTCCAACTCTGTTATTCTATTCTATTCTAAAAATCAGAAAGTCCAGTTGCCTCTTGAAAAAGCACCTTTGGGACAACTTGCAATAATACCTTAAATATTATTAAGCAAGAACCTCTGCCGATCCCAGGTCTTTGATATTGGTGGACCAAAATGGCAAAGTTGGTCTAAATATCAGGCTGGCTGTGATACCAACCATCATAATAATAATAAAAAAAAGACCAGGGTTGCAGGTTTCACACCTCCCCAGGTTGACATCAACTTAAATTAAAGTATAATCAAAGTTGGGTTTGTCCTGGGGTGAAATCTACTTACCTTCCCAACCAGTTTGGAAGTGCACGTGCCTGCTTGGACCCTCTGCACATGCGCAAACTTTTCTGTGCATGCACAGAGGGTACAAAACACATTACTTCCTGGTTAAAACCAGGAAGTAATGACAACCGGATGGGTGGGCGGAGCCTCGCACCACCATTGCTACCGGTTCTCTGAACCACCAGCTGCCATCGCTACCAGTTCTCCAAACCACCAGCTGCCATCGCTACCGGTTCTTCAAACCACCAGCCACCATCGCTACCGGTTCTCCGAACCACCAGCCGCCATCACTACCGGTTCTCCGAACCACCAGCCGCCATCGTTACCGGTTCTCTGAACCAGCAGCCGCCATCACTACCGGTTCTCCGAATCACCGACCACCATCGCTACCAGTTCTCCGAACCACCAGCTGCCATCGCTACCGTTTCTCCAAACCACCGGCCAACATCGCTACCAGTTCTCCGAACCACCAGCCGCCATCGCTATCGGTTCTCCGAACCACCAGCCGCCATCACTACCGGTTCTCCGAACCACCAGCTGCCATCGTTACCGGTTCTCCGAACCACCAGCCCCATCGCTACCGGTTCTCCAAACCACCGGCTGCCATCGCTACCGGTTCTCCGAACCATCAGCTGCCATCGCTACCAGTTCTCCGAACCACTGGCCGCCATCGCTACCAGTGCTCTGAGCTACCAGCCATCATTGCTATTGGTTCTCCGAACCACCGGCCACTATCACTACCGATTTGGTCAAACCAGTCCAATCCAGGAGCATTTTACCCCTGGTTTGTCCACTTTTCCTCAGGCAAGTCAGTGCAAGAATTATGAACAAAGCTAAAAGACCAAAAGCATCTCTAGGAAGGATTAGAAGTGTCACACATGTCCCCTTTCCTGCAGCAATAACTGTTATTTTAGAGGAGGTCAGGGAACCAAGTCAAGTAACTTCACCGACGATAAGAGGAAGGCACATCAGATACTGTACATGCTGTGCTGAATTTTTAGTGTAAAATGCGATCAGATTGAAGAAGTGACATATAATTTGGAGGCTGCTTGTGAGCTCCTTTCAGCAGAATGCCTGCAGATGTATATTCTGAATGCATCAGAATTTTCAGTTAATGGCTGGCTTATATCCCCCCTCCCCCACCTTGCACATATTCATCCAAATGAATAAAGGTAAAGGTTCCCCTCACACACATGTGCTAGTCATTCCCGACTCTAGGGGGCGGTGCTCATCTCCGTTTCAAAGCCGAAGAGCCAGCGCTGTCCGAAGACATCTCCGTGGTCATATGGCCAGCATGACTCAATGCCAAAGGCGCACGGAACGCTGTTACCTTCCCACCAAAGGAGATCCCTATTTTTCTATTTGCATTTTTTACATGCTTTTAAACTGCTAGGTTGGCAGAAGCTGGGACAAGTAACAAGAGCTCACCCCGTTACACAGCACTAGGGATTCGAACCGCTGAACTGCCGACCTTTTGATCGACAAGCTCAGCATCTTAGCCACTGAGCCACCATGTCCCTTACTCCAAATGAATATTTCAGTCAAAATTGATACCCATGATTTGGGTTCCAAGGACCCAAGAGTCATGGAGATGTTATTGTAACCTGAAGAATGTTTCAAGAGCAGTCAACTTTTGCAAAATTAATGGGGTCAGGGCCAATAAATTTAAAATTTCTAAATTGTTAGCAATTACCTCCATAAGTTGTGGGTACTTCATCACAGGAAGCTTTCAAAAAGAGGATGGACAACCATTTATCTGAAATAACAATAGCACTTAGACTTATATTCTGCTTCACAGTGCTTTACAGTCCTCTCTAAGCGGTTTACAGAGTCAGCATATTAGACAGGAAAAGGAATGAATTATACCCTCTTACCAGAGGGAGCCCCCTTGTGGAGTACTGTGAAGCCGTTACTATGGCAACTCCACTGTGCTGTACAGTAGAAGCCATTTTAAAACACAACAGGCTGTATCTTAACAGAACTTGAAACCAAAATGCACACTCTCACTGGCAAAAGTACTGTGATTTGACACTATAGATATAATTCATTTCTTTTCATTTGGGTCCTCATTTTACCCACCTCAGAAGGATGGAAGGCTGAGTCAACCTTGAGCCTGGTGAGATTTGAACTGCCAAATTGCAGGCAGCCGGCAGTCAGCAGAAGTAGCCTGCAGTACTGCACTCCAACCACTGCACCACCGTGGCTGGTATATATAAGTTTCTTGCTTGAACCGGTTGGACTAGAAGACCTCCAAGTTCCCTTCTAACTCTATTATTCTATGTTCTTTTTGAGATTGCACAAAGAGCTCCAATTACAATTGGTGTGGCAATCTTTTGTTGTTGTTGTTTTCTCCTTCCATAATCTTTTACTTCAGTTTATAAATCATTGAATTTTGTGATTTTCTCCAGCTCTTTTTCATCCAGTCAGCTATCTTCAGATATTCCTCCATTCCTCAATGGAAGTGTGCCTTCTTCTTCTCTTTAATAGTGGAATCTGGTGTGTAATGTTCTAAATGCCTATCGGTTTGAATTCTGAAATTGCAAAAAGAAACAAAAAACAAACAAACAAACAAACAAACAAACAACCTTTTGATATCTTGTTTTATGAAGCATTGGCAGGCATGTACTCCATGAGTTTTTGCAAATAGTAAAGCTCAAATTTTCTTCATGCATCCCGATAGACAACTACTGCAACCCCATCATGGCATTGTTTAATCCCTGATTTACGTAAGCCTTCAATAAGATGGTCTAGTTTTATCCTTAATATCAGATAATTCATGTTCCAGATGTCAATCACAACCATGTTATTATTATTATTTTAGCTGCTTTTGCTTCAACATCATGTGGACTCTGGCTGTTGAATGGCTGCCTGCCCCAGATGCCAATCTGTCTTTGAATCACTTCCTCCTTGTTTTTCAGTTCATTTATTTTTATGTATTTACTAGCTGATAACTCGGCGTTGCCCGGGTATTTATTTATCCCAATCCTGTATTAGACAGGAAAAGGAATGAATTATACTCCCTTACCAGAGGGAGCCCCCCTGTGGAGTACTGTGAAGCCGTTTCCATGGCAACTCCACTGTGCTGTACAGTAGAAGCCATTTTAAGGCACAACAGGCTGTATCTTAACAAAACTTGAATCCAAAATGCACACTGTCACTGGCAAAAGTACTGTGATTTGACACTATAGATATAATTCATTCCTTTACATTTCAGTGGCCCAGGCATTCCAGAGTTATGCTGGAACACACAGACACACCTGAAGGGGTGTTAGGGGTACCAAGTTTGGTTGAAATTGCTCGAGGCATTCCAGAGTTATGCTGGAACATACACACACACACACACACACATTTTAATATATTTAGAAGATTAAATTTATATATCAAACTTCTCAACCGCCCATCTCTCTTGCTTCCCTATTTCTTGGAATGCAATCATTCAAACTCTACTTCCTTATTTGTAGTAATCCTTTCTCACCTTTACTTCGGGATGCAGAGGGGCCATGAATATCTTTTGGGCAAAGTGTGTAACATATGGTCATTAATGTCATTGTTGGTTTTTTTTCTCTCTCTCTCTCTATGAAGATCGTCTAATTCAACTTGGAACCAGTGAATTATCCCTGCGGTATACCTAATTATGGCTCTTGCTCAAGTGTTTATTGTCTTAACATTTCCAGCATTAACTAGACTTTAAAATGTTTGGACACATTTAGTTTTAATATAGTAGTTAGAACATAGAATAACAGTTGGAAGAGACTTTAGATGTCTTCTAGTCTGTTTGAAAAAAATGGGCCCAATTTTTTGCAAAAATGGGATGAGCGGAGCAGAGCTTCAGGAGTCCAAAAATGGCTGTATTTGGTGTATAAGACGCGCCAACATTTCCACCCTCTTTTAGGGTCGGGGAAAAAGTGCGTCCAAAAATACAGTAAATTATTTTCACTCTCTACATGTATCGGTAAATTACTTCCCTTCATTATTAAGCCACCATTTCATTAATAACTCCAATGCCTTTTAATCGCTTAGCCCATCAATCCATCAATGTCATCTGCAATGCTTTGAAATATTAGTATTTTATTCAATGCCATGTTGACCAACTTCGAGGAATTTAGCACTTTTTAACTTTTATGCACACTGGCAAAAATTCCTAGACAGAAGGAAAAGCAACTCTTAATTGTTTTTGTTCTCATTTCATGTTCTAATAGAATACTTCTTCTTCCCAGAATCTCAAAAATTAATCTGTGTCCCACAGACTCTACAACTGAAGTGTTAGTTGATCAAACTGACGAGTAAACTGATTAAAAAGCTGCAAACTGGCTTACTGCTAGCAATTCAGTAGTCGGCTTCAGTGCCTTGGGCTTTTAAAACTTTAATATGATATATAACCAGAAAGAACAATTCTGTCTTTAATATGTGAAGGGAGCATTGTAAGAACGATTCCACGGTGACTATTTAGAAGGAAATTCAAGGGGAAAAAAAAACCAGTGCTTTATTTGCTTCATAAAAACCTGTGAAGCATTCAGATTCAATAACGTAAGCAGAATATAGCAGTATAAATCTTTTTAATTTACATCTGGGGGTTTCATTATGCATACTGCACTGCATTCTTCAAAACCTTAATTTACAGATTTTGGAAAGAATTCTACCAATCCCGTTCGAAGTGCTTAACATGCCCATTGGAACATTTAGCCAAAATAAGTCTCCGGCGAGTTACTTAATGAGTCTAAAATTATCAGTTATTTGCATTCCTAGTAGATTTAAATCAGGAAGGCCTATTAACAAGATAATGGGCACATGTCAGTTCCGTGCTAGTCTTCTGCAAACTATTTATGGAAATGAATAACTCAAAGTATAAATTTCAAAGAGCGGCACTAACGAGAGACAGCATTAGTTCATCTCATTTAGATAGATAATTTTACTCAAAATAACCATTTACTTGGTGATGAACTGCTGGACTGATTGAAACAAATAATTGTGGACCATGAAATTTTTCAATTCTATGACCTTCATGGTGGTCCTTCAGCATTTTTGGATGGAGGGTGGGTGGAGGTAAATGGAGTAGACGGATGGGCAGATAGAGAGGAACGAGATAAAGATCATATTGTGAAATTTATCGATTTGTCCGATCACACTGAGACCAGGGGTGAAATGCTCCCGGTTCGGACTGGATTGCCCGATCCGGTAGTGATGGAGGTGGGTGGTTCGGAGAACCGGTAGCAAAAATTCCTTCCCCCCACCCCATTCCCAGCTGAGCCTTGAGTTCTCTTCTTTCTTCTCTCAGCTGTCCCCCAACTCACCATGCACTGCAACAGATGAGTCCTTTTTAAATACTTATAATTCCTTCCAGAGTCTGGCCTTTACATATTTGCATGAGATTATTAAGGAAGCGAGAATTACTCAAATTTCAGTAACGGTCCTTTAATGCTAGAATGAGGTATAAATTCAGAGCTTTGGAAAATACAAGAGGAATTTTCAATTCTCATTTATTTCTGAATGCATTAAGACTGGTATTGTCAAACGCCAGGGAAGTCAGGAGATTCAGGCAGTTCAAAGGAGTATAAAGTTGTATTGCAAGTTTAAGCGTTCTACAAGAATCTGAACTACCAACGGTCAAGTGAAATAAGCAGGAATTAAGAAGGCATTTGAGCTGGGCTGGACGGATGTTTCCCAGAAAATAAGACCCTGTCTTATTTTATTTTATTTTTTGCCACCAAAAAGGGCACCAGGTCTTATTTTCAGGGGGGAAATGTCATCCACTGACTCTCCTCACTTGCATGCATCGTCCCCGGCCTCCTTTTCACTGTCAGAGGACTTCAGGAACTTCTTCTGCAGACAACAAGACAAGCAAGACTTTCCTAAAGACCTCTGTAGCCGATAACAGAGCTCCGGATCGATCTGGAGCTCTGTTATCAGCTGCAGAGGCTTTCAGGAAAGCCTTGCTGGCCTTGTCAGCTGCAGAAGAAATGGCAGGTGTCGGGGTGTGCGAGGCCTGGCTGCAACTGTCCAAAGGTTGTAGTAGAAGGGTGTGGCTTGGAGGTCATGTGACTAGGTGGGCATGGCTAGCTGGTCAGAGTCATTTCTGGAAGGTCTTCGCACTTACGACCAGTCCTCGCACTTACGACCTGACTCATTTGTTTGCTTTTAACACTGATCAGCTGTAGGGCGGCCCTTTGAAGCCCCGCGGCAAGAGTTCAAACAGTTTTTTTCCCTCTAGTCATCAGTTGGGACTCAGGAGGCAGCAATAGATTGGGGGTGGGACCAAATAAAAGGTAAGAATAACATGGGGGTGGGGGGTGGGAGGGCGGGGGGGAGAACCGGTTCGGTGACGTCATATCGTCACTGCTACCGGTTTGGCCGAACCAGATCGAACCGGGAGGAACCCACCACTGATGGAGGGTGGGGCACATGTGGGGCACACACACATGCATGGGGGCAGCGTGCATGCCGGGGCAGCACACACATTGCATTTTGGGGGTCCGAGTGCATGCACATATTCACACACTCAACTCACTCATTTTGCACGCACATCTTTGGGCACTCAGTCCAGAAAATTAGCCATCACTGGGATAGTCAATATAGAATTCCTAGGGCAATTGAATGAAAATTCTTAATTCGACTCAATCTTTCAAATTGAGTCAGTTCTTCAAAATAGGTACCTTTCCCCTGTCCTTAAATGTACACATATTAAAGAGCCTTGGTGGTGCAGCAGACTAAAGTGCTGTTAAGTAGCACTTAGCTGCAGCTGCCTGCAATTACTGCGAGTTCAAATCTCACCAGGCTCAAGGTTGACTCAGCCTTCCATCCTTCCGAGGTAGGTAAAATGAGGACCCCGGATTGTGGGAGCAATAAACTGATTTGTATAAAAAAAGAACACCGCTTGGGGGGGCCCAAAAGCCCTACTAAGCAGGTATATACAAAAGTATGAAGGCTATTGCTTAACACATTGTAAGCCGCCCTGAGTCTCCGGAGAAGGGCGCATATAAATCGAACCAATAAATAAATAAACAATAATAAATAAATGTTTTGTGTTTTTTTTTTGGAGGAGGACTGTTTAATTCTGGATTAAAATTTCCTTATTTACCCAGAGTTATTATATATTCAAAATCAGCTCCATTAAGATCAACGGACCTTACAAAGCTATCCTATATATCAGATGTTATTAGGTTTTATGGGTTAGTTTTTAATTGTATAGCTTGGGTTTTAAATTGAGAGGCCGATTAATTTAATTTATTTTTAGTTATCTTAACTTTTACATTGTATGTTATTTTAATTTTCGGCTGTTCACCGCCCTGAGTCCCTTTGGGGAGAAGGGCGGGATATAAATTCAATAAATAATAATAATAATAATAATAATAATAATAATAATAAAACGTGTCTGAGTAGCTGATAAAATGTAAACCCAGTTAAGTATAAATGTAAACCCAGTTAAGTTCAAAGTTATATCCCCCAAAATAATGTATGTAGAATGGCCACTATTGTTCTACAAGACTGACTGTAAGATTAGATTCTGAAATCAGACAAGTTATCAAAATAAACTGGAAGGTATTCCAGATTTGTTTTATTCGGTAATATGCTTTAAATTCAGGTGGCCTCCCAAAGTGTTCCATTCTCATCAGTTAAAGTCTTAGGTGAATAGCTTTGTCAAATATTTTCCAGTTTACAGAAGACTTAAGAAGAGCGAACAAGAGGGGAGGCAATTGTATAGGTAATTATTTTCTGAAAATTTAGATGTAGCTGAAATTTCTGTGTCTTGCTTGTACTCTGGAGACATACAAGGTTGGACCAGAGGGTGATGTAGGAGAAGACAGACAGAGCCTGGGGTGGAGTCAAGAGAGGAATCAACCTAGAGTCCTTACATTCCCACAAGCGATCCAGTCCAACCTGTCTTGAATTCCTTGACTCGTACTGAATGCCAATTTAGTGCTGACTGTTAGTTGAACTAGTTTCTTGTGTATAGACTTAAGTAATACATCAGCTTAATCGGGACTTAATGTGTAATCCAATTCTTCGCACTGACCAATGCTGATATCAGGGTTCCGATGGATGCCTAATTAAATCATGAGCCTCGAGCTACATTCGGCCACGTTCCCAAGTGAAGCCAGCTCTGACCCCACGTAATTTACAGCCCCAATCATGCCCCTGTTTTTCCCCTCCCCCCAGATATGTCATCAATCACATTCACCAACGGGCAATTTCGCGGCTTGTAGAGATCACTCCCCTCTGGCCGCTGTAAGTAACCCTGGGATACAGCTTTGAGAGAGATAAGTCTGGAATGTGCATCTGTCTTTGACTGCTGTGCCGTTTCATCATTACCCATCCCCCCTTTCCTATGGCAACTCAAGAGCAGGCCAGGGATGCTTTGCGAGTTGACAGCTGAGCTATTATGACTTGTAAGAACTTTTGGACCCCTTTAAATGCCAGTACTTGGGACCATTCCTATGATTGCTCCTGTGGTAAGCCATTTTGGAAGCATTTGATTGACATCTCATTGGCTACTCTGCTGTTGTTGAGTTTTTCATTTCATGCTGCCCGGTTTCTCACTACTGCCACATCTCACAACATTCTTTGAGCAGTCAGCATTTCCTCTTCCTTCTTTGAGTTCTCTTCTTTCTTCTCTCAGTTGCCCCCAAATCACTATGCACTGCAACAGATGAGTCCTTTTTAAATACTTATAATTCCTTCCAGAGTCTGGCCTTTAAAGGGAAAAGGGAAGAATGTTGTCAGTCCTCACATGTTTGCATGAGATTATTAAGGAAGCGAGAATTACTCAAATTTCAGTAACGGTCCTTTAATACTAGAATGAGGTATAAATTCAGAGCTTTGGAAAATACAAAAGGAATTTTCAATTCTCATTTATTTCTGAATGCATTAAGACTGGTATTGTCAAACGCCAGGGAAGTCAGGAGATTCAGGCAGTTCAAAGGAGTATAAAGATGTATTGCAAGTTTAAGCGTTCTACAAGAATCTGAACTACCAATGGTCAAGTGAAATAAGCAGGAATTAAGAAGGCATTTGAGTTGGGCTGGACGGATGTTTCCCAGAAAATAAGACCCTGTCTTTTTTTTTTTGCCACCAAAAAAGGCACCAGGTCTTATTTTCGGGGGGAAATGTCATCCCCTGACTCACCTCACTTGCATGCATCGCCTCCGGCCTCCTTTTTGCTGTCAGAGGACTTCAGGAACTTCTTCTGCAGACAACAAGATAAGCAAGACTTTCCTAAAGACCTCTGTAGCTGATAACAGAGCTCCGGATCGATCTGGAGCTCTGTTATCAGCTGCAGAGGCTTTCAGGAAAGCCTTGCTGGCCTTGTCAGCTGCAGAAGAAATGGCAGGTGTTGGGGTGTGCGAGGCCTGGCTGCAACTGTCCAAAGGTTGTAGTAGAAGGGCAGTTCCATTCCCCCCATCCCCACCCTTGTTTAACTTTTACCTGTGCACCCTGGAGCAGGCAGAGTCTTAATTAGGGCTTATTTTGGGGGGGTAGGGCTTATATTGGGCACACATGTAAAAATCAAGCTAGGACTTACTTTCAGGATAGGTTGTATTTTCAAGGAAACATGGTAAATCTCATGTGGCGTGCAGGAACTCATGACTGATGATGCGTTCATCAGCTCAGCCAGGTAATCTCCTACGGGCTGTCAACACGCAAAGCATCCCTGGCCTGCTCTCAAGTTGCCATAGGCCGGGGTGGGGGGTGGGGATGGGAAACCACATGGAAGCCAAAGACAGATGTACATTCCATGCTTATCTCTCTCAAGGCTGTATTCCAGGATTACCTACAGCAGCCGGAGGGGAGTGACCTCTACAACCTGCGAAATTGCTCCGTTGGCAAATGTGATTGATAACACACCCTGGGGGGAAGGGGGAAACAGGATCATAATTTGGGCAATAAATTATGTAGGGTGAGAGCTGGTTTCATTTGGGAACGTGCCGACATGAAGCTCTTAATAAATAATTGGATTTTTTTTTAAGCTTGGCTCAAGGCTCATGATTTAATTAGGGCATCCGTCAGAACCCTGACAGCAAGCCAGCTCTGACCTTACATAATTTACTAGTATTTCTAGATGGTTTTGAAAGTTTGCCTCCTGGACTGAGTTGCCATTTATGACATAAACGGCCAAGATTACTCTCCTGTCCAACTTTACATATCCAACATTTCATCTCATATTCCTCTTGTTTTCAATCATGGGCATTTCTTCTCTTGCATGTTCCTCCTTCCACTGTCTAAATTTGGCCTATTGGGTTGAAATTTATAAAGCCATAAATAAAAATTGACGATCAGTCGATGACCCTAATCTGTTGACAGAGCAAGATTGAGTTAATACGGGTGGTAACTTGTCCTTGATCTATTAACAAAACTATCTACCTAGGCATATATTATCTGCATTTTCATTATCTTAGGGCACACATAATCACGGAATTGATTTTTCTTTTTTTTATGAAGCCTTTCCGATGTTGGCCACACTCTGGGGGTAGTCAGTGAATAAATTGCTGCAATCTGAATAAATTAGACATTATCCAGGGACTTGTTAAGAGAGAAACAGAGCAAATGCATTTCACTCAGTACATATAAACCTTCAGATCTGCAGAGTCAATACTCAGTTCTTTATATTAGGACTGAAAACCCTGCAAGCTGTCAAGGACAGAATCCAGCTCTTTATTCAGGTAGAAATTATTTTTAACTGGTAGTCAATGCAGTTCCCCAGGCTTGGACAGAAATTAGTGTCTCTGAATGTGTAAAAAAAAAAAAAAATCAAACCTTGATCTCTTAGACCTTCCTGAAATACTAGAAGGGGGTCTTTTGAATTGGCAAATGAGTCCTTCAACCAGACTAAAAATGTTCCAGTTTTTTAAAAAAAGAAACAGAAAAGATATGAATTGTTTCTGTTATAATTTTCTTCCGGAGGGCAAATTTTCATGCGGCAAAGCTCCTTATCTTATCTAACCATCCTTCCTTTTTTTTTTCTCTCCATCAACTGTGAATTGAAATTGGGAGTTGGATGCAAGCATGGGTAACGTTGGTACTTATCTTCCTGTGCACAGCGACGCTTTTATTCTTTAATCCACCACCTGATCTCATGGCAACTATGATTCATTCATTCGTTTTCCTAATGAGAGGCTAATTCAACCTTCTCCCCGTCACATTCCATTCTGCTCAGGAGCATAAATCACGTTCATGCTCATCCAGAGTTTCTCCGGGAAGGTTTTCAAACACCTTTCCAAATGAACGCAGATTTCCTTGCAAGTCAGTAAAAATCCTCATGCAAGAATTATTTGACCACTTTTTTTTTTTTTTGCCAAGGAATCGATCTTAGCCTGGAGAAGACTGGTTCAGCCCTGTAAATTAATCTGCAAAGAAATTTCTGAGGATCCCCCCCCCCCTTTTTTTTTTAAATTTGATTTATATGCCGCCCTTCTCCGAGACTCAGGGCAGCTTACAATGCGTTAAGCAATAGCCTTCATCCTTTGTATATTTTTATACAAAGTCAGCTTATTGCCCCCACAATGGTCCTCAATTTACCTACCTTAAAAGGATGGAAGGCTGAGTCGACCTTGAGCCTTGGCGAGATTCGAACCCTGCAGTAATTGCAGGCAGCTGGATGTTAAATGCTGCCTTAGGAGGCATTAGCCTCCTACGCCACTCAGGCCCCCTTTATCTTGATGAACAATTTTTGAAAGTAAGATCAGTGGTGAAATGTAAAATTTGTTACTACCGGTTCTGTGGGCGTGGCTTGGTGGGGGAGCGGTAATATGAGTGGGCATGGCCAACTTTTTTTTTTTTTACTTTTAAAACCATTTTTTCTACAACCTCTTTGGCTGAAGAGGTTGTAAAAAAAATAAATGCTTTTAAAGCCTCTGACGATCCCAGCTGACTTGCCTGATCAGCAGAGGCTTTCTTTTTTAAAAAAAAGCCTGATCGGCAGAGGCTTTTTTTTCTTTCGAAAGCTCTGACGATTCCAGCTGAGTTGCCTGATTGGCAAAGGCTTTTTTTTTCTTTTAAAAACATTTTTTTCAAGGTTGTAAAAAAATGCTTTTAAAAGCCTCTGACCATCCCAGCTGAGCCATGCGATCATCAGAGGCTTTTTTAAAAAACTTTTAAAAGCATTTTTTTTGGCCAGAGGTTATTTTTAAAAATGCTTTTAAAAATAAAAAAAAGCCTCTGATGATTGCGCGGCTCAGATGGACAGTTGGGGGGGCAGGGATTTTTGCTACCAGTTCTCTGAACCACCCGCCTCCAATGCTACCAGATCGGCGATCCAGTCCGAACTGGGAGCATTTCACCCCTGGGTAAGATGTCCTATCCTATCCTTGAATACTGCTCACCTGCCTGGAACCCTCACTGTATTTCAGACATCAATACATTAGAGAGGGTCCAGAGATATTTTACTAGAAGAGTACTCAAATCCTCTGCTCGGAATAAAATTCCCTATACCACCAGGCTTGAAATTTTAGGTCTAGATAGCCTCAAACTATGTCGCCTACGTTTCAACCTATGCTTAGTTCATAAGATTATTTACCAAAACATCCTACCTGTAAATGAGTACTTTAATTTCAACCATAATAACACAAGGGCTATCAATAGATTGAAACTCAATGTATTCGCTCTAATCTTGATTGTAGGAAATATGACTTCTGCAAATAGAGTAGTAAATGTCTGGAACACTCTACCTGATCCTGTTGTTAGTCTCTCTAACCCCCATTGTCAGGTTTCGTTGCTATCTTAAATAAACTTCATTCTCAAACACAAGGTCTCTAATGAATCTTTTTTTTTATTTAAGAATAGGAGAACGACATCCCTGAACTCTTTGTGCAGCCAAAACTGGCCCCTCCTTCCAAACCCCTCCCTTTCCGTTCTTCAACCCCAATGTCTCATTGGCCATCGTGCAGATCCATCTCTTCGTCCCAAGCACTTTCTTTTCACAGGAATTTCCCCTTCCCTCTATCTCCCAGGTAACGCTATCTACTAAAGAGCAGGGAACTAGGTAAAAGTTCATCTCAGCATTAAAGCAAAGCTTCTCCCTCTTTCATTCATGTCAGTGCTGCAGGAGAACATAATTTGGAACGCTGACACCCATGCCTTTTTCCTTAAACTGTCTACCGTGGACCTTACACGTTTCTTAAGAGGTCCCTAAGGGGGCATGCATAAGCGCACCAGCGTGCCTACCATACCTGTCCTACTGTCCCCATTTATGTGTTTATGGCTATGTTTCGCCTATTTATATCCTTCTATTTGTGCCTATTTTTTCTCATGTGCCCATGTCTATGTCTATACTGTTACTTGTTTCCTTGTACTTGTTGACAAATAAATAATAAATAAATAAATAAATGTTTTACTAGGCATTATGGGGACATATACTTCAGTAAAAAATTTCTAAATTTCAGTCACTGGTGCATTTTTGGCTTATCCTTACAGGGCTGTGGTTGGTAAAAGACAAGAAGCTTTATTCAAGAAAGAAGAAGAAAAAATAGAATTCTGTTTGAGGCCTGTCGGCCACCGGTCCCTCCAACAGCTGAATCAGAGGAGGAGGAGGTGTGGGAGTTAGGGCCAGCATTGAGGCAACCTGAGAGCTCCGAGGGGGAAGAGGGAATGGAGCTGGCAGAGAGAGAGAGACAGAGGTGGAGCCTGGGCCATCCGTCAGCCCTCAGATGGACAGACAACAGCCCCCAGGTCTGGAGTTGGCTGATGAGGAAGAGGAAGAACAGCTGGGTCCAGTGCCTGATGTGTGGATGCGCAGAAGGCAGAGGAGAGGAGAGCAGTGGAAATCTGTGGGCTGATCCCTGGGAAGGAAGAGCCACCACTGCTAGCAAAGCTCCACCCTATCTCTGGGGATAAAAGGCAGGAGGTGAAAATGAATAGATGTGGCAGAAACTATTTATATCCCTCCTGGACAGACTTGTTAGCCTGTTGAGAGAGAAACTTTTTGCTGGCGCTCCTAATAAAGGAATCATTCATTTAAATACAGAGAGTTTATTGTGTTTGTGGAGCTAGGTCAGAACTAATTTTTTATTGGCCAAATGTGATTGGACACACAAAGAATTTGTCTTCGGTGCATAAGCTCTCACTGTACATAAAAGCTATAAGTGATAAACCATGATCATAAATCATCATAAAAATACATTCATCATAAATCATAAGATACAACACTTAGTGATAGCCGTAGGATACTAAATTAGGAATCAGCAAAAATCATTACTAGGAAATTAAATAAAACAATATAAATCGTAAAGATTCAAGCAACAAAGTTATGGTCATAAGTAGAAAAGGAAACAGGTCATAGGAAAGACGAGAAGAATAACAGTAATACAGTCTTAGTAAATAGTTTGACAGTGTTGTGGGAATTAGTTGTTTAGCAGAGTGATGGCATGGGGGGAAAACCTGTCCTTGTGTCTAGTTGTTCTGATGCGCAATGCCCTATAGCTGTGATGGTGAACCTATGGCACGGGTGCCACAAGTGGCACGCGGAGCCATATCAGTGGGCACACGAGCTCAGCTCCGGCACATATGCGTGCACCAGCCAGCTGATTTTCGGGCCTTCTGGGCCTACCAGAAGTCAGGAAACACACTGTTTCTGGCCTCCGGAGGGCCTCTGGAGGGCCTCTGGGGGGCTGGGGAAGGCCGTTTTTGCCCTCCCCAGGCTCCTAGAAAGGCTCTGGAGCCTTGGGAGAGCAAAAAACAGGCCTACTGGGCCCACCATGCCATTGTGCCAAAAGTGAGGGGAGCACAAGGGAGCAGCGGGGCACATAGAATTATGGATGTGGGCATGCGTGCGTGTGACCCCACCACACTCCCCCCGCTTTTGGCACGCGATGGCAAAAAGGTTAGCCATCACTGCCCTATAGTGTCGTTTTGAGGATAGGAGTAACAATTTATGCCCAGGATGTGAGAGGTTTTCACCGTGAAAAAAAAAAGATAATTAATTTTCATCTCCCATTCTAATAACAAGTGTTGTTCTCTAAGTCTATGAATCTCAGGGTCAGTAAACCTATTAAATAAAAACTTGCATTATTGATGATTGCTATATTTTTGTCGCTAAAGATAGATTCAAGCATATATTAAACGAACAAGTCGTTTTCCGGATTTGCCTTAGGCGAACAGGCTTTTATTTCTAGGCGAAATAAATCTGTTTTCTCCTAGGTTTCATTGAGACTGGTGTTACCTGTATAATGAAGTCCTTTGTTCCAAATGCAGAGCTGAGTGTTTCATTATATATTTAGTATTTGTCAGAGAGGCTGGCTGAGCCAGAGAAAGAAGTCAAGTGGGAAATTAGTCTGGAATCTCTACATAGGTCCTTCTTAAATACCATTGAACTTTATCTAGTCTGACCCAGGTGAAACCAGCAGCCTGAGAAGATTTATATATTATGGGCAGGAGCAATAAAATAGCTAATTAAACTCTTTACATGTGGATCTGATTGTTCGCGCTTGACAGTTTCCCACTCTTTCAATAGAATGAGGACAAGGACATGACTTTTGCATTGTGATTCGTTGAAGGCTTATAATGAAATAATATTTAGGAATCACTTCAAATGTTCTTCAACGATGTCTTTCAACATTGTTGGTGTCATATCATGTGATTATATACATACATTGTTGTTGTTAGTTGAGAAGTCGTGTCCGACCCATCACGACCACATGGACAATGTTCCTCCAGGCCTTCCTGTCCTCTGCCATCCCCCAGAGTAAGCTAACACCGGCTGCTTCAGTGACTCCATCCAGCCACCTCGTTCTCTGTCGTCTCCTCCTTCTTTTGCCCTCCATCTTTCCCAGCATTAGGCTCTTCTCCAGTGAGTCTTTCCTTCTCATTAGGTGGCCAAAGTATTTGAGTTTCATCTTCAGGATCTGGCCTTCTAAAGAGCAGTCAGGGTTGATCTCCTCTAGGACTGACCGGTTTTATCGCCTTGCAGTCCAAGGGACTCACAGGAGTTTTCTCCAGCACCATAGTTCAAAGGCCTCATACATGCATGCATGATAGGTAAAGGTAAAAGTTCACCTCACACATATGTGCTAGTCATTCCTGACTCTAGGGGGCGGTGCTCACTTCTGTTTCAAAGCCAAAGAGCAAGCGCTGTCCGAAGACATCTCCATGGTCATGTGGCCAGCATGACTAAATGCCAAAGGCTCATGGAATGCTGTTACCTTCCCACCAAAGGTGGTCCCTATTTTTCTACTTGCATTTTTTTTATGTGCTTTCGAACTGGCAGAAGCTGGGACAAGTAACAGGAGATCACCCCATTATGCGGCATTAGGGATTCGAACCGCTGACCTGCTGACCTTTCGATTGACAAGCTTAGCATCTTAGCCACTGAGACACCACATCCCTTACATGCATTATATATATGTGTGTATACACACACACAGAGAGAGAGAGAGAGAGAGAGACAGACAGACACACACAGAGAGAGACAGAGACAGAGAGACAGAGAGACAGAGAGACAGACAGGCAGGCAGACAGACAGACAGAAAGACAGACAAACAGAGCTATGGTGGCGCAGTGATTAGAATGCAGTATTGACGGTTAACTCTGCCGACTGCCAGCAGTTCAATCCTGACCAGCTCAAGGTTGACTCATTGTTCCGAGGTCAGTAAAACGAGGACAAATATCAGCCGTAAATTCTAGACGCAGGGAAAACTATCTCTACACAATGCGAAGAGCAGTAATACAGTGTAAAGAATTGGGAACAGACATTCTGCACAATTTCACAGTCCTGTTCAAAGTTAAGTGGCAATGAGTCTGATTCCTCAATTCCCACCATGTCCTGCTTGCTTTGGAACCATCTGGAAAACTTCCGGGTGAAACTCCTACTTCATATTGTGGTGTTCTTGAATGAATATGGACATGTATGAAAGAGATTCTGATCTTCCACTGTTAATGTGCAACATCATTTTCCTCCACTCAATCATTCTAATTAATTACGTTTTCTCATTCCAAAGCCATATATCAAACACGAGAATAAATCAACAGAATCGGCCAAATAAGCAATTTAACCCTTGCCTTAACGAGATAAAATTCAATCCCAAAGGATTAAAAAACTTTCCATTTCTACTAGTTTCATCTTGCAAAACTAGACCAACAGAGGACATATTATGGCTAACCAAAAGTCTGGTCTCTGAGAACGTTATACAAAACGTCAGTTATGCATCATTTCACGTAATAAGGCTTCCTGGTGTGTTTATTTAGTGAAATGTTTCTACGGCCTCTCAAACAAAGATTGAGAGGTTATTTTGTGTGCTGGAAGGCCTAAAATTTCATATTATTTCCCATATCCGTGCACTAGCATGGATATATAGGAGGAGATGGGTGATAGGAATGATGAGAAGATTAATAGTAGTGCAGACTTAATAACTAGTTTGAGAGTGTTGAGGGAATTATTTCTTTAGCAGAGTGATGGCATTGGGGAAAAAACTGTCATTGTGTCTAGTTGTTCCGGTGTGCAGTGCTCTATAGTGTCGTTTTGAGGGCAGGAGTTGAAACAGTTTATGTCCAGGATGTGAGGGGTCTGTAAATATTTTCACAGCCCTCTTTTTGACTCGTGCAGTATACAGGTCCTCAATGGAAGGCAGGTTGGTAGCCATTGTTTTTTCCTCAGTTCTAATTATCCTCTGAAGTCTGTGTCTGTTTTGTTGGGTTGCAGAACGAAACCAGATACATGATACATGAATAGATACATAAACATTGCACAGATCTTAAAATGGGCCTTCATTTTGGTGCAGAGTTGCGTGAAACAGTTCTTTCAAGCAACTCTGCCAAGATGTACGGACTCTCTTTCTAAGTTGCAGAATGCAATAGCCATTTTGTTCACTCCACAACGGGCTGCTGCATTTCCACAGAACGTTTTTGAAAGCTGCCCCACATGGGTTAAATCAAAGCAGGTTGGCCTCACCTTGGCCCTTCGTTGAAGTGGAACTACAAACCTGTTGTGGCTCCGTTGCCTGAGCCTGGGCTATTGACAGATGCAGACTCTGAGAGTGAGGGAGAGGAGTTGGCAAGGCCACCCTCTCCAGGACCCTCCTCTCTGGCAATGCCTCCAGAGGACACCGAAGGCCAAACAATAGGCTCAGAGCCAAGCACGTCCCCATAGCCACAGGTGGACAGCAACGAAGAAGATAAGTGCTGGCTGGACCCTTGGCAGAGGCGCAGGGAGAAGCATGCACAGCAGAGGGGAAGGCGTGCCAGAGATTAGCTGAGTCATTGGACCACACCCCACAGGGTATAAATGTGGGTGTGGGGGCTGGTTCAATTTGTGACAAGCAAAAACTGGAAATAATCCATGATCTCTGGGTTACTGGACTTTGCCTGCTTTATCGGACTGCGTTTGGATTAATCCTTGTATTGTTGAAACTCTGCCTGTTTTATCGGAATGCTTGCAGTCTAATCTTTGTTTTGTGTGAGTAAAGTCTGAATTGGCAGCTAGCCACTGGGTTGCTGCCAGCTTTATCTTCAAAGAGTTTTGTCGTGTGGCTTATTAACTCCGGGCCGTCTGTGGGGGTGCGTGCGTGGTACGGGGACAGAACAAAACCATCCATTTAGGAAGAGCTTCCCGATCGATTATGTTCCACAGAAGGATACAAATTCTACATTCGTTGAGGTGATACGAAACGAGAATAAACGATGCTCAGGAAGCTACTAGTCAAGCTGAGAAGATTCAAAGCTACTTACGGGTTCATGCTAGTTGGCAATCAGGAAAGGCCACAAGTTCTGCTTTTAAGGGCTTTATTGATTTAGCTGTGGTTGCCATTTATAGGATACCGGATTGTAGGACAGTAAGAGTTATTTTCTCCCTGTGCTTCCTTTTCATTGCAGGAAAAAAAAAAAAAAAAAACATCGCTGAGAGCTGACACTCCTCAAATGTTGAAGGTTTTTTTGTTTGTTTGTTTTTTTTTGCAGATAATCCAAAATGTAAATCCCATCTCATCAGACCTCTTAAAACGCTTCCATCTATTGGGAGAACGTCCCCAGGAAATCAATACTCATGGACTTTAATTTCCTGGATTCTCAGTAGGCTTTCCAGGGTCAGGAAATGATTATGCTAAGAGCTAATTAACAACTGGAATCTAAGTTAGTTGTGCCACAATTAACTCAAGAGATCTGAATTTAAAAAAAAAAAATAAGGAAACAGTGATGATGTAACAGTAGTGGCCAAAATTGTGGAAATATTTTGGGAAAAGTGTATTTTCTAAAACTAGCTAATAACACTACTTTTTTTTTTGAATAGTATCATAAAATTATATCTCAATGGAAAAGATAATTTAATCAAGAATGTAATGCAATAAACTTTTATGAAGGATTTGCTATTAGAATAGCAGTTACAGTATAAAGAAGAAAAGTGAAACGCGTAGAAAAAAATGAGATATACAAAAATTATCACCATAGAAAAAATGAGATATACAAAAATTATAACCATAGAAAAAACGAGATATACAAAAATTATCACCATGTTGGTTAATACTTAGTTGGGTAAACTTTAGCATGAATTACAGCCTTACAACGTCTTCCCATGGAGTGAACCAAGTCTTTTAGTTCTGCAGCTGTTCTAATGTGAAACCAAGATTGAAGGATGGCTTCTATTAACTGGGTTTTATTGCTGGGTCGCTTCTGACTAACAAGTTTCTTTAGTCGGCTCCATAGATTTTCAATTGGGTTAAGGTCTGGGCTATTCCCAGGCCATTCCAGAAGTGGAAGAGGATTATCTTGAAATTCAAAAAAAAAAAAAGTGGTGTTATTAGCCATCAAACCTCAAAGATACACTTTCCCCAAAAGGTTTCCACAATTTTAGCCACCACTGTAGAAGAGAGAGACAGGAGATTTTGAAAGAAGATGGCAGAACGTTGAAAGCAGAAAAAAATATCTAGAGATAGGAAATGAGCCTGAAAGAAAAACACTTTTGCTCATAATCAGAACCAGTAAGAACCAGAGTGGATTGAGCATAACCTCAGCATATTGATCTAATCCACGATCAATTATTCTACTGAGAAACTTCAGCTAAAACACCTGTGAGAAATCCTTTGTATAGCTTAACATTCGTCTTACCAGAATCATACTTACTCAGCCAGATGTCTGTATGCATTTATTTATTTTCATGTATTTATTTAATTTCTATAGCTGGCAGTCTCAGCCCGGTGATCCGAGGCAGCAAACAATTCTTAAATAAATAAACAAATAAATAAATTAAGAATAGTACAAAAATAAATATACAACACAGCTGAGAAAATTATCAAAAGGATTGTCAGTCTAGCCAAGAAACAGGATCCTGAAACAGGGTAATAGTCAGGTTTTTAAGGTCTTAGGAAATGTCAACGAGATAGTGGCCACCATAGCAGTGGTGAAATCCTCCGCGGATTGACACCGCTTTATTGCCCACACATGTGTGGTGCGTGCCAAAAGCACGCTGCACATGCATGTGCAGTGCATGCCAAGCACACGCTTCGCATGGAAAAAGAAGGCTTGACAAGGTAAGTAGAATAGCGAGGGGGGAACAGCTGTGCCGCGTGATTTAGATTCACTAGAAAGTAGGATTTTCTGCTTTCAAGCAAATACAAACCGTGCGGATTTCCGATCATTGGAAATACCGGTTCGAACAAACCGGTAGTTTTTATCACTACGGGTTTGCCTGAACCGGTGCAAACCGGTAGCATTTCACCCCTGCACTATAGTCTTTAAAGGAGGGGTATTCCAAAGGACAGGGAAGATAAACTGAAAGACTAATGAGAAAAGAAAAGCCTCTAAACCCCCTTGCTTGCTGTAAAGCAAATGTTATGATCCATCAGCTGCTGGCCCCTTCAGCAGCCGAATCAGAGGAGGAGGCGTGAGAGTCAGGGTCAGCATCAAGGCAACCGAGCTCCGAGGGGGAAGAAGGAGTGGAGCTGGCAGAGAGAGAGAGACAGAGGTGGAGCCTGGGCTGTCCGTCAGCCCTCAGATGGAGAGTCAACAGCTTCCAGGTCTGGAGGTGGCTGATGTTGTGGCTCCATTACCTGAGCCTGTCTCATCGGCAGGAGAGGACTCCGAGAGTGAAGGAGAGGAGTTGGCAAGGCCTCCCTCTCCAGGACCCTCCTCTCTGGCAATGCCTTTGGTGTCCGCTGAAGGGCAAGAGATAGGGCCGGGGCCAAGCACGTCCATGCAGCCACAGGTGGACAGTGATGTGGGTAATGTGTCTTGGCTGGATCCTCGACAGCGTCGCAGAGATAAGCGCGCGCAACAGAAGACAAGGCGTGCCAGAGATTAGGCTGAGTCACTGGACCACACCCCACAGGGTATAAAAGGGAGCGTGGTGACCAGTCAAACCTTGTGACGAACAAAGCTGAAAGCTTCCACGCCATTCTGCATTGCCAGACTTTTACTGGATTATCTCTGGACTTGATTAACTCCGTAATTATTGAGCTGTTTCTTTTGATGTACCAGGAGTGGGGAGAAGTTATCTCTCCTCTTCGTAAATAATAAACTCTTGGCAGGCAGCCACTAGGTTGTTGCCAAGTTCCGTTATCATAAGGAAAAGGATTTTGCCGGCTGGTTTGGTCTTTAACTCTTGAACGTCTGTTCGTGTGTGTGCGTGTGGTTGGGGACAGAACATCTGATGAGGAAGAGGAGGAACAGCTGGGTCCAGTGCCTGATGAGAAGAGGGAGTAACATAGCAGCAAGGATAAAGCAGTGTAAACTGTGAGGAATATCTGCAGCAACACAATGCCTTGAGAAGATAGTCCCAAAACGGTGACGTTCAAAGCAGGATGCTTGAAGTCCTACTTCACATCAATCCATACTGATCTAGAATGCTGGCAGAAGTGGGAGTGAGAGAAGGCAAGGGCCAGGTTTCATGCCACTGCACATGGGATACTACCAGATCCAAAACATCTCACTCTGTAGCAGCCCTAAACAGCATGAATGAGTGCTTAGGTTCTGGAGTAAGGACAACTAGTTAAGTCCTAGAAAACTAAGCAGTATGAGATTTAGGAGAACCTCTAGTGCAATATCTGTAGGATAAGAAAGATTATAGCTCCTAGAAAATAGAGAATAAGACTTAGTTGTACAGGAATTCATGAAATTATTCAAGGGGGTTAAAATATTATAAAATGTAGGGAAATTATCAAGCAAATCAGGCCAAAACAATAGCTTTGCAAAGCAAAGCAATAGCAATAGTAATAACACTTAGACTTATATACTTCTTCATAGTGCGTTTACAGCCCTCTCTAAGCAATTTACAGAAGAAGCATATTGCCCCCAACAATCTGGGTCCTCATTTTACCGACCTCCGAAGGAAGGAAGGCTGAGTCAACCTTTGAGCCGGTTAGGATCGAACTGCTGGCAGTTGGCAGAATTAGCCTGCAATACTGCATTCTAACCACTGGCCCTTCAGTTCTATCCTGAAGCTTTGTAAACATTTGTAATATATATACTGTATACATATATAAAAAGATAACTCCAGTTACTCTTGTCTTTGTTTGTTAGCACCCTCAGGTGGAAAGTATGACAAGGGCTTATCACAAAACATTTCTCCGGGGAGAAAATTCTCTGAATGCAGGCAACCCTCTCAAGAAAAATAAGTTTTAGTTCCACACGCTAGCCATCTCGGTGTGCTGGTGTTATTTATTTGTACGGAAAATCATCCATTGATGTCAACTCCTACCTATGATGTGAAGGGTTGCAACCAAAAGACAGAGAGGCTGCCTTGGGAGAAATAACATGATACATTTCTGTTGGTAAACCTGATACAGAAGACACATTTTCAAGACACATCTTGAACTACAGCTGACATTTGTGCCAGCTGTACATTTCTGGGTTCCTTTTTCCTTTTAGCGTTGAAGAAGTTCGACGATCAAAGCCTAAACTATTTATACAAGTTGTAGAATTCTTGCAGTCCCAAATCTATCTCTGGGGTATTGCCAAATTAATTTGAATAGATCCTGTGCCAAGAAATGACCGGGGCTTCCTCAAGGCACAAATTTATTAGGCATGTCATATTGGCACAGTTAGGGACGTGGTGGCTCAATGGCTAAGACGCTGAGCTTCTCAATCGATAGGTCGGCAGTTCAGCGGTTCGAATCCCTAGTGTCGCGTAACGGGGTGAGCTCCCAGTACTTGTCCCAGCTTCTGCCAACCTAGCAGTTCGAAAGTAGATAAAAAATGCAAGTAGAAAAATAGGGACCACCTTTGGTGGGAAGGTAACAGCGTTCCGTGCACCTTTGGCATTGAGTCATGCTGGCCACATGACCATGGAGACATCTTCGGACAGCGCTGGCTCTTCAGCTTTGAAACGAAGATGAGCACCGCCCCCTAGAGTCTGGAACGACTAGCATATATGTGCAAGGGGAACCTTTCCCTATTGGCACAGCTGGTGAAAACCCGACTCTGAATGACCCAAGGTTTACCCCACCCAAATAAAAACCCAACGTTCATTTACCCACATATCCATCACATGGTCCAATCAGGTCCCAGCCCCAGCTCCATTTGGCATCAGTCCATGCCTCCCCAGGATCTGGTGGAAACGTTCTTGGTTCACAGGAAAAATAATGTTATTTTGGCTACAAGTCCCCAGCTATCTCTATGCCTCCCCTCCCTTTCCCACAGATATCTCCAATATGGCTTCAGGGCTGACTCTGTGTGTGCGCGTACAAAATATATATGGATGAATTGTTATTATTTCAAGCACTTTGTTCATATATATTTCATTCCTTCTCTTCGGGTTTATTCTGTCTCCATCGTTAGCATCTTGCTCTACAAGAATTCCTGCTGGGAGATGCTATAGTTAAACCTACAGGCTAATAATAACTGCCAGACCAGATTGAATGCTTTTCCATTTGCATCTGTCCTGGACAACTTTCGCTATGCCTCCTGCCTCAGCTGTAGTTTGGGGATTGCTAATCATTGCCACTCACCAACAGTAAAATACATTTCTGTCCTTGATAGAGGTGAAAGACAAAAGAAAAGATAAAGGCAAACAAACAAAGAAAAAAATGCTGGTTTTTCAGGTTCTACATGCAACGAAGAGTTAAGTTTGGGCAAGGAAGGATTTTGTCCATCTCGGTCTTCAGTGGTTTCTTTCTACTTGGTTAATTTTCGACTTCTATTAATTTTCTTTCTACTTGGTTAAAATCTCGGGGAACTGAGATTTCTTAATATCAATACCATAGTGTATTTATTTATTTATTTATTTATTTATTTATTTATTTATTTATTTATGCCGCCCTTCTCCGGAGACTCAGGGCGGCTTACAATGCGTTAAGCAATAGCCTTCATACTTTTGTATATTTTATACAAAGTCAGCTTATTGCCCCCACAAACCGGGTCCTCATTTTACCCACCTTAGAAAGGATGGAAGGCTGAGTCGACCTTTGATACGTCTGTGTTTGATACAGACGGATCTGGACAGACTTAAACATTGGGCACTGTCTAACAAAATGAAATTCAAAGGTGAAAAAAAAAAGTTAAGGTTCTACATTTAGGCAAGAAAAACCGAATGCACAGGTACAGTATATGTGGCACCTCGCTCAATAGTAGGAACTGTGAGATGAATATTGGGGTTCTAGTGGACAATCACTTAAAAGAAGAGCCAGCCGTGTGCTACAGCTGCCAAAAAAGCCAACACAGTTCTAGGCTGCATCAACAGAGGGATAGAATCAAGATCACATGAAGTGTTAATACCACTTTATAATGCCTTGGTAAGGCCACACTTGGAATATTGCTTTCAGTTTTGGTCGCCACGATGTAAAAAAGATGTTGAGACTCTAGAAAGAGTGCAGAGAAGAGCAACGAAGATGATTAGGGGACTGGAGGCTAAAACATAGGATGAACGGTTGCTGGAACTGGGTATGTCTAGTTTGATGAAGAGAAGGACAAGGGGAGACATGATAGCAGTGTTCCAATATCTCAGGGGCCACCACAAAGAAGAGGGAGTCAAGCTATTCTCCAAAGCACCTGAGGTCAGGACAAGAAGCAATGGGTGGAAACTCATCAAGGAGAGAAACAACTTAGAACTAAGGTGAAACTTCCTGACAGTTAGAACAATTAATCAGTGGAACGACTTGCTTTCCAGAATTTATGAATGTTCCAACAGTGGAAGTTTGTAAGAAGATGTTGGATAACAATTTGTCTGAAGTGGTGTAGGGTTTCCTGCCTAAGCAGGGGGTTGGATTAGAAGACCTCCAAGGTCCCTTCCAACTCTGTTATTCTAAATGCAGCCCCAACAACATTTATGGGTGTTTCTCAAACTGTATGCTACTATTCTGTTCCCCAATCTGCACTGGTTATCAATAAACTTCTGGATTGAGTCCAAATGCTGGTAGCTACCTATAACGTTGTCTATGACTTCGAACCAGTTTATCTGCAGGGCAACCTCTATATCCAGTTCGTTCTCACAGGGAGGGACTACTCAGGGTACCGTCAGTCAAATTATGCCGACTGGCGACTCCCAGGGGGAGGGCCTTCTCTGTGGGGGCTCCAACCCTTTGGAATGAACTGCCCCCGGAGATACGAAATATCCCTGATCTCCGTGCTTTCCGCCGTGCCCTCAAGACCCTGATGTTCCAACAGGCGGGGCTAAACATATGAACATGTGAATGTTTTTAAAATGTTATCTAGTTTTAGGTTCTATTTCATTGGGCCAAACTATGTTATAATAATAATTTTAATTAGCAATTTTATGATGTTTGTGTGTCTATATTTTTCTTGACTGTACACCGCCTTGAGTCCTATGGGAGAAAGGCGGTATAGAAATGTAATAAATAAGTAAATAAATAAATATCCGTGATGGCGAACCTATGGCACACGTGCCACAGGTGGCACGTGGAGCCATATCTGTAGGCACGCGAGCGTGTCCTAGCTCAGCTCCAGCATGCATGCGTGTGCCAGCCAGCTGATTTTCAGCTTTCCGGTCCTACCGGAAGTCAGGAAACAGGTCATTTCCGGCCTCCGGAGGGCCTCCGGGAGGGTGGGAAAGGCCATTTTCGTCCTTCCCAGGCTCCAAGAAAGCCTCTGGAGCCTGGGGAGGGTGAAAAATAAGCCTGGGGCGGGGCACATTGAATTATGGGTGTGGACGCGCATACGTGCGACCCCCCCCCCACGCTCCCCCCACTTTTGGCATGCGACGGCAAAAAGGTTAGCCATCACTGCTCTATATCAATCCATGATTCTACTTCAGATCATCAAAGAAATTTTTATTCAGGCCGAAGAAGTTGGGCTTTTAATCTGAAAGTAGGTTTTAGCTGACGTATGCTATTTATTCTTTTCTTTTTGTCTGTTTGATTTTCATTGCATTTTTAATTGCCTTGCTTTAATCTTTAATGATTGTTCAGTATCTTATTTTAACTTTATTATGAACCGACTTGAACATTAATTTTAGCTGAGTTATGATGCCTATATCAAAACAAAACAAAACAAAAAAATGTAAGGCCTCCTGCAATTTAGGACAAACAGCAATAACTTTGTTTTCTGGGAAACAATATTCTGATTTTTCCCCCCTTTCTGTTTATTCTTTCAAATGATTTAAATTTGTGCAACCTTCAGCAAGGACTGTTTGATCCATCTTAAAGGTGGCACCTTTTTGAGAAGGTCTGCTCTGAGTTTTCCAAGTTGGCCGACTGAATTATGGAAGTTGAATTAGAAAAAAAAAATGTGAATCAAAAAACCCCTTTGTATACCCTACAATGTGAAAAGCGTGAATTACCAGTGTTGGGATTCAAATCAGTGGTGAAATCCAAAATTTTCTACTACCGGTTCTGTGGGCGTGGCTTGCTGGGCGTGGCAGGGGAAGGATACTGCAAAATCTCCATTCCCTCCCCACTCCTGGGGGAAGGATATTGCAAAATCTCCATTCCCAACCCACTCTGGGGCCAGCCAGAAGTGGTATTTGCCGGTTCTCCAAACTACTCTCTGCTACTGGTTCTCCGAACTATTCAAAATTTTCACCACTGGTTCTCCGAACTGCTCAAAATTTCCGCTACCGGTTCTCCAGAACCTGCCGGATTTCATCCCTGAGTCAAATAATTTAATAACCAGTTCTCTGCCCTAATGACCAGCTGGGTGGGCATGGCTGCCCCCCACACCCCGTTTTGGGCTAGTAGGCAGTGGTGGTCTCCAACTAATTTAACAACCAGTTCTCTGCCATAATGATTTCTTCCAACAACCAGTTCACCAAACTGCTCAGAAATTTAACAACCGGTTCTCCCGAAGTGGTGCGAACCGGCTGAATCCCATCACTGCTAGTAGGCCTCCCTGCAGCCTCCTGCAAGCAAAAATGGTGCGCCACGAGAGGGCGCACCAGGTACCTTCCCGCATCCCGTTTTGGGCCTAGTAGGCCTCCCTTCACTTACCTGGGAGCCAAAATGGGGCGCGTGGAGACTCCTGGAAGGGGAGGGACAGGGAGGGGTGGGGCCAGCCAGCAATTTAACAACTGGTTAACAACAAAACCAGGCTGGACCAGCTGTATCCCACCACTGATGAATACCCATATCTATCCCATGATCTTGCCTAATCATTCTTATCACCAGGTTTTCTGTTCAACTTCCTATATTCTCATCTTATCAAAACGCAAAATTCACAGGAAATTTAGAGAAGCATAAAAAATAAATAAATAAAAATCACGCGGAACAAACCTCTGAAACGTGTACATGGAGTTATCCTTCGTGAAAAGCAGATTTTCAGACAAAACAACCTGTTATTTTTATATTATTTTAGACAGGGTGTAATAAATTTTGCCATGAAAAAATCAGCCACTTTGTAATGCCTATCTGTGGCAGATTTCAATCAAATGTTTAGGAGGTTTGCGCGAAAGGTAATTTCAAGCACAATGGAGCTTCTTTGTAAATGGATTGAAACTGACTGAGGATAATTGTAGGAAAGTCATTAATCTATTCCACAAAATGGAAGTTAAGTTCCCAATCCTGTCAGGTTAGATAATGGTAGGACAGGTCTTTTGTACTACAGCATCAAAAGGTGGGAGATATTGAACAATGAAGTGAAAACGTCACACTCTCAACTGTGGGGTCCTTGGGACTCTCCGAGCATGGTTGTTTTCTTGCAGACGTCTAATTATCCAACTAGGGAACATCATCAGTGCTGGTGGTAACACTTAAAAGATTGAGATCTGTACTGTCACTGGAACATGATCCAAAAAGGATTTTGGAAGAGTATTAACTTTAATTGTCTTGGAGTGGTGTGGTGGCCTAGAGGTGGGGCTCTCACCTCAAAATCAGGAGGCTGTGAGTTCAATCCTAGGTAGAGGCAGATATTTCTCTCTCTGGGCACAATGAGAATATATCTGCTGAACAAAACTCTGTATTGGTGACAGGAAGGGCATCCGGCCAGTAAACACTCTGCTAGCTCCATTCAGTTGTCCAGATTCTACCCCTCGAGGGATTATCAGGTTGTTAAATGATGATGATGATGATGATTAACTTTGATTGTCTTGTGAACCAAATTTTGAATAATCCACACATCAATTCTGAGAAAAGGATTTGTTCTCTCTGAAAAGAGAGAAGTATAATTTCTTCCTCTGAATTGTATCGACAGAACTTTCTCTAAGATTATATGTAATAAGAAAAAAGAAGAATGGATGGCGAGGAATGGAAAGATTTATACTCCTTGCAGACAGCTGCTCATAAGGAGTATACATCCCCACCATCCAGTCAGAACTGAAGAAGCTTCTTGGAGGAGAAGTGAAACGTCTTCAAAGAAAAACCAGAAAGTCCAGTTGCCTCTTGAAAAAGCACCTTTGGGACCTGGATAACTGAGAATTTCCATAGACATTTAAGACAGGTAGACTTCAACTCCCAGAATCCCCCCAACCAACCTCAGGAACTTCCCTATCATCCTGTCAGAGCTGAAGAAGCTTCTCGGATGAGAAGCAAAACTTCTTCAAAGAAAAATCAGAAAGTCCAGTTGCCTCTTGAAAACAACACCCTTGGGACAACCACGACTGAGAATCTCCATAGACAAATGAAGAAAATTGATGATTCAGGACAGACCCATTCATGGCACCATCACTCATAATTTTAAAGAAAGTTCTACCGAGATGTGTCATATACAATTCAGCGGAAGAAATAACTGGCAATTATTGGTAAACTGGTCTATTTAATGCAGTTGCTACATGCAGTTTAATGCAGTTGCTAACTGGAAAAAGGTCCATTGAATGCAGTTGCTACAGTAACCGTAACAGAGGTGGAAGAGACCTTAGAGGTCATCCAATCCAACCCCCTGCTAAAGCAGGAGATCTGTACTAGGGATTTGAACCGCCAAACTGATCGACAAGCTCAGTGTCTTACCCACTGAGCCACCTAATCAGGCTACGGATTTAATAAACCCCATAAAAAGAACTTACATGCAAAAACATCACGAAAAATTGAAAAATCTTAACAGTAACCAAAAAAAAGGGAAAAAAAAACATGAAATGAGGTCAAGAAGTTCATGCTTGACATTTAATGTTAAAAGTTACAAGAGAAGATGATTTTTCCCTTAAGGCTGACTTACCCTGCCAAATGAAATGAGCTAAGTGCGAATTGAATTTCACATAATAGAAAACAAATTAGCACATTAGCACCATTTAAAATGAGTGATGCCTTTGATTCTGTAAATGATAAAACGATCGAAATGACATCCGTGTCATACACGTGATGGATTTTTTTTCCCCCACCGAAGATAAAAGGAAAGAATCTTTTGCACAGCATAAAAAGGGATTTAAAGCCTTGGTGGCGCAGCGGACTAAACTGCTGTTAAAGTAGCACTTAGCTGCCAGCTGCCTGCAATTACTGCGAGTTCAATTCTCACCAGGCTCAAGGTTGATTCAGCCTTCCATCCTTTCGAGGTAGGTAAAATGAGGACCCAGATTGTGGGGGCAATAAACTGACTTTGTATAAAAAAAGAACACCTCTTAGGAGGGGCCAAAAAAGCCCTACTAAGCAGGTATATACAAAAGTATGAAGGCTATTGCTTAACGCATTGTAAGCCGCCCTGAGTCTCCGGAGAAGGGTGGCAAATAAATTGAATAAATAAATAAATAAATAAATAAATAAATAAATAAATAAATAAATAAATAAAGACTGAAATAATTTTACATGATGCTGGTTTACTTTTAAAAATCAGGAACGATCTACAGATACTGAACATCTATTTTTTTTAAAAAAAAAAGAAATTCAATATATCAGATTTATGATATAACGAATTTCATTCGTTATGTAAATTTCATTTGACAAACTAAGTTTCTGAAAACCAGCATTCTTTATTATTAATCAGCCAGATGTTTGGATAGGATTGGGCAGTGGTGAAATCCAATTTTTTTTTACTACCGGTTCTGTGGGCGTGGCATGGCTTGGTGGGCGTGGCATGGCTTGGCGGGCGTGGCAGGGGAAGGATACTGCAAAATCTCCATTCCCTCCCCACTTCAGGGGAAGGATACTGCAAAATCCCCATTCCCTCCCCGCTCTAGGGGAAGGATACTGCAAAATCCCCATTCCCTCCACACTCCTGGGGGAAGGATACTGCAAAATCCCCATTCCCTCCCCACTCTAGGGGAAGGATACTGCAAAATCCCCATCCCTCCCCACTCTAGGGGAAGGATACTGCAAAATCCCCATTCCCTCCACACTCCTGGGAGAAGGATATTGCAAAATCTCCATTCCCTCCCCACTCCTGGGGGAAAGGATACTGCAAAATCTCCATTCCCACCCCACTCCTGAGGGAAGGATACGGCAAAGTCTCCATTCCCACCCCACTCCAGGGAAGGATACTGCAAAATCTCCATTCCCACCCCACTCCAGGGGAAGGATACTGCAAAATCCCCATTTCCTTCCCACTCTGGGGCCAGCCAGAGGTGGTATTTGCCGGTTCTCCGAACTGCTCAAAATTTCCGCTACCGGTTCTCCTAGAACCTGTCAGAACCTGCTGGATTTCACCCCTGCTTAATACCCCAAGATATAAATTGATCCTGACTAGATCCAGTACTTCAGTCAATTCCAGAACTGGCCTAAGAGAACAAAATATGGTATGTTTTACTTTAGATTGTGAAAGATAAAAAGCAGGAAAAATATAACAAAAGGTGACATATATTCTATTTCTTTAAGTCACACTAACTTACACAAAACAGTTATTTTAAAACAGTGTGCGAAGGCAAACAAATTCCAAAGGGACGTATGTTGGTTATAGCTTAAGAAATATAGCAGGACTTATAGTACCTTAAAAAGTAACACATCTTTGAACATTTTTGAACTGTTGGAAGTTTTAATTATTTTATAGCAACAGATATTTACAAACAATTGTCGAGTGACATCACAGAGGTACCTGCTTTACTGAGGTAACAGACAGAATGCGATTACACAAACGCACTTTCAAATCAAAAGAGAGTGTTTTTACTTCCTTATAAACTATTCTGAAATGTCCCATTATCATCTGTCTTTGAAGTTCCTTTGTTTAACAAGTTCCATGAAGTTCAATGCCAAAATGAGAAAATTTTATTTATTTGTCAAACACGTAAGATAACCGATATAAGTATAAACATGATTATGAATATAGGAAAAAGATACTGTTGTGACCCTGGCCCCGGAGGCTGATTTATCTTCACATGCTAATTCGGAGGATGATATTGAGGAGGAGGAAGCTGTCACGAGCTATGTGCCGGAGGGGCCGTCTTCACTGGTGAGTCAGCAAGAACTGACAGTTGCTGATGTGCCTCTGGACCCCAGCCAAATTGAGGAGGAAACAGAGGCCGGTAACGATGAGGGGGAGCCCCTATTGGATGCAAGAGAGAGACGTAGGAGACGTCATAGAAAACAGCTATTGCCACGTCCTAAGAGGTGTGGTCAGGAGACGTAGGCAGTGGTGGGTTTCTCCTGGTTCAGTCCGATTCGGCCGAGCCGGTAGCGGTGACGATATGATGTCACCGAACCGGTTCTCCCCCACCCCGCCCTCCCACCCCCCACCCCCGCACATTATTCTTACCTTTTATTTGGTCCCACCCCCAATCTATTGCTGCCTCCTGAGTCCCAGCTGATGACTAGAGGGGAAAAAAACTGTTTAAACTCTTGCCGCGGGGCTTCAAAGGGCCATCCTACAGCTGATCAGTGTTAAAAGCAAACAAATGAGTTGGGTCGTAAGTGCGAGGACTGGTCGTAAGTGCGAGGACCTTCCAGAAATGACTCTGACCAGCTAGCCATGCCCACCTAGTCACATGACCTCCAAGCCACACCCACAAAATAAGCCACGCCCACAGAACCAGTAGTAAAAAAAATTAGAACCCACCCCTGGACGTAGGGCCACACCGTACAAAGTATAAAAGGGGTGTAACTGGGCTGGAAAGGCGTGGTGAACAATTTGTTGGTGTTTTGGATGCAGTGGAGTTACAACTGTTAGTTTGGAGTTTTTTTGACAAGAATCTGCATTCCTGCATTAGCCTGCTGGCCATCTGCCAAGACCTTTGGAACATTGCCCGGTAACTATTGGACTGATGTACGCTTTGGAAGAGAACTATTTATTAAAGGGCCAGCTTCAATCTCTCTAGCCTGCGTTTGTTACTGCCGGGCTATTTGAGCCTCTGCAAGGCCACTCATGGAAGGGGACCGAACAGATATTATTATTAATAATAATAATAATAATAATAATAATAATAATAATAATACGAACAGGTCTGTTGTGTGGATGCTTGGGTGGTTTAGGGGTGGGGAGTTTTTTGGTGGGTGGGGTGGGAGTGTGTCTGGGAATCATCATGTGTGTTGGGCTTGGTCTCTGGGTGTTATGTGAATTTCGTTGTATGGGTATACTTTGTGTATACGTATAATGACAATAAATGAATGAATAAATAAATAAATAAATAAATGACAATGAGCTAGGGCTGCAGAAAAACCTTGGTTACGTAGGAAAAACCTGGCTAGAGGAAAAACACACATAAATCCTACGAAGAAGTAAGAAAATAGATATTGTACCTTTAGGGAGGATACATGAGATGTGGGTGTGGCTTACTGATGATGGCTAACGAGCCAGAAATAGATCTATATAAGTCTCTCACCTGACAGCAAGAACTTGCTGGCTGCCAGAAAGAAAAAAGTCCAGAATCGAGTGGATGTGACTCCACTGAGCTAGGGCTGCAGAAAAACCTTGGTTACGTAGGAAAAACCTGGCTAGAGGAAAAACACACATAAATCCTACGAAGAAGTAAGAAAATGACAATAAACTTTATATATATAAATGGGGACAGTAGGACAAGGACGGTAAGTACATTGGTGCGCTTATGCACGCCCCTTACAGACCTCTTAGGAATCTAATTCTAATTCTCTCCTTACTACAATTCTGATTATATCTTTGTGCCCCTATTTGGATGGTGCCTGGCTTGTAAATTGGGTGTAGAAAGCCACAGGATGTGGTTTCACATTTATATAAAGAAAGCAGCTCGGAATCCAATTTGACCCTCTGGTTATTCAACGCCTGTGCTTGGAGAAAATATATGGACGTTGTCAAAAAGAGTGGGAGGATGTTATGAGAAAAGACCAGACGTATATATCAAAATATTTTCCCTGTCCTCATTTGAGCAAAAGCCCTGCAGTTCTGAAACTTAGCACTTGTATCACCGAGTAGACATCATAATGACACGAGAAACAATTCTTCAGTGAGACTTTGGGTTAATATAAGATGGCCGGGCATGTATACAAATGGGTTGGCTAATTTAACCGAAAACAATAATAATAATTAAAAAAAAACTACCTCAGGACGACAGGACATATAAAAAAAAATTGCAATATCTTTATAACCAGGCTCCCACTGTGCAACAAGTACAAGCTGTGTGGTGTGAAGGAATTTTGGCCTCCTCTGCTGCCATGAGACTGAGAGCTGTAAGCAAGCCGAATTTTTCAATTAAATGATTGTAGGAAAGACAACCGAGAGGAGAACTTAAGAACTCATTGGGGGATCGAGGGAGGCCATCTCTTCCTTCCGAGTTCATCCATTCTTAGCGTTCGGTTTCCCCCATGGAAGTCATCTCATTTTTCTCTTATGACCTCTGTGTTTTTCCCTCAGCAGCTTCGGCTGACAGCTTGTTTCATACATTTATCACTCTGGCACGGAGGGGGAAGAAGGGGGGGAAAAAAAGGTCCATGACACCTGTTTTGAAAGTGTGAGAAAGAGCCGAGTGCATTTTCTTGCCTTCCAGACAGAGCAAAAAAAATAAAAATAAAAATAAAACTCTCTCTGAAAAAGTCTATACACTTATAATGTGCGGTATTTTCTTACAACCCATGCAAAAAATGGTTGCTATGAGTTAATTTAACAGATTTAAGAGAGTAACAGAGATGGAAGGGACCTTGTAGGTCATCTAGTCCAACCCCACCCACCTACCCAAGCAGGAGACCCTACGCCATTTCTGACAGATGGCAGTCCAGTCTCCTCTTGAAAGCCTCCGGTGATGAAGCTCCCACAACTTCCGAAGGCAACTTCTGTTCCATGGGTTGATTGTTCTCACTGTCAGAACATTTCTCCTTATTTCTAGGTTGAATCTCTCCTTGATCAATTTCGATCCATTATTCCTTGTCTGGCCTTCAGGTGCTTTGGAAAATAGCTTGAACCCCTTCCTCTCTGTGGAAGCCCCTCAAATATTGAAACACTGCTATCGTGTCTCCCCTGGTCCTTCTCTTCACTAGACTAGCCATGCCCAGTTCCTGCAACCGTTCATCGTATGTTTTAGCTTCCAGTCCCCTAATCGTCTTGGTTGCTCTTCTCTGCACTCTTTCTAGAGTCTCAACATTGTTTTTATAGTGTGGTGGCCAAAACTGGATGCAGGATTCTAGGTGTGATCTTACTAAGGCTTTATAGAGCGGTATTAAGTACCTCCCTTGATCTTGATTGTATCCCGCTGTTAACACAATTTAGCATTGCACTGGTTTCTTTGGCTGCCGTTGCACACTATTAGCTCATATTTAATTGGCTGTCCACTAAGACTCCAAGATCCCTCTCACCAGTTACTCCTATTAAGCCTGGTTTCACCCAGTCTATATGAGTACTTTTGGTTTTTCTTGCCTAAGTGTAGGACTTTACTTTTCTCTATGTTGAATTTCATTTTGTTAGATAGGGCTCAGTGTTCAAGGCTGTCAAGATCCATCTGGATCTCTTGAGCCTATCTTCTAGGATGTTGGCTGTTCCTGCCATCTTAGTATCATCTTCAAATTTGGTAAGTTCACCATCTATTCCCTCAACTAAGTCGTTTATGAAGATATTGAAGAGTACTGGGCCTAAGACAGAACCTTGTGGTACCCCAGAGCTTACTTCCCTCCTAATATGTTAGACAAGATCCACAGATAGTTAAAATATATGCAACATCCAAAGAGCTTTTATTTGGATCCCTTCCCAGTCTGAAATAATAAGAAAAACATTCATTTTTTTTTAAAAAAAAGTATTTTTATTAAACTTTTTTTAAAAATAACAAAAAAAGAAATTTTTTACAATTTCCTTCTTTTCAACATTTTCGCATCAGTAAACATTTCGTACATATCTATTTTTCTCCCTTCAATTTACCATTTATACATATGATTCTAATATTGATTTATATACATGAAGATAACAATGTACTCAATTTCAATCTTGCATTCTGTGTCCGTTCCATTTCCACTTGTTCGTTACTAGATTTCAACTCCTATGTCTTCCTCATTTACTCTTTCCTTGTCCTTTATACCTCTCCTCTAAACATTCATACCATTTCTCCCATACCATGTAATATTCTGTTTCCTCCTTTTCTTGTATTTCTTTTGTGAACTTGTCCATCTCTGCGCACTCCAAAACTTTTCTAATCAAATTTCTTTCCGTTGGTGTATTATTATTTTTCCAATTTTGTGCATATATTATTCTTGCCGCTGTTGCAATATGTATAATTAAATACAATCCCACACAGTTTCTATAAAGAAGTATTCATCACGTCATTAATTTGATATGATTATTTTAAAAGCATTGAATTGACACATTTCTAAGTAACTACTCTTTTATTACTTCCATCATTTGGGGGAGGATTTTTTTTTTAATTTTAAATATAATTGTTATTCATATTGATTCTTAAAATTAGGAATTCTGAAATTAAGGAATGGAAAGAATAGGACAGAGTAAAAAAGGAAAGTGAAAAAGGGGACGTGAGATAAAAAGTAGGAACATTATAATGAAAGAGAAATGTATAAAGTGACTTCCAAATTTTATCACAATAAGTATAAAAAAATTGCATGCTTCTTCACACTCTACAGGGTAACAAACATTTATCTCTTCATGCAATATTCCATCTCTTTTCTTTAAACACATCTATAAAAGTCTTAATCTTTCATTCAAATTTTGTTTTAGGAATTTAAAATCCATGTCCTCTTTGTCGAAGAATTTGTTGCATAAAATTCTTCAAGACTTTTAACAAGTCTCTTTCCTAAATCCAACAGAAACAAAATGATCCAATTATCTGAGAATCTAGAAAGAGCGCAGAGAAGAGAAGAAGATTATTAGGGGACTGGAAACTAAAACATACAAAGAATGGTTGCCGGAATTGGGTATGTCTAGTTTCATGAAAAGAAGGATTAGGGGTGATATGAGAGCAGCGTTCCAATATCTGAGGGGCTGCCACAAAAAAGAGGGAGTCAAGCTATTCTCCAAAGCACCTGAGGGCAGGACAAGAAGCAATGGATGGAAACCAGGTGTGAGTTCTAAATTTTTTTACTGGAGGGCCCAGCTCCCGAACAAAGAGAACCAGTTTGGCGACATCATATCATCACCGCTACCAGTTCGGCCGAACCGGGCCGAACCGGGAGGAACCCACCACTGATGGAAACTAATCAAGGAGAAAAGCAACCTAGAACTAAGTAGAAATCTTCTGACAGTGAAAACAATTCATCAGTGAAACAACTTGCCTCCAGGAGTTGTGAATGCTCCAACACTGGAAGTTTTTAAGAAGGGATTGGACAACCATTTGTCTGAAATTATATGGGGTTTTCTGCAGGGGGTTGGACTAGAAGACCTCCAAGGTCCCTTCCAACTCATGCTATGCTATGCTATGCTATGCTATGCTATGCTATGCTATGCTATGCTATGCAATGCAATGCTATGTTATGTTATGCTATGCAATGCTATGTTATGTTATGCTATGCTATGCTATGCTATTATTCTATTATTGTACTAGTACTAGTGTAATAGAAGACCATCTCAGCATCTACTTCTGTCCTACTATCACAGCACCATTGAGAGTGTCCTGACATACAGCATTCTTGCATGGTATGGGAGCAGCTCTGTAGCGGACAAAAAAATGCTCTACAGAGAATCATTAAAACTGCCCAGGATATCATCGGACTCCAGCTACCAGCCCTGGATGACATCTTCGAATCTCGCGGTTTGAGAAAGTTGGATAACATTCTCAGAGACTCTTCCCATCCTGCTTTCAATCTTTTTGAACTGTTGCCTTCTGGCAGAAGATACAGAACAATTAAAACTTGGACCGCACGTTTTCTGAATAGTTTTCATCCCAGAGCTATAATTGCACTCAACAATGAACTAAAGGGCCACCATCAGTGAGCTGTTGGACAGCATTACTTGGTCTGTTGTGTGGATGTTTGGGTGGTTTAGGGGTGGGGAATTTGTGGTGGGTGGGAGTGTGTTTGGGGATTGTTATGTGTGTTGGACCTGGTCTTTGGGTGTTAAGTGAATTTCATTATATGAGTATACTATGTATACACATACAATGACAATAAAGTTTGAACTCTATTCTGATTCTGATTCTGTCCTCTCCTTATCCAAACAACTCCCAAGTCTACTCTCTGGTTCCTTGGTTTTTGCTGCAATCGTGTTTTTGTTGTGCTTTCGCAAAGCCACCTTCATTTTATCATATCTCCCCCAGAAGTCCAGGGAGGAGTATTTTTGTTTTTAATTATGAACATTTTTTTTCCCCTGGAAGCGATGTAATACACTACATTCTACGTTGTGATATACAGGTCAGGTTATAATTTGCATGAAGATAAAAGTAATCAATTCAGCATTTGTTCAAGAATTGGTTTGTTAACTGATACTGTAATCATCTAAAAATGGAGCATGTGGGCAATGGGTATGCAAATATATCTTTGTTTCACATCATAATATGTTACAGACATTGTTAAATCAGATGCTATTTATGTTTCCATACTTGTTTCTTTAGCTATTGCATTCGGAATTTTCTTATTTTTTTTATCTGCAAAACTCATTCCTTGATGGTCATCCAAATACTGACCAGATCCAGCAATGCTTTATTTTTTCAAGATCAGTCAATGTCAGCTAGATATAATAACCAACTGCATACACAGTATGTTAAAAAAAAAAGTCCTGTATGAGCACATATACATGTATGCAAGCACATATACAAACACACCAAACTTTAAAATATCTTCATTGATCTTATTGTATTGCATTCCTAATGGAGCATAAAACAAGAGGGAGTCAAGCTATTCTCCAAAGCACTTGAGGGTAAGACAAGAAGCAATGGGTGGAAACTAATCAAGGAGAGAAACAACTGTTGTGGTCCACCAGCAGCCTGCGGAGCTGGCAGCAGAGTCAGACAGTGAGAAGGCTGGGGAGGAACATGGGCCAGTCCTGGAGTCTGGGGAAGGCCCGGAGAAGGGCTCTACGTCAGAGGCAGAGATGGGGCCAGGGCCATCTGGGAGTGATGCGTGGACTCCGGAGCCTCCAGAATCAGACAGCAGAGAGGCAGAGGAACAGGAGGAGCCTGTTCCTAGTGCACGCATGTGCAGAGCTGCCAGAAGGCAAAAGCAGCTAAAGCAAAAGGGACAACTCAGGAGTAAGGCTAGGAGATGATTGGCCCCTCCCATAAGGTTTAAAAGAGCAGCAAAGGCTCTTGGGCTCTTTGTAGGAAAGCAACGTTGCTAAATCTGTTTCCAGTTGGTGTCTCTTGTTTCTGAACTTCATGGGGCTTTGCCAAGAAAAGCCTTTGGCATGGTGCCAAAGAAGATAAAGGTTTGCGATAAGGACTTTTTCTGAAAGACTTGTTTTGCAATTAATTTGGATTAAGCTGGGAATGAAGTAATTCTCAGCTGTTATAATAAAATAGGTTTGTTTGAAACTAATTGTTCTTGTAATGACTAAGTGAGCCTAGGTCACAATAGCAATTTAGAACTAAGGAGAAATTTCCTGACAGTTAGAACAATTAATCAGTGGAACAACTTGCCTCCAGAAGTTGTGAATGCTCCAACACTGGAGGTTTTTAAGAAGATGTTGGACAACCATTTGTCTGAAGTGGTATAGGGTTTCCTGCCTAAGCAGGAGGTTGGACTAGAAGACCTCCAAGGTCCCTTCCAACTCTGTTATTCTATTCTATTCTATTCTATTCTATTCTATTCTATTATTCTATTCTATTCTATTCTATTCTATTCTATTCTATTCTATTCTATTCTATTCTATTCTATCTCTGCATCTATGAAGCCATACTAACATTTTTAATATGAATTCTTTCACCGTTTTCAGAAATCTGTCCATTTTCTCATAACCGACTGAAATATGATGATCAGCTAGCAAATATATGTTGATTGTATAATTATCCTTCCATTCTTCTGTAGAGGCACTCTGGGTGGTCTCTCTCTCTCTCTCTCTTGGGGCAACATTCGAGAAAATGATTACAAAATCAAAGAGAAAACTCATAAACAAACACTTACGAAGCATAATAACCAAAAGATAAGCACAACTGCAGAGAAACAGATAAAATACAAACGAACACCAGATTTCACCCATCTTTATATATTTATCAAAATGATGTACATGGCTGTCCATTTCTCAGTGCGGACAATGCTGGAAATGTATAAGCGTTCAGATGCTAAAATACACATTGGAATCCACACTGTATATCAGACATTAATACAATTGAGCGAGTCCAGAGGTATTTCACGAGAAGAGTACTTCACTCCTCTGCTCATAATAGAATCCCTTATGCCACCATTCTTGAAATTTTGGGCCTGGACAACCTGGAACTATGCCGCCTATGGTCTGACCTAAGCATAATACACAAAATTATCTGCTACAATGTTCTACCTGTCAATGACTTCGTCAGCTTCAACCTCAGTAATACTCAGGCAAACAATAGATACAAACTCAAGGTAAACCGCTCCAAACTCGATTGTAGAAAATACGACTTCAGGAACAGAGTGGTCAATGCCTGGAATGCTCTACCTGACTCCGTTGTAACAGCCTCAAACCCTCACAGCTTCAACCTAAGCGCACTAGTTGTTGTGGCTCCGATCACCGAGCCTGTGTTATCAGCAGGAGAGGACTCCGAGAGTGAAGGAGAAGAGTTGGCAAGGCCTCCCTCTCCAGGACCCTCCTCTCTGGCAATGCCTCCGGTGTCCTCCAAAGGCCAAGAGATAGGCCCGGGGCCAAGCACTTCCACGCAGCCGCAGGTGGACAGTAATGATGATGATGATGGGTCTTGGCTGGACCCTCGACAGCGTCACAGAGATAAGCACGCGCAGCAGAGGAAGAGGCATGCCAGGGATTAGGCTGAGTCATTGGACCACACCCCACAGGGTATAAAAGGGGGTGTGGTGGCCATTCAAGCTCTGTGACGAGCAAAAACTGATATTGAACAAACCTCTCTGCATTGCTGGACTTTTTGAGTATTCTCTTATCTCTTGTGTGTTGGCTTCGTAAAACACTCCCTTCGTAAGTAAAAGACTCTTGGCAGCCAGCCACTGGGTTGCTGCCAATTCTGCTCTTAGAGAAACCTTTGTCGGCTGGTTTATTTCCCTATTGACTGTCTGTGGGGGTGCGTGTGTGAGACGGGGACAGAACACTAGTGTACCTACTGTCCTACTGTCCCCATTTATTTGTACTCATTTCCTGTGTTCATTTCTATGTTTATATTTATACCTGTTATCTCGTACATGTTGTCAGCATTCCAAATTATGATCCTCTCCAGCCCCGACATGAATGAGAGAGGGAGAAGCTTTGCTTTAATGCTGAGATGAACTTTTACCTAGTTTCCTGCTCTTTAGTAGATAGCGTTACCTGGGAGATAGAGGGAAGGGGGAATTCCTGTGAATAGAAAGTGCTTGGGACGGAGAGATGGATCTGCACGATGGCCAATGAGACATTGGGGTTGAAGAACGGAAAGGGAGGGGTTTGGAAGGAGGTGCCAGTTTTGGCTGCACAAGAGTTCAGGGATGACGTTATTTCTATTCTTAAATAAAGAAAAGATTCATTAGAGACTTTGCGTTTGAGAATGAAGTTTATTTAAGATAGCACCGAAACCTGACACATGTATGGGTATACTCTGTATACACGTACAATGACGATAAAGTTATTTATTTATTTATTTATTTATTTATTTATTTATTTATTTATTTATTTATTAAACTAAACTAGAGAAGTTTCATCAAATCTCCTTAATCAGAAACCCTTGTAAACCATTTTGAGCTTGGATAAGCTTTGCAGGAAACCTGCCCTTCTGTTAAACTGAGAAAGAGTGTATGTTAAGAGAGCTAACATGTATTTTGTTCACAAGATTCTTCTTCCGATTCCCTAGAAAAAATATGAGTACGGCGTGTGTGTGTGTACGTGTCTGCATTTTAAAATTCCCTTCCAGTTTTTGTTGAAGCGCTTTCAAGTGTTAGCTTTGGGAAAAACATAAGAAACCTTTTTGAAAATGGATCTCTTTCCCTCACGTTTTCCTCAGGTTCTCTTGTTAAAGAGAACTTCAAATTTACCTCAGTGGACCTTTTAGAGGGTATAGAATAAAACTTTATTTCCCCCCTCCCCTTTCTTAAAAAAAATAATAAAATTCACCTCTGTTTACGTATTGTCTTTCTTTTTTTAATCCTCCACTTCAGTAATTCCCATGGATTCTCATCTGCTTCTCTCTTAACGGTTCAGAGACGTTTTCAAGGGCGACTCTTTAAGGCGAAGAGATTTTTAAGCTCCAGCAAAAATTCTGGAAGGTTAAGAGGTTCGACTGAGAAGCCCCTGATTTTTTATTTTTTATTTTTTCTCTCTCTCTTTCTTCTCTCAGCTTTAAGATTTGAAATATTCTACTCCGGGGCAATTTATGCATCATCTTGGAAGCATTATGGGAAACTCTGAACGGTGAATTTGTCACCATCTTCTCATCAAATTAAACCGTCTTTCCATAAACACAAGCAAAGTTAAGCAACCGGGTTTCGTAAAAAAAAAAAAAAAATCCCATTAAAATCTCAGCAGCAAAATTTGCGTGTGGCACTCTGCTTTTAATGACATCCCGGTTCCAAATCACTCTTCATGCCTCCCTCCCTTTTTTAAAAAACACTGAAAATGTATGATGATTCTAAGATTGAACTATTATGCTTCAGGATTGCAAGAGCTGCAACACGGTCAGGTTGAGTTGCTGAAAAATTCGTTTGACCCCATGTCAAAAAAGGTCAAGGCGATTGTCAAATAGGACCATGGGCAGGAAACGAGAGCATCCCTTCTCTTTCATATCTCGGCACGGCATTGATAGTGAATCACTCTCCAGCTCATAAGGAAAGTTGTAGAAAGGCTATTCTGTCGTTTAAATGAAGCTTTGAAATGGAATAAAGATTTTTTTAAAAAAATAAAATAAAATAAAATGCACACGTGTTTTTCATCAGAGATTGAACTGAGATAGTAATTACTAGATTCATCTTTTCCAGATTTTTCATATATGGATGTGGGAGAATTGCCAGCTAGACTGGAGGGAGGGAGGGAGGGAGGGAGGGAGGGGTCAGGCGAGGGCCAATCTTAGAGTCATTGCACAACCACAAGAGCCTTGATAGTACAGGGGTTTAGTGCACCCTGTTATTAACACAGCTGCCTGCAATTTCTGCTGGTTCGAATCTCTCCAAGGCTCAAGGTTGACTCAGCCTTCCATCCTTTCTAAGGTAGGTGAAATGAGGACCCAGTTTGTGGGGGCAATAAGCTGACTTTGTATAAAATATACAAAAGAATGAAGGCTATTGCTTAACGCATTGTAAGCCACCCTGAGTCTCTGGAGAAGGGCGGCATATAAATCAAATTAAAATAAAATAAAATAAAATAAACCACAAATGGCCAATCTCTGTCATAGTTGCCAAAAAGTCTAAGTGGAGGGTTGGATCCCAGCATAATGCTAAGCTTTGATCGAAAGATGGTTTTTTTATGATTTCTTTGTGTTGGTGATGATGAAGATAAAAGAGGATGAAGATGATGGATGAACGATGATGAAGAAGAGGAGGATTAGAGGTGATATGATTCCAGTCTTCCAATATCTAAGGGGTTGTCACAAAGAAGAGGGGATCACCTGAAGGCAAGACAAGAAGCAATGGATGGAAACGAATCAAGGAAAGGAGCAACCTAGAATTAAGGAGAAATTTCCTGACAGGGAGAACGATTAATCCATTGAAGTTTTCGCCTCCAGAAATTGTGGGTGCTCCATCACTGGAGGTTTTTAAGAAGAGATTGGACAATCATTTGTCTGAAAGTATAGAATTTCCTGCTTGAACAGGGGGTTGGACTAGAAGATCTCCAACTCTGTTATTCCATTATTTTTATTCTGGCAGAAGCTTGACTTTCATGGCGTTAGTTTGTAGTGCTTGATCTTGAGCAGCGAGTATTAAACCTTCCGTTTCTTTCTTGATGGTTCCCAATTTAAGCCACGCCCATGTAAAGCTGTCATCACATTTTCCTCCAATGTTTTTCAAGTGCTGTCCATGCAAAGCTTCGGTTTTCCATCTATTTAATCTATCATCCAGCTGTTTTTCCTTATATTCTGCTTTTGTTTCTGTTGTTTTTATAATGTTCTCCGTTTTCACAGCCTGCAGCAATTTTTCTGTACTTTGGTTCACATAATCATTCAAACTTCATTTTTCTTCTTTTACAGTTTGATGGATTTGCAATAGTCCTCTGCCCCCTATTTTTCTTGGCAGGTACAACCTGTCGATGTCATTTCGTGGATGTAAAGCGTGGTATATATTCAAAAGTTTGCGTGTTTTCTGGTCCAAGTTTTCCAGTTCAGCCAAAGTCCAGTTGATGATGATGATGATGATGATGATGATGATGATGATGATGACGATGACGATGATGATGATTAGTGGTGATGGTAGTAGTAATACAAAAATTGTAATTTGGGAGTAATGTTAGAAATTCACAGTGGTCAGACTAGGAATAGAGACGAAGAAAAAAAATTATCAGGGGAACTTTGCTACTTCCACATGTTCAGGAAGAATTTTATCCATAGGATTCAGAGGACAATTTCAAGAAATTTCTAATGTGTGTAATCATAGCAATCAAATAGATGTTTATTTCCAGCTAGAGGACTATACATGTGTTATTTGTCTGTACAGAAGTGTCAGCAGAAGCAATCCACTGTACAAAAGACTAATTTATTTTCTTACCCTACAACGTTAGTCTCCATCCTGAGTGGTAGAGTTTGCAAGCGGTTTATTAGTTTATTGTCCTGGTTTATTGTTTAAAATAGAAATGCTTAAAGCCCAAAGGGGATTTGCAGGTGGATTTTTAAAACTGTTTTTGTTTTGCTTTGTTGGAAATTCACCAGGGTATGTTCCAGAGAACTTTCTTGGCAAGCCAAGATGCACAAGAATGTAGGCTTGCAGTCATTCCAGACATAAACTAACTGGGCCTACTACATACTGTAGGTTTTATTAGTTAGTCTTGGATCTCCACTTCACTGCTGCTTCATTGATTTGTTGAATTTCCTTTTATATGAAATGATAAGATTTTTTTCTAAATTGGAAAGCAAATGCCACAGAATAGAATAGAATAGAATAGAATAGAATAGAATAGAATAGAATAGAATAGAGTAGCGTAGCGTAGCGTAGCGTAGCATAGAAGGAGGAGGAGGAGGAATGGAATGGAATGGAATAGAGGAGGAGGAGGAATGGAATGGAATGGAATGGAATGGAATAGAATGGAATAGAATAGAATAGAATAGAATAGAATAGAATAGAATAGAATAGAATAGTTGAATGAGGAATAGAATGGAGTAGAGTGGAGTGGAGTGGAATGGAGTAGAGTAGAGTAGAGTAGAGTAGAGTAGCATAGCATAGCATAGCATAGCATAGCATAGCATAGCATAGAATAGAATAGAATAGAATAGAATAGAATAGAATAGAATAGAATAGAGGAGGAGGAGGAGGAGGAATGGAATGGAATGGAATGGAATAGAAAAGAAAAGAGTAGGGTAGGGTAGGGTAGGGTAGGGTAGAGGAGAGAAGAGAAGAGAAGAGAAGAGAAGAGAAGAGAAGAGGAGAGGAGAGGAGAGGAGAGGAGAGGAGAGGAGAGGAGAGAAGAGAAGAGAAGAGAAGAGAAGAGAAGGGACCTTGGAGGTCTTCTAGTCCAACCCTCTCCTTATGCAGGAAATCCTATAGCATTTCAGATAAATGGTTGTCCAATCTCTTCTTTAAAACCTCCATTGTTGGAGCATCCACAACTTCTGGAGGCAAGTTGTTCCATCGATTAATTGTTCTGACTGTCAGGAAATTTCTCCTTAGTTTTAGGTTGCTTCTCCCCTTGATTAGTTTCCACAGATATTTTCTGAACTTTAAATGTGATTACCATGAGATTCAGAACAAGATACATAGTTTATTTATTTTATTTTATTTTATTTAAACTTATATGCCGCCCTTCTCCCAAAGGGCTCGGGGCAGCTCACAAACACCAAAACAATAAAAGCAATAGACAATAGCTACAAAAATCAATTAAAATCACTGAATTAAAATCACCCATCAGATCAGCCAATTTGTTGGAAAAGCCATGTCTTCAGGTCCCGACGGAAAGAGCGGAGGTCGGGGGCCGTCAGGAGCCCCGTGGATAACTCATTCCAGAGGGTCGGTGCGCCCACAGAGAATACCCTCATCCTGGGTGCCACCAGCCTACATTGTCTGGCCGAAAGCACCCGGTGTTGTGGCTCTGTTGCCTGAGCCTGGGCTATTGACAGATGCAGACTCTGAGAGTGAGGAAGAGGAGTTGGCAAGGCCTCCCTCTCCAGGACCCTCCTCTCTGGCAATGCCTCCAGAGGACACCGAAGGCCAAAAGAGCCAAGCACGTCCCCGCAGCCACAGGTGGACAGCGACGAAGGAGATAAGTGCTGGCTGGACCCTCGCCAGAGGCGCAGGGAGAAGCGTGCACAGCAGAGGGGAAGGCGTGCCAGAGATTAGCTGAGTCACTGGACCACACCCCACAGGGTATAAATGTGGGTGTGGTGGCTGGTTCAGTTTGTGATGAGCAAAAACTAGAAATAATCCATTATCTCTGCATTATGGACTTTGCCTGCTTTATCGGACTGCATTTGGATTAATCCTTGCATTATTGAAAACTCTTCCTGTTTTATTGGAATGCTGGCAGTCTAATCTTTGTTTTGTGTGAGTAAAGTCTGAATTGGCAGCTAGCCACTGGGTTGCTGCCAGCTTTATTTTCAAAGAATTTTGTCGTGTGGCTTATTAACTCTGGGCCATCTGTGGGGGTGCGTGAGTGGAATGGGGACAGAACACGCGGAGGAGGGCAGTCCTATGTGAACGCACAGGGCAGTGGGAGGCAGGCAGAGGGTGATCCTGCAAATACCCCAGGCCCATGCCATGTAGGGCTTTATAGGTAGTTTTATAGTTGAAATACTTCCTCTTTGGATTCGTGTTGATCAAAAGAAAGGGTTGATTCAAAAGCATAAGACAATGTTTGGACTGATGATAAAACGAATGCACGTTCAAAGCAGTGTTTTTCAACCTTGGCAATTTTCAGATGGATCAACTTCTCCAGAACATGCAGGGTGGAGAATTCCTAGGAGTTGAAGTCCACTCATCTTAAAGGTTAAGAAACACTGATCCAAAGTATTAACAGGACCAGAAAGGAAATGGATATATCAATCTCCTCATTAGACTTAATTTCTAGAAGGTTGCTGGCCACTCAGCCAACAATAGTCTTTCCTAGCTTTAATGTTCTCCACACTGGGTGTTCAGGTGGGCAACATGGGAATTGTATACCATAGATCAGTCAGGATAGAATAGGAAGGGACCTTGGAGGTCTTCTAGTCCAACCCCCTGCTCAAGTAGGAGACCGTATACCATTTCAGACAAGTGACTGTCCAGTCTATTCTTAAAAACCTCCAGTGATGAAGCACCTAGAACATCTGATGGCAAGCTGTTCCACTGGTTAATTGTCCTCACTCTTAGGAAGTTTCTCCTTAATTCCAGGTTGCTTCTCTCCTTGATTAGTTTCCACCCATTGTTTTTTTTTTGTCCTGCCTTCAGGTGCTTTGGAGAATAGCTTGACCCCCTCCTCTTTGTGGCAACCTCTCAAATACTGGAATTCTGCTCTCATGTCACCCCTTGTTCTTCTTTTCTGTAGACTAGCCAAACCCAAATCCTGCAACAGTTCTTCATATGTTTTACACTCCAGACCTTTAATCATTTCAGTTGCTCTTCCCTGCACTTTTTCCGGAGTCTCAACATCTTTTTTGCAATGTGGTAACCAAAATTGGATTCAGCATTCCAGGTGTGGCCTTACTAAGGCTTTTATGAAATGGTACTCATACTTCACGTGATTTTGATTCTGTGCCTCTCTTTATACCATCAAGGATCGTATTAGTATTTTTTAGGCTAATACATAATTTTATACGTATAATTTTTAATTTAATTAATAATATTTTTTTTGCATTCGCTCTTTTTTTTTCCAGAGAGAAGGTCTGAGTAGAGGGAAGAGGTTAATAGCTTCTCGTTGTGAAGTTTCTGAAGTAAGGACTTCCAGTTGAAGTGCTACAGAAAGGTCCAAAGTCAAAGCAGTGAAACAAGAGTCCCCCCAAAAAAGTGATTTTTCCACTCAAGAGAATGAGTTTGAGGGAAGGAATAAGTTCTGAGGTTGAAAATGTATAGTTGATCAAACCAAACTCTCTTCTTCCTAAGTAATCAGAACAAAGAGAATGGAAGGAAAAACAATCTGAAAATCCTTGCTTGAGATGCAAAAATTCAATTCTCTTTTACAGATCATTACAAAAAGCCTGAAACCTTAAAATATTCTAGGATGAGGGCGATCTGGTGGTTTAGACTGCCGTAAGGTGTTGCATACTTGCTTTTGAAGTATGCAACAATATTGGACACCTAGAAGAGGGTGTTTTCTATGTCGACTGTGTAAATTGTTGGCTGCCAAGGAGAGGAAGAATTTCAGTTTCTCTGTGAGATGTTAGGAGAAGACGCTAAAAGAGATGACTAAAAATAAGCTATAAATTATATTCGTCAGCATTCGCTTAAAGTTCAAAGGGTGTAAAGCTCTTTTCACCTTGCAGAAACTGCGAAGCGAGATCCAAAATAAAGTTTCAATTATTGCATTTGACGTTTTCGGGGGGGGATGACAGTCGTCTGGCAGGAAAATCGATAGCCGTGTTTGTGGCTTCAATGCACAGTAAGGGGCTTTAAGAAGCATTTTCCCTCTTTTATTTCAAGGAAGATTCTTTGTATAAAATAATAGGGAAGGTCTTGCAGTTCCCTTTTTTTTCTTCTATTTTTCTCTCTGAGGTTTGCAGTACGGAATTGCAAAGTAATTGGATATCATGGGTATGTTTATTTCTGCATCTTGTACAATGAAGAGCACACATGCAGTTTATCAGTTTCTACTTCTTTTAATTTTATATCTTGTCTGTCTGCCTGTCTGCCTGCCTGTCATCTATCATCGGTCTATCATCTATCATCTATCTATCTATCTATCTATCTATCTATCTATCTATCTATCTATCTATCTATCCATCCATCCATCTATATCTATCTATCTATCTATCTATCTATCTATCTATCTATCTATCTATCTATCCATCTAGAATAGAATAGAATAGAATAGAATAGAATAGAATAGAATAGAATACATTTAGACTTATATACTACTTTATACCACTTTAGAGCCCTCTCTAAGAGGTTTGCAGAGTCAGCATATTGGCTCCAACCATCTGTGTCCTCATTTTACTCACCTCAGAAAGAAGGAAGGCTGAGTCAACCTTGAGCCGGTCAGGATCAAACTCCTGGCAACGAGCTGAGTCAGCCTGCAATACTGCATTCTAAGCACCACACCATCACGACTCATTCGTGATGAGGGATACAACTGATCCCGGACCTCCAGAGCTTCCATCCGGCCCTGAAGACTTTTTTATTTCAGCAAGCCGAGCTGGGTTAAAAAAGAAATAATAATTGGTGAATTTTATGGATAAGGGGTTTTTAAATTGGGGGAAGCCAAAGATAAATTTAATTTTGTTTTATACTATTTTAATGTTTATATTGCACGTTTTTTAATCTTGGCTGTTCACCGCCCTGAGTCCTTCGGGAGAGGGGGCGGTATAAAAATTTAAAAAATAAATATAAAAAATAAATAAATAAATAAATAAATAAATAAATTCGTCTGACTATCTGTTGGCCTCCCAGCCTGCCTGCCTATCTAACCAAGCCCCACACTAACTAGCACTGATAATGTTACCCAGTCAGGTAATGAAATGCCTGCAAACAAACAGCCAAGTTCAGAAAGCAGCCCCAAGGGTCCTTCATCCACAGTCTGACACTTTATGATGGGCTCCATTTTGACACAATGCTCAACTATAAAATTATGCCCTTGCTTAATATTGGCTCACGTATCTTCTCTCCTGCGATGTGAAGTGATGTGACGGGAAACTTTTGCTCCTGATTTTAACCAGCTAAAGTTGTTTTGATGCCTGAAGCTGACACACTGTGGTTAAATAGCTTCACTAGATGATTTATATCTCAGAGGGATGATTAAATAAGGCTTAGGTTCTGAATTTAATGCAAATAGTGTTCAATTGAAAAGGAGAGAGAGGGGGGAAAAAAACCCCACCTCTTTAAAATATCTTCTTGGCAACCTCACCAGAGAAGAAAAGAATAGTCAGAGAAGGCAAATTCATGAATTAATTTCCTGAGGTTCATGTTAGAAGGCCTTCTTCTTAAATCAAGTGATTGCCCATCACTTGCAAAATGATTGCCATCCAGTTATTATTTTATTTATTTATTATTTTATTAATTTTATTTCTATACCGCCCTTCTCCCGAAGGACTCAGGGCGGTGTACAGCCTGATTAAAAGCACAAAGACAGACAGAATTTAAAAATAATTAAAATTATTAAATAATTGGCTCAATTATAAAACCCCCAATTTTAAAATCCCATATTTAAAACCAATTGAAATATTTACATTGATAGCCCGGCCTGGCGGAACAACAAGGTTTTGAGGGCACAGCGAAGTACACGGAGATTGGAGATCTTACGCATTTCTAGGGGCAGCTCATTCCAAAGGGCAGGGGCTCCCACAGAGAAGGCCCTCCCCCTGGGTGTCGCCAGCCGACATAATTTGGCCGATGGCACCCTGAGGAGACCCTCTCTGTGGGAACGGACTGGCCGGTGGGAGGCTACTGGTGGCAGAAGACGGTCAGTTATGATTATGACTGGTGTTTTTTTAACAACATAGATCTGGTCTCTGGGAATCAGGCTTCTTTTTTGATCCATTCAGATTAAAAAGTCTGCAGTGGCAGCTTTGAATGACACAGATAAGCAATTCTATGAATAAAGGTAAAGGTTCCCCTTGCATATGTGTGCTAGTCGTTTCTGACTCTAGGGGGCGGTGCTCATCTCCGTTTCAAAGCCGAAGAGCCAGCGCTGTCCGAAGACGTCTCCGTGGTCATGTGGCCGGCATGACTCAACGCCAAAGGCGCATGGAACGCTGTTCCCTTCCCACCAAAGGTGGTCCCTATTTTTCTACTTGCATTTTTTACGTGCTTTCGAACTGCTAGGTTGTTAGAAGCTGAGACAAGGAACGGGAGCTCACCCCATTACGCGGCACTAGGGATTCGAACCGCTGAACTGCCGACCTTTCGATTGACAAGCTCAGCGTCTTAGCCACTGAGACACTGCATCCCTCAATCCTATGAATACTTGTGGGCAAATGTTGATTCTATAATATAGGTCATCCTTGACTTATGATCACAAAGGAGCCCAGCATTTCTGTTTTTAAGTGAGACATTTGTTAACTGAGTTTTGCCCGATGTTAGGATCTTTCTTGCCACAGTTGCTAAGTAAATCAATGCAGTTTTTAAGATAAGTAACACGGTTGTTAAGTGAATCTGGCTTCTCCATTGACTTTGCTTATCAGAAGGTCACAAAAGGGGATCACAAGATCCCCTGACCAGTGCAACTGTCATAAATACATGCCAGCTACCAAGAGCCTAAATTTTGATCACATGACCATGAGATGTGCCAGTGGAAAGTCCCATCAATCTTTCCCAGACATCCCATTCGACAATCCAGCATGCAGAACGTAACGGGCCACAATAAATCCCATTGTCTTATTCTAACATCTACTGATTTCTACAATAGTGTAGAAAAGCATGTATACACTATTGAAACAGCGACTTCTATGCTGGCTGGTGCATGTCGTGAGAACGGCTGATGGTCGGATTCTGAAAGATCTCCTGTATGGAGAACTAGTGCAGGGACAGCATCTCAGAGGGAGACCACAGCTGCGATATAAGGATATCTGCAAGAGGGACCTAAAGGCCCTGGGAATGGACATTAACAACTGGGACACCTTGACCTCCGATCGTTCAGCTTGGAGGCTAAAGACGCAACATGGCCTTCTCCAATTCGAAGAGACACTTGAGGCAAAGAGGCAGTCCCAGAACCAGCAAAATCTGGGGGCTGGGCAGGGGACCGAATGGATCTGCCCTCAGTGTGGAAGGGATGGCCACTCTCGAATCGGCCCTTTTAGTCACACCAGATGCTGTTTTAGGACCTCTTTCCAGAGCACGATACCATAGTCTCTGGAGACTGAAGGATGCCAACGAGTGATTTCTACATCTTTAAGTTCAAGAGAGATTTATCATTTTGAACTTGGATGCCTGGCCACCAAACGCTATGCAACGAAGTGTCCTCTCCTGACATTAATCAAATAGAAGTGTTAATAATTCCACATATAAATAATGAGTTTAGAGAAGAATTTCTTAAGCAACTTGTAACACTTTGCTTTACATAATTGCTACAGAAATCAGACAAGGCAATCCAACCAACCCAAACACAGCTCAGATTTGGTTTCTTCAGCTCAACTGGAAAAAGTTCCTAGACCAGATTTATTTAGTGTTTTCAGAGTCCTTATCTGGATTTCTTCAATGGAATTGCCTTAAGAAAAAGAAAGAAAGAAAGAAAGAAAGAAAGAAAGAAAGAAAGAAAGAAAGAGAGAGAGAGAGAGAGAGAGAAGGAAAGAGAGAGAAAAAGAAAGAGAGAGAAAGAAGGAAGGAAGGAAGGAAGGAAAGAAAGAGAAAGAGGAAAGAAAGAAAGAGAAAAAGAAAAAGAAAGAAAGAAAAAGAGAAAGAAAGAAAGAAAAAGAGAGAAAAAAGAGAGAAAAAAGAAAGAAAGAAAGAAAAAGAAAAAAGAAAGAAAGAAAGAGAAAGGGAGAGAAAAAGAGAAAGAAGGAAGGAAAGAAAGAAAGAAGGAAGGAAAGAAAAAAGAAGGAAGGAAGGAAGGAAGGAAGGAAGGAAGGAAGGAAGGAAGGAAGGAGGAAACAAGGAAAGAAACAGGAAGGGAGGAAACAAGATCTATCTTGAAATTGATCACTTTTCTTGTCCATGGTGACCTTAATCGGCGATGCCATGTTGCATAATGATTTGGAGAGGAATTAATTTTCTTCTTTCTAATTAAACTAAGATGCAGGCATGAAAATGTTAGAAATAGAAGGGGGGGGGGAAGCTGTATTCCCTAACGAAGCCCATAATTTCTTTTTTCTTTTTTCCCTGTTTTTGCTCTTGCACATTATAGGGTCATTGACAGCACCCAGGAGTTTGCTGCAGCTGTACATTAATTACGCATTCTCTAATTACTAGGGTATCAATATAACCATTCAACCATTCATTAGGCTTTCTTCTCAACCTCGTCAAAGCTCCAGAGACATATGCAAGAAGCGGGCATTTCAGAAACATTAATTGAACCCTATTAACTCATAAAATGAATTAAAAAAAGCTTAATTCTTGGCAAAAAGCCCCCGTACAGTTACGGGAGCCAGGTTGCACAGACGAACATTAGCTGCATTGAATGCATTTCACAGTGTTGCAATCGACATATATACCAATATATATGTCCCTTTTTATTCATATCCATTTCCTGTATTCATAATCATGCTTATACTTATATATATTATCTAATACATACTTGACAAATAAATCACACACACAAACACACACACGCACAAAATATAAAATATATAAATTTGGTATAAAATTGTTTGTCGTGAATGCGACAGCTTGAGGGCTCCTGGATTGGATCTGAAAGCCGAAAGGGATGCAGTATGCTCCCTCCCACATACTGGGGTAGACCAGGTGTCTCGATAGAAAAACACTTAATCTCTCCCCTGGCTCAAGCTGATGAAGGGAGGAGAACTTGTGGCTCGGAGGTTAATACAACTGCCTAACATGCAGGCAGCCCAAGTTCGAATCCAAGTAAGGGTATGGCTAGCTGATGAGAGCTAAATAGCTTGAAATAGATCTATACTAGTCTCCCTTTATTTCTTTATCAGCGAAATATAAATTTGGTATAAAAATGGTTTGTCGTGAATGCTTGAGGGCTCCAGGATTGGAGCTGAAAGGCGAAAGGGATGCAGTATGCTCCCTCCCACATGGTGGAGTAGACCAGGTACCTCCATAGAAAAACACACACATATATAGCCTCAATCAAAACTAAAATATGTGTTTATCTACAAAGATGAGGAGAACATAATAGTTCTCAGAATAACTTATTAAAAGCCTGGGGTCTTACTTATCATTCTTGAAAATAAATGCCTTGAAGCAAAATGTTTTCACTTTCCTGGAGCAAATTCTGTTATGAAGTAATCTGTTATAAGTTGAATTAATAATAATTACCCCAGGACTAACATACAGATTGGAATGCATCAGTCTATTAGATGCTATGCTTCTTTGATATTCTTTTTTTTCCCCATTTGTGGTGTTTTTAAATGAAAAACAAATGCTTGCGAAAATATTGCGGGTGAGACAAGAATCACTAAAGGATTCAAGATTTATACATTTATACATTTGGCGTAAGATGGATACAGAAAATGCACATTTGAGGATTGAGGAGAAACAGAATGTGTTTGTGCGTACAGCAGCAGGTAGAAAATGTGCAAAAAATGAAACATTAATTTTAATGGCATTTTTTTTAAAAAAAACCTGAACGACAAAAAACCAGATATCCACCGTCCACATTTTTTTGTAACGTGGTGACAAAAACTGCGTAGATGTTGAGACTTTGGAAAAGGTGGAAAGAAGAGCAACTAAGATGATTAAGTTGCAGCACGGGTAAAATGCTATCAGTTTGGACCAGCCCTACCGAACTGGTAGTAAAAAATGCTACCGGTTCGGGCGAACTGGTATTTCCGACGATCAGCTGTGACGCGTGATTTATATTAGCTAGAATAGTCAGATTTCCTTCTAAATCGCTCCCCACCCCTTTTGCTGTTCTACTTACCTTTGCAGACTCGGAAGGCTTCAAAATGTTCCTTTTTTTTTAGCGCTGTGCAGCAAAGCGCACGCTCAGTAGCAGACTCACAGAACTGGTAGCAGAGGATTTCACCGCTGGGTTGCAGGATTTGGGTATGGCTAGTTTAGAGACTAGGGACGTGGTGGCTCAGTGGTTAGGATGCTGAGCTTGTCGATTGAAAGGTTGGCAGTTCAGTGGTTCGAATCCCTAGTGCCGCATAATGGGGTGAGCTCCCGTTACTTGTCCCAGCTTCTGCCAACCTAGCAGTTCGAAAGCGCATAAAAAATGCAAGTAGAAAAACAGGGACCACCTTTGGTGGGAAGGTAACAGCGTTCCATTCATCTTTGGCATCGAGTCATGCCGGCCACATGACCATGCAGACATCTTCGGACAGCGCTGGCTCTTCGGCTTTGAAACTGAGATGAGCACTGCCCCCTAGAATCGGGAATGATTAGCACATACATATATATATTTACCTTTACCTTTTAGTCTAGAGAAAAGAAGGACTAGGGGGGACAAGATAGTAGTATTCCAGTATTTGTGAGTCTGCCACAAAGAAGAGGGAGTCAACCTAATGTCCAAAGCACCTGAAGGCAGGACAAGAAGCAATGGATGGAAACTCATCAAGGAGAGAAGCAACCTAGAACTAAGGAGAACTTTCCTAACAGTGAGGAGAATTCATCAGAGGAATGGCTTGCGTTCAGAAGCTGTGGGTGCTCCATCACTGGAGGTTTTTTAAGAAGAGACTGGACAACCACTTGTCTAAAATGGCATAAGATCTCCTCTTTGATCAAGGGGTTGGACCAGAAGACTACCAACATCCCTTCCAACTGTATTCTGATTCTGATGTAGGCTTGAATGCTAAGTTATTCCAAACTAAAATAGACTAAAATTCAAGCGTCAGTAAAGAATCAGAAAGTGAAGTAAAATCACACTAGGGGGGTTTTACTCATCCCATCCCATCTATGTCATGTCAGCAAGAGGCAGAATTTGTGCATCCTTAATCTACGGAATACAAATGCTGCCTAATAAATCTAACCATTTGCAAATTATTCATTCGGTTGTGTATTTCTCTTTCAATAATGTACTGGGACCTCACGCCAACCCATAATTTACTGCTTTATTAATGGAACAATAAACATATCATGTCAACGGGTGGATAATTGTTCAAAACAGCAGTGGGCCATGTATAAATAGTCAGAGTAGGAACATTCTTTTCACCCGAGCCTTTTTGCGCCGAAGCTAAAGAGACTGGAAATTGTCTCAGTTAGATGTACGATTTCTCACGGCCCACTATTGTTTGGATGAAACGGGAAGGGTTTAATCAAAAGGCCACCCGTAACGTCCTCCCACTCGGTTGAGAGGTTGAGAGGTCAGCCTTGGGGCTTCCGTTTGCCCAATCTCCTTTAAACTGAATTCAATACAAGGATTGCAATGTGCAATCCCGTCCCCCATCTAGCATTGTGCGAAAGAAAGCATGTGTCAACTTGCAAAGCTTTCAAGTTGCCATGAGCAGGAGGGAGGGAGAACTGATGGAACTGATTGATTTCCCTAACTGAAGTGCATTCCATACATTCTTCCTGACCGCAATCAGAAGGAGGGTGTTGGATTTCACAGCCAGCCAAAGTGGTTAATTGGAGAATATGATTTATCACATGGCCAGAGAGGAGGGAAGAGACAGGGTCATAGGGGAACATAAATCTATGTGGGATTAGTTCTAACTGCATCCGAATATTGCCGAAATGGTTCTCCTAATAAATGACTGTATTTCTTTTGAAGTTCGGCTCATGGCTCATGAATTAATTAGGGCATCTTTCGGAAACTTTTTTTTTTTAATTTGATTTATATGCCGCCCTTCTCCGGAGACTCAGGGCGGCTTATAGTGCGCTAAGCAATAGCCTTCATTCTTTTGTATATTTATACAAAGTCAGTTTATTGCCCCCACAAACTGGGTCTCAATTTACCTACCTTAGAAAGGATGGAAGGCTGAGTCAACCTTGAGCCTGGCGAGATTCGAACCTGCAGTAATTGCAGGCAGCTGGTCTTAATAACAGGATGCTTTAGACCACTGTACTACCAAGGCTTTTAAAACTTCACAGCATGTTGCCATCACAAAAGAGGAAAGGATCATCCTTATTGATCTCCGACGCAAAGCCCAACCCAGTTTAGGTTGCTGGTGTTTCCTAATCGTAGCTTTGTTCTATCGCTAGTTATCATTCCCTGTCTGGCAAGATCTGCTCAACCATCAAAGGGGGCAGGGGGAACCAAATAGCTAGGATCAATGGGCTTGATTTTGGCATTCCCCCAGCTTCTCTGAGAGACATGATAGCAGTGTTCCAATATCTCAGGGGCTGCCACAAAGAAGAGGGAGTCAAGCTATTCTCCAAAACCCCTGAAGGCAGGACAAGAAGCAACGGGTGGAAACTAATCAAGGAGAGAAGCAACTTAGAACTAAGGAGAAATTTCATGACAGTTAGAACAATTAAGCAGTAGAACGACTTTACCTCCAGAAGTTATAAATGTTCCAACACTGGAAGTTTTAAAGAAGTTGTTGGATAACCACTTGTCTGAAATGGTATAGGGCTTCCATAACACTTTTTATCCAGTTTAAATCTTTCTTCCAGTTGTTGATAAGTAAACCAATGTATTTAAAAGGGTTCCGTGGTGAAAAAAATGTTGAGAGACACTGATTTAAACGAACAACATCAATCTTTAAAATACCTCCAAGTAAGGCCACACTTGGAATCCTGCATTCAGTTTTAGTCGCCACGATGTAGAAAAGATGTTGAGACTGTAGAAAGAGTGCAGAGAAGAGCAACAAAGATGATTAGGGGATGATTGGAGGCTAAAACATATGAAGAACGGTTGCAGGAACTGGGTATGTCTACTTTAATGAAAAGAAGGACTAGGGGAGACATGATAGCAGTGTTCCAATATCTCAGAGGTTGCAAAGAAGAGGGAGTCAAACTATTCTCCAAAGAGGGCAGGACAAGAAGCAATGGGTGGAAGCTAATCAAGGAGAGAAGCAACTTAAAACTGAGGAGAAATTTCCTGAGAGTTAGAACAATTAATCAGTGGAACAATTTGCCTCCAGAAGTTGTGAATTCTCCAACACTGGAAGATTTTAAGAAGAGGTTGGATAACCATTTGTCTGAAATGGTGTAGGGTTTCCTGCCTAAGCAGGGGGTTGGACTAGAAGACCTCCAAGGTCCCTTCCAACTCTGTTATTCTAAATTCGGTTGACTTCAAGATTTATGCATGTGGTGCATCAAACTTCAGCCAAGGGTGACCGTGTTGTGCCAGCAGTATCCCAGGTGGAAAAAAGAAAAAGTTGGATGCGCTAACCGGCTTCTCCTATAAGCTGCCCGTGAGAGAAGCCGCCTTCTCTAGCTTCTTTTTAGAATTATTTTTATGCTCAATGTGCAGAAAAATGAAGCGGGAGAAAACAATTGCTACAGAAATAGTCACTCGGGCCAATTGATTAAATCCGTGATGAAACCTTGATCCTATGGATTAGTCTTTCCATCACATAGGAGTAATTCATAGATGGAAGGTGAAACCATCACTCACATCCTAAATGCACGGCAATTTTAATGCTCCCCTAAGCTTTAAATGTTCCCACAACTGTTTTTAGATTGTCGCTTGTCAGATTATTTATAACTTTTCTGTCTCTTATATGTATTTTTAATATTTATCCCATGGCATGCAGCTTTTATATATACCTGTCAGATCCGTGTATTTCTTCAGGGGAAGGAGGGATTTTTAATTACTTTCTTTACTTATTACTTTCTTCCCTATGTATCCTGTAATTTATTCATTTTTAACTTTTAGCTTGGCGCTTAAGGGCCATGGCATTTTCGCACCTTTTGGGGAATGTAAGGGGAGGGAGGGCCATGTTGGTTACATCTAGGGGTGGGGTTCGAAAATTTTAGCAAGGGGTTCTCTGCCTGGTTGCTGGGTGGATGTGGTGATGGTGGGCATAACCTAGTTGGCCTCCTGCACCACGGTGGGGGGAGGGATCGTTTTTGCCCTCCCCGGGATCCGGAGGCTTTCCTCAAGGCTCCTGGAGGGTGAAAATGGCCTCCCCAGGCTCCAAAAGCCCTCTAGAGCCTGGAAACGGGCTCATTTCCAGCCTTCCTGAACTTCCAGTAGCCCATTTTTTGCCCTCCCTGAGCCTCTGTGCACCCTGTGCACTTACCTGGATCCAAACGGGTCACATGGGGACTCCTGGGAGGGGCGGGGCAGGGTGGGCGGGGCCAGCCCAAGAGTGGGAATTGGGGGTTCTCCAAACTGCACAGACTCTTATCTAGAGGTTGTCCCGAACCCCTACGAACTCCCAGCATCCCACCCCTGGTTATATCGCTTGAAAACGGGCCTTAAGAAAGTTCTCTTATCATTTTCTCAGAGTGGGCAGTACAATAACATCTTCGCACCTGCGGACTGGCTGAATCCACGTTGGACTGTTGGGAAGGGTTTCTAATTCCTTTATTCTAACTGTAAGGCCTCAGAGCCTGCTTTCCTTTCGCCCTGCTATCACCCCTGTTCAATAAAAGGTTCCTTTGGAAAAGCTAAGTTTCGAGAGTCTTTACTTTCTTGAATAAGGGGGAGAGGCTGGGCCTTACAATACCATATTTTCCCGTGTATAAGACGCTACTTTTTCTTTAAAATGTTTACTTGAAAATTGAAGGGCATTTTATACACGGGGGGGGGGGAGAGGAGAAGGTGTGGCCCATCGCCATCCTCCAGCTGTGCCACACGTGCCAGATGAGCCTCCCGCGACCTCCAACCTGACCCTGGGAAAACCAGTTGTTAAATCACACCCCACCCCACTATCAAAGTGGATCCTGGGCGCTGCGCTGCAATGGAGAAATGGGAAATGGAGCGGCTGAGGGAAGATGGAGGCTGCTTTCCCTCTTTCTTCTCCCTGCTTCTCCTCAGGTTAGCAAAGACATGCTTGGGGGAAGCGAGGTCATCTGGATGCCAGGTGCTGAAATGGGTGGCCTATTTCTCTCCAGCAGTTGCCCAGGCCCACCATTTTTTTTTTCATTGGATCTTCAGGCCTGCCACATTTACTACTACTGTGGGAAACTGGGAGGGGGGATTGTATGGAGCCGAGTGATATATAGCCATAATAACATTCCTTTCTCAGAGAGTCAAGGACATCTTGCCCTGCACCTGGAAGGCTGGAGCTGGGAGGCATCTCCAGTTGGGATGGTGCTTTGATTGGACCATGTGATGAACATGTGGGTTTTGGGCAGGGACTTGGACTTTCCTTTGGGTGGGGGAAACCTGGAAGCTTTCAGATTTGGGTTTTCCCAGATGTGCCAATATGACATCTCTAATAAGATGGAACTTTGAGGAACTTCAAGCCTCTGAGTCTTCTTTAGTTGGGGGTGCTACTTGGAACCCTGACACCAGCATTTGAACATGGTGGCATTCTAGATTTCTGAATTTTGGATAAGAAAAGTGGGAGGTGTCCTATACATGGGGAGCATCTTATAGATGGAAAAATATGGTAATTGTTTATACTTCATATCTATTCATCCTTTTTATTTCTTCCTTGTGAGTGTACCCCCTCATGCTGGTATAAGATCTTAATAAAAATTGCGTTTTTGATTTGATATTATAAAGTCACAACTGACGGCCGCAATGTTCTTCCAGTACCAAAGAGATATTTCTACAGTAGCAATCATTTGCCTTGGGTTTCTTTAGCCAAAGGAACTGCAACCTTCATAGAATTTTCAGATGACTTGGTGAGTTAAGAAATTTGTTTCTGGAAGCATTCTAGGGGGAAATTAAATTGCTTTCAATTCCCAGAGCCAAATAAGATTCCATATGCAAATATGTTTTTTTTTCCCCCATCTTTTCAAAACAAAACAGAATCATAATCATAGGAAGAGAGGAGAAATAAGTCATATTTTCAAGGGACTTTGAAGCTTCTTGCAAGCTTAAATTACAACTGGTTGTAGGCTTGATTTTTTATTAAGGCTTGTTCAGGCAGTACAGTATAGTTCATTGTATAGCTCAGGGGTCTGCAACCTTAAATTTGGACCCGTTTCCCACAGAAAAGAAAACACCGGGAGCCACAAAATCTGGATGGGCATGGCCAACTCGATGTCACTCACTTCCACTGATCACATGACCCCCCCTAGCCACGCCTACTCAGCAGGTCATTAGGGTAGAGAACCAGTTGCTAAAAAATACAGGGAACCACAAAATCCTTTTGACATCTCTCTCTCCTCTCCCTCCCTCTCTCCTCCCTCTCTCTCTCTGTATCTCTCTATGTCTCTCTCTCTCCCCCTCTCTCTGTATCTCTCTGTCTTTGCCCTGGCCGCTTCTCCATCTCCCGCTGTCTCCCTTACCTTCTCAGGCCAGGCGAGGAGTGACGGGGAGGGGCAGGGCCAGCCAGTGGTGGGATCATCTGACAGGGATCCACATCAGAGGGCCCAAAGAGCCACATGCGGCTCCGGAGCCACAGGTTGCTGACCCCTGGTATAGCTGAAAGATAGGGAGAGGGACACACTAACTCAAGCCAGCAGACCGGATTCGGCCCGCGGGGTGCTTAGATTGGCCCTGCGGTGCTTCTGCCAGTGAAAATGAAGATAGAAGAAACTTATGGAAGATGGAGAAGAAGCCTAGAAGATAACACCAAGATGTCGCAGGGAAGGGAGGATTGATGTATTAAATGTTTGTTTGTCTTAAAAAATAAAAAAAAATACTAAAAAAAAAGAGAAAAGAAAATGGAGCTTGGAAAGGCCACACTCTGTTTTCAATGGCAGAGGGCTTCAGGAGGCCATCACAGCCGAAAATCGGGCCCGGTGAGGTGACATGCAGGCCTCCTGGGCTCCGTTTTCACTGGCAGAAGGCTAGCAAAACAAACTAGAAACAAAACAAAAGGAGAAATATTTCCCCTTTGCATTTGAACATGCCAGAAGGGACAGGAAAGGAGAAAGATGGGAAACAGGAAAGTCAAAGGAAAAGAAGGGAAGATGGGACAAGAGCAGGAAAGGAAAAAGAAGGGGAAGGAAAGAGGAGAATGAAGAGGAAAGGAAAAAGAAGAAAAGGGATGGATGGATGGATGGATGGATGGAAGGAAGGAAGGAAGGAAGGAAGGAAGGAAGGAAGGAAGGAAGGAGATTATGAGAGTGAGGGTGGGTCTGAGGGAAGTTCTGCCTTAGCACTTGGCCACCACAGGTGTCCCCGACACAAGTGATGTCAAGCTGGTCACACCCACCCTGGCCACATCCACCCCTGTCCCCCCAAGATCAAACACAACCCTGATGTGGCCCTGAATGAAATTGAGTTTATTTATTTATTTATTTATTGGTTCGATTTATATGCCGCCCTTCTCCGGAGACTCAGGGCGGCTTACAATGCATTAAGCAATAGCCTTCATACTTTTGTATATACCTGCTTAGTAGGGCTTTCACCCACCCACCCCCAAGCGGTGTTCTTTTTTATACAAAGTCAGTTTATTGCCCCCACAATCTGGGTCCTCATTTTACCTATGTCGAAAGGATGGAAGGTTGAGTCAACCTTGAGCCTGGTGAGATTCGAACTTGCAGTTTGACACCCCTGCACTAATTTCTGTACATAAGATAGGTCAGAGAGTTTCGATTCCTAGCAATGGGAAAGCCATCAGACCAACTTGTTGAATTGAATTTAAATGTATTTACATTTGACCCAAATCAGCTTCCTTTGGAAAGATGTTTGATTTGGCGAATTGTTCAAATTTGCCTTCGTTTTGAAAATCTGAACTGCATGTTTGCATAAATAATAAAGAAAAAAAATCAAGGACTACATGACATTCAGCCAATCACTACATGATGTAACAATATAAGGATGATTAAGTTGAGGGGGGTTAATTCAAACTATTATGGGCATAGTAACTAAGATGGTGGACTAGATCTTGGAAGGTTCAAGTTCAAATTCATCTTAACTCATGGAAACTCATCGGCTTATTTTGGAGCTAGTCCCCTTTGATCTAAGATATCTCAAGGTGGTTTGAGGGATAAAAATGAAGAGAGATTCCTATATAAGCCAGATGGACTACTTAGAGGAAAATTAGGACATCAATATAACAATAAATAAAATTAAGAGATTCTTCAACCTACTCTACTTTGGCAATCAGAATCTCATCCTGTACTCTCGTATAACTGCAGCACAGAAGTCATGATTTTGGCTATTTCTTTCATACAGTGAGGGATTAATAGAAAATTCACTTCTGTCAGCCTGTCATCTCTACTTCCATAACTGTCTGGTTTGGTTCTGCAACCCAACAAGACAGACACAGACTTCAGAGGATAATTAGAACTGCAGAAAAAACCATGGCTACCAACCTGCCTTCCATGGAGGACCTGTATACTGCACGAGTCAAAAAGAGGGCTGGGAAAATATCTACAGACCCCTCACATCCTGGACATCAACTGTTTCAACTCCTACCCTCAAAACGACGCTATAGAGCACTGCACACCAGAACAACTACACACAAGAACAGTTTTTTCTGCTCTTCTGTGATTCACAAATGCGTTGGATGTGATGAAGCCTGAGTCACTGGACCTGTTAGATCTATTGTAACCCTTGAGTTCGGTGATTATAGACTTCAAAATGATGACATTGCTATAATTATTTCAGTTAGTTTCAAAGGGCCTTGTTCTGACCCAGCCTTCACGAGCCCCACTCAACAGCCTACTCGTGAGGAGAAACTTTAGAAAGGCAGGAATACATGGCATTCAGTGACAACGCTCCAGGTCACATATCCTCCACACTTCTCTGCGCATACATGCATCTGGGATGGGCCCCAGCTGTTCTTCCTCCTCCTCACTCAGCTCAAAACAGCCCCCAAAATAGCGGTCTCTCTGCCTGAGCGTGAGTAGATGGGCCCTGCTCTGCATCTGAGACCTCCTGCTCCTCAGAGCCTTCCGCCAGCCCCAATGGTAACCCAGGCACCCCCTCTGTCTCCTCTGTCTCCTCTGACTCCTCTGACTCGACTGCCATCTCCACTGGCAGTCGACAAACCACAACAGGCCTTGACTCCTCTCACTAAAGCAACAGGAAACCGGCGTGGATTAACTTTCCCCCTTTCTCCTCCTTTCTTTCCCCTGCTCTGGAGTGAAGGTAAATCCCACACTCCGTTGCTCCTTGTAAAATATTTTGATGCCTAATTACATTGTGGTTTGGGATTAAAAGCCTATAAAACACTCTATTTCTCTGAGTTTATCATAACTTCATTTCACAATTAGCATAACCTTTCCTCCAGGGAAATCAACTAAAACTGATTTTAAATGTTCATTTTATTTCCAAGTGCTTTTAATTAAATTATAGATGCTTAAAATACTCTTACCTTAGGTATTCTCTGAGAAATTATATTGCTCAGAGTATATATGTGTACACACAGTCCTTGTCTTATGGCCACAACTGAACCCCACATTTTGATTGCTAAACAAGACAGTTGTTAAGTGAGTTTTGGCCCATTTATGACCTTTCTGGCCACGGTTGTTAATTGAATCATCCCAGGGGTTAAGTTAAGAACATGGCTGTTAAGGGAATCTGACTTCCTCACTGACTTTGCTTGTGAGAAGGTGGCAAAAAGGGATCTTTCGTCATAAATACAAAATTGTCCTAAATAAATGCCAGCTGAATTTTGATTACATGAACATGGGGATGCTGCAGTAGTCATAAGTATGAAACTGATCACGAGTCACCTTTTTCAGTGACTTCGAATGGTCACTAAATGAATGGCAATAAATCGAGGACTACCGGTATACACCAAAACTTGAAATTTGTTTTGGTTTCCTAATCCTACACAATTTGTCTCTGAGTTATTTGAGGATCCTTTTAGACCTGAAGGGATGACATTGGGAAGAGGTCACTACTCAAGTAACTCAGCAGTTCATGCACCTCAGTGTACACAGGAGAAAGCTTCCTTCCTTCCTTCCTTCCTTCCTTCCTTCCTTCCTTCCTTCCTTCCTTCCTTCCTTCCTCCCTCCCTCCCTCCCTCCCTCCCTCCATCCCTCCCACCCGCCTCAATTTCTCCCTCTTTCTGTCCTTCCTTCCTTCCTGTTTCCTTCCTGTTTCCTTCTGTGTTTCCTTCCTTCCTCCTCCCTCCCTCCCTTCTTTCCTTCCTTCCTTCCTCAATTTCTTCCTCTTTCTGCCCTTCCTCCCTTCCTTCATTCCTCCCTCTTTCTGTCCTTCCTTCCTCAATTCCTTTCTGTCCTTCCCCTTCCTCTTTCCTTCCTTGTTTCCTTCTTCCTTCCTTCCTTCCTTCCTTTTTTCCTTCCTTCCTCAGTTCATCCCTTTCTGTCCTTCCTTTTTCCTTCCTTGTTTCCTCCTTCCTTCCTTAATTCCTCCCTCTTTCTGCCCTTCCTTCCTTCTTTCCCTCCTTCCTTCCTTCCTCAATTCATCCCTCTTTCTGTCCTTCCTCCTTTCCTCCCTTCCTTTTTCCTCCCTCCCTCTTTCTCTCCTTCCTTCCTCAATTCCTCTTTCTGTCCTTCCTCCCTTCCTGTTTCCTTCCTTGTTTCCTTCCTCCTTCCTTCCTCCTTTCCTTCCTTCCTCAATTCATCCCTCTTTCTGTCCTTCCTCCCTTCCTCTTTCCTTGTTCCTCCCTCCCTCCCTCCCTTCAAAGAAACACTCCGCTATTCTCCAAAATTCACTCTTATTACTTGGGAACTTTTTTTCATTTGCGCAGCAGCGACTCACATTTGAAGTAATAAGCGTGGTCTTTGGAGGCTTCTGGGTGTATTGGAGAGTAAAATAATCAGAATTATCTGATCCTCTGGAGTACATCTTCAGCATCAAGGAAAGGGGGAAGATTGAAAGGGTGAAAATAATTTTCCTCCATCAATGCAAAACATTTTCTCAGATGATATTAAGAGCCTGATTTGAAAGCACATCTCCAGCTAGTTGCTTTAATGAAAATAATGGATCTCGTCTCTTTGAACTCTCCCTTTATGTGTTAAACAGAGGAGATTCCCAACGTTGCAGGAAAGTTAGAAGCAAATCAGATACTTGGGCTCCTCTTTAGTGTATTTCATATCCATAAACATCAGAATATTTGTACCAAAGAGGATTCAATGGTTCCTCAGATAAATAACATAAGCTTGAGTGAGAGATCCAACACCTGAAGAACAATTTTTCTTGCCTCGAAAAGAAATATGCAGAGGGGAAATAGATAGATAGATAGATAGATAGATAGATAGATAGATAGATAGATAGATAGATATAGATATAGATATAGATATAGATATAGATATAGATATAGATATAGATATAGATATAGATAGATAGATATAGTTAGATATAGATAGATATAGATAGATATATAGATATATATGTATATCCAGCAATTCAAATTCCCATCTTCCATTTCCTTTGCCATTGATCCCATGTGATCAATTCTTTACTTCAAGGTTGCATGATTTGCAAGAGAAAATGCAACAATTTCGTTTCACACAGGCTTTGAATTGGACCCAAGACTCTTTCCCTGACTTCTTTTCCTCGTTTCTCTGGTTAGGAAGGATATTGCAAAATCTCCACTCCCACCCCATTCTGGGGCCAGCCCGAGCTGGTATTTGCCAGTTCTCCGAACTATGTAAAATTTCCGCTACCGGTTCTCCAGAACCTGTCAGAACCTGCTGGATTTCACCCCTGATTTGGCTGGGCTAGAAGATAATATAATATTTTGGCTTTACAAGTGAGGCACCGCTGAATGGAAACTTGCTCGTTTATTTTCTTTATGCATAACCGCTGAACAGTATTTTTTTTTTTAAAAAAAAAAATAATATGATACTTCTTGAAAAGCTGCATAAATCCTGAAGTAGAATTTTAACACACTTTTTAGGATGGATTTCATGCTTGCCGCTTTGTTGTTGTGTTCTACGTTGTCTGAACCGAAACAAAAATATGTTTTAAAAAAATGCATTAAAATAATTTAAAAATACCCTTCGTTGTCCAAAATAGAGAGAGGGGAGGAATAGGAGTGTCCTTCTACTCTTATTTTTACAACTGATAAGGAACCAATAACTAACCCATTTATTCAAGTGGGGGAAAAAATCAAATTTTTAACAGCACCCTGTTATTAAGCTGGTTATTAAGACCAGCTGCCTGCAATTACTGCAGGTTCGAATCTCACCAAGGCTCAAGGTTGACTCAGCCTTCCATCCTTTCTAAGATAGGTAAATTGAGGACCCAGTTGTGGGGGCAATAAGCTGACTTTGTATAAATATACAAAAGGATGAAGGCTATTGCTGAGCACATTGTAAGCCACCCTGAGTCTCTGGAGAAGGGCGGCATATAAATCAAATTAAAAAAAAAAAAATTCTAAGAAGATTTTAAAAAGCTGGAAAGCTAGCGACGGTAAGGCAAGCGAATTAAATTTGTGTTAAAAGTTGGAATATTAATTGGTCAGTGACAGAAATATTAATTGGTCAGTGACATAAACCATATTCTGTCTTCCACCACAAGCAACCTCAATTTTATTAAGGGTGGATTAAGATCCAGACATGATTAGAGAGCGAACAAGATTTATCTGCATTTCGGTTGAATTTCAAATTCAGAGAAAGCAGTTTGAAAATAAAATAAAACTCACTTGCAGTAATACCGTAATTACTCAAAATTGAAAGAGGAAACATGGTAGGCCACCTCTGGATCTCAGATTAGAAGATCATTTCAATACAACGTGGAGGTTTTGATCAGGCTACAGAGATGAAAAGGTTCTGGAAAGTTCTAGAACTGAGAAGCATTGAGAGATTCTTGGGATTTTGTTTTTGTTGTTGTTGTTTGTTAATTCAAGGAAGGAATTAGGTATAGATTATAATGTTACAAATAAATAGCAGGAGGGGAAACTAGAACTACTTGATTTAAGTTATGAAATTTGCTTGTATGTATGTATGCGCATCTTATTTCTATCTATCTATCTATCTATCTATCTATCTATCTATCTATCTATCTATCATATTTTTCGGAGTATAAGACACAGCTTCCCCCCCCCTAAAAGAGGGTGAAAATTTAGGTGTGTCTTATACACCGAATGTAGCCCCGCCCACCCACTGGCCTCCACCCTTTGACCTCTGCCTCGCAGCAGTCACCTCCTTGCAAGCAAACAGCAAGAAAAAAACATCTCCTTTCAGCTTCAGCACAGCTTAATTAGCACAAGTTAATTGGATTGGCCTCCTGACTCTCAGCTGTTTTGCTCTCAACTGTTTTGCGCTTTGCTCCTTGCTGCAAAGAGGTAAATTGCTGGAGCAGATTTTTTTTTCCTTGTACTAATCAAGTGATGCTGAAAATGAAAATGAAAGTAAAGCAGGCTGTTTGCTGTTTGCTGCAATGAGGCAAAATTGCTGGGAGGCAGAGGGAGATTTCTTTTTCTTCTTTTCCTCACCAAAAAAGGTAGGTGCATCTTATACTCCAGTGCATCTTATACTCCGAAAAATATGGTATCTATCTATCTATCTATCTATCTATCTATCTATCTATCTATCTATCATCTATCATCTATCTATATATCTATCTACAGTATCTACTGATCTAGAATAGAATAGAATAGAATAGAATAGAATAGAATAGAATAGAATAGAATAGAATAGAATAGAATAGAATGATTTGATAGTTTATTAGTAATCTTGACTATCACTAAGTGTTGTATCTTTTTATTCTTGATGAATGTATTTTATTCTCCTTATGTACACTGAGAGCATGTACACCTACTCTAAGACAAATTCCATGTGTGTCCAATCACACTTGGCCAATAAAGAATTTTCTCCTTCTCCTTCTCCTTCTCCTTCTCCTTCTTTCTTCTTTCTTCTTCTTCCTCTACTTCTCCTCCTCCTCCTCCCCCTCCCCCTCCTCCTCCTCGTTGATAACTCAAAAAGTCTGTAAATATACTTAGTTGGCTTCCATCCAGGTAAGAATTAAATACCATAATAGAAAACATTTTTTCCCTCTGCATTTATTTAACTTTCCAAGGTATGCCTCCTGTAGAACTATCCTTCAAGCTAAACAAAGCATATTTTCTATTATTTCAAAGCGTATAGATATATAAATAGCTTTTAAATGTATTTCAAAGGCAGACTTTGTTACATAGAGCTTCTAGCTCAGCGTTTGAGTGCACATTAAGAAAAAAATGTGATTAAAAAGGTCTATGAAAAGTTTAAAAGCGCTGCTCTAAAAAACATCCCTCAAGCCAGAGTGCAACCTATTTCTTTTTTCCGCTCCCCCTCCTCCCTGTCATTCATCGTTTCAAATTAAAGAATGCCATATTTCAAAACACATTATTTATATCACTCTAGATATTTCACTTCCTGGAAAATAATGGATTCTAGCTGGCTAGAGTCCAGGATTTTTTATTTTATTTTATTTTTTATTTTAATTTGATTTATATGCCTCCCTTCTCCGGAGACTCAGGGCGGCTTACAATGGGTTAAGCAATAGCCTTCATACTTCTGTATATTTATACAAAGTCAGCTTATTGCCCCCACAATCTGGGTCCTCATTTCACCTACCTTTGAAAAGATGGAAGGCTGAGTCAACCTTGAGCCTGGTGAGATTTGAACTTACAGTAATTGCAGACAGCTGGTTTTAATCACAATGCTTTTAGTCTGCTGAGCTACCAGGCCCATATGATGATCAAGGATGACTTGATGAAGCCCCTAGGTAAAGGTAAAGGTTCCCCTCGCACATATGTGCTAGTCGTTCCCAACTCTAGGGGGCGGTGCTCATCTCCATTTCAAAGCCGAAGAGCCAGCGCTGTCCAAAGAGGTCTCCATGGTCATGTGGCCGGCATGACTAAACACCAAAGGCGCACGGAACGCTGTTACCTTCCCACCAAAGGTGGTCCCTATTTTTCTACTTGCATTTTTTACGTGCTTTCGAACTGCTAGGTTGGCAGAAGCCGGGACAAGGAACGGGAGCTCACCCCGTTACGCAGCACTAGGGATTTGAACTGCTGAACTGCCGACCTTTCGATCGACAAGCTCAGCGTCCATCCATCATCTATCCTACCATCTCTCTCTCTCTGTATCATCTCTCTCTCTCTCTCTCTCTCTCTCTCTCTCTCTCTATCTATCTATCTATCTATCTATCATCTATCTATCATCTCTACCTATCTACAAACCAAAGTACAAGGCTCGCGTGGAGGGCAAAACATGGGCCTCCCAGAAGTCAAAAAAATGGGTCGTTTATGGCCTCTGGAGGGCCGGGGGAGGCCGTTCTCACCCTCCCTAGGCTCCAGGAAAGCTTCCAGAGCCTGGGGAAGGTGTAAAACGGGTCTAACGGGCCTGCCGGAAGTCCAGAAAGAGGCCATTTCCAGCCTCCAGAGGGCCGGGGGAGGCTGTTTTCGCCCTTCCCATGCCCCAGAGGCTTTCCTGGAGCCTGGGGAGGGCAAAAAAACAGGCCTAGAAATGCGCCATTTCTGGCCTCTGGAACTATATTTGTAGATCCCTTTTCCAATGAACAGATGGAGATTTTATCAATGCCCAGATTTGTCTTCTAAGGCACTTTGTTTGGTGCCCAGTGGGTACCAATAACCACTAGGACCCCGCCACTACTAGTTTATGCCCAGTGGTGGGATTCAAGTAATTTAACAACCGGTTCCCTGCCCTAATGATTTCTTCCAACAACCAGTTCGCCAAACTGCTCAGAAAGTTAACAACTGGTTCTCCCGAAGTGGAGCGAACCGGCTGAATCCCACCACTGTTTATGCCATAATCTTTCAGATCTAACTTTGGGATCTTGATAGTTTGTGAACTCCAATTCTTTGCCTTCTATTCTTCTTCTCTCCCTGGGTATATCGCCACGTCAGTTATAATTTTAAATCCGTGTAATTTAGCGAACCACAAACTGGTTCAAATGGTTCAAATCAAATGGACCGAATTCACCTACCATTAAACCCTCTTCTCCCCCCCACCCCAATAAAACCCCCTTAGCCAATTTTCTACACACATTACTTGTCTACTTCAATATGTTCTGCAAACAGATCGATTAAGTAGGTTGTCTGCCAGCAAAACCAAGTCCTTGCCTCTTATGGTTTCTTGTGGAGGAGATTTTGTGGGAAAGCAGCTTTGCTTGAATCCTTCTAGTAGCCTTTGTGCAAACTGCTGATATTGCAGAAATTCAATTAATGTGCTTTAGAAATATCCATTTTCCTTTGTAATATCTAATCTGGACTTGAGCCACATGAAAAAGGAGAGCTATCAACTCAGTGTTACCATGTTCTGAAAATAGTTTCACAGCTACAAACTAATTTAGATAAGAATATTTAAATAGTAGTGGAAACATATGAAAGATTTCTACTTCTGGTTGCCGTTCACTTAATTATGATTCAATTGTTGTCATAGGGATTATAAATTGGTTTCAGTCAACAAAATCCTAGGACTTTCATGTCCTTGATTTGTTTCAAAGATTAAAACTTGAGCTCAGCTCCTCTAATGAAATCAATAAAGAAACTCTTGACACCTTCAAGACTAATAAGTGAGTACAATGGATGGTTATGAATCGTCAACAACTTTTTAGGTCTAAAACAATCTCTCTCTTTTTTCTCCCCCCAAGAACTGTAGAAAACTGTCCCTAATGGTTGGAGCAAAGAGGAGGGGAATGACATAGATCGGAGACCTTGTAAGGGCAGCATCTAAAATCCAGCAAGATACAATTTCTGGGATTTAGTGCTAGACAGAAAAATCCTCCACATTTTTTTTCCCCCAATATGTTCTTTTATGAAAGTGTTGTGGCCCTGCCCTCTGAGCCTATCTCATCGGAGGAAGAAGGCTCCGAACATGAGGGAGAGGAGTCAGCCAGGCCTCCCTCTCCAGGCCCCTCCCCTCTGGCACTGTCTCAGGTGCCGGCCGAGGGAGAGGAGATTAGCCAGGAGCCAGGTGTCTCGGATGAGAGCGAAGGAGAGCCGTCGTTCCTGGATGCACGCCAACGAAGGCGTGATAAACGGTTGCAGCAGTTAAGGAGGCGTGCTAGGGATTAGAACTGAGTCACTGGACCACACCCCAGAGACTATATAAGAGAGGGTGGTGGCTGGTAAAACTCCGTGATGAACAAAAACGAACCTTGGCTAGTCACTTGAACAATGTCTGAAGCTGCCGAAAGGGATATTGTTTTGCTGGACTATTTGCAATGCGTATGTAATTTTGTGTTATCTGTTGCAGTAAAGCTGTTGGCAGACGGTGCTTATATTGTTGCCAAGTTTGAGATAACGACCTGTGTGCGTGCCAAGTACTTTCTTAACCCTCGGCTGGCTGTGTTTGTGTGTGTGTGTAGATGGGGACAGATCAGAAAGAGACTGTGCTTTAGAAATTATTTCAAAAGAGAAGGGAAGAGAGTAAATGCAGGGTTGGGACTCAGCCGGTTCAGACTGGTTTGGGCGAACCCTGATGTTAATTTTAATCTGGTTCGCCGAACCGGTAGTTGCAAGGACTGTCCTGACCCTGTCCACCCCGCCCCTCCCATGTGGCCCATTTTGGATGCCAGGTAAGTGCAGGGCCTGCCTGGAGGCTCTGGGAGGGTGAAAAACGGGCCTACTGGAAGTACCGGAAGTACCAAAATGAGCTCGTTTCCAGCCTTTGGAGGGCCTCCAGAGCCTGGGGAAGGCCGTTTTTACCCTCCCAGATGCTTGAGGAAAGCCTCCGGGGCCTGGAGAGGACAAAAAACAGGCCTACCAGAAGTACCAGAAGTTTGGAAATGAGCCTGTTTCTGGATCCGGAGGGCCTTTGGAGCCCGGGGGAGGCCATTTTCACCCTCCCAGAGGCTCAAGGAAAGCCTCCGGAGCTTGGGGAGGGTGAAAATACCCTCCCAACTGTGGTACAGGAAGCCAACTAGGCCACTCCCCCATGGCCACACCCACCCAGCAACCAGGCAGAGAACCGGTTGCTAATTTTTTTCAATCCTACCCCTGAATAGATGGATGAAGAAGGGAAGGGAAGGGAAGGGAAGGGAAGGGAAGGGAAGGGAAGGGAAGGGAAGGGAAGGGGAATGGGAAGGAAGTCAAATCAAGAGTCAGTCAAGAGTCAAATCAGTAAATGGATGAGAAAGGGAAGGGAGATGGCCAAGACTCCAATGTAAATCTCTCTCTATTTCTTCAGGCATCTTAGCACGATTTCTCAGTTTTCTTGAGTTCCATCAATTAGTGTCCACTGTAAATAACAAGATGGCTTCTTCATCGGTAGGGTTATTGTCATAAACTAATTGGCGTGTTTTATTCCCTTTGCCCTGAAAGCAAACAAACAAAAACAAACGAGAGAATCCACTCACAAATTCAAGATCTTTCTATGACTAAGTTCTCTTCAGGACACTCAATCACTGACTTTAAAGGGACCAACATACCCACAAAATTAGAGAAGGGAAAATATACCAACAGAAGAATTGATAAAAAAAAAATCCTAAAATGTGCCGAGATGGACAAATTAACAAAAGAACTCAAAGAAAAGGAAGATACGGAATATTATATAATCTGGCACAAATGGGATAAGTGGTTAGAGACTAGAAATAGTGGATAATAAAAATAGAGGTGAAATTTGAAAATGGAAAGAATGAATATAACAATGTATAGAATGTATAAAATCAATATGATTGTTAAGAAGTACAAGGTAAAAGAGAAAGGGACAAGAAGAAAATGGAATAGTATAAAGGGAAACAGGGGAGAATGTAAATATTAGAAGATGACCATCATGAAATAGCTGTTAAAAGGGTGTGTGTGTGTGTGTGTGTGTGTATTTTTTTGTAGATTTTCATGAGTAGAGGTATGCAAGTCTTGGCGTATTCGGGTCTTTTCCCGTGTAAGATTGAGAGTATCTTGGTGACGTTTCGACGAGGTCCCACTCGTCATCTTCAGGCTGGTGTCTTCAGCTTCGTGTTTGTGCGAGGAAAGCGTGATCGGAGCTGCCATCTCTCTATAAATACTGGTGGGGAGGTGTGGGGTGCTGGCTTTGTTGCTGTGAGTGGGTTGGTTGCCTGTGTTGTTACTTCTTGATTAGTTGATGGAGTTGATGTTTGCAGATTAGTCGTCTGTTTCGTAACATCTTGTGTGGGTGAGGTCCTTGATGTGTGCCCATTAGTCTTTTGTGTTTTAACGACCTGGGTAATGGGCTGTGTGTTAACATCCTGAGTTCTAGTGTTGTGATATCCTGAGTTTTTTGATGTAATGTCCTGAGCAAATGGCTGTGATGCCATATCCCGGGCTTTGGTTTGGCTCCGAGTTTGAGGTCTTGCCATGTGTTCATGGCGTGTGTCAGTTTGCTTTGTGTGGGGATCGGAGGGGGACGCAGCAGCTGGTGATGCCACCGTGGTCTGGCCTCTGGATGGTGGTTGCACTTTGTCTATGGGATGGGTTTGGGTTTGAATCTGGTGAGGATGATTGGTGGTGGTGCCATGTGTTATCTTGTGTTGCCATGTGTTAATCTTCGTGTTGTGTGTTTTGTATTTGTCATATTGTGTTATAATAAAAATAAAATAAATAATTAAAATGAAATAAAATAAAGGGACCAACCTTCAGAGAGGAATTTAAAACCCTAATTCAAAAAAGAAACTTTTCAGATGAAACATTTCACTTTCTCTTCACTTTGCGCTTTCTTCTTTAGGCATCTGAGGAAGAGGGATGTAATCCAAGTCATTGCTGGAAAATAACAGTTGTTAAAATTGAAGACGCTATAAAATTCTTTGTTGATTTTACCATAAAACGTTACCCTCTGGACTTCGAAATCAATAGGATGCTTTAAAAAAAAAAAAAAGTTGATTAGAGCTTGTTATTAAATGGAGGAAACAGGTTTATACATTTATCTCTATTTTAATCAAGAGTAACCGTGAATTCTGATTATTTTGATTTCATAATAGTCACATTTGGGGCTAAATACAGTTCCAGAAAATGCTACATTATGCTAATTTAACTTTTTTTCTCTTCAATCTTGTTTTTACAAAATCATTTCTCTTCATTTTGACAGCCAAGAAAGTATTCGGGCAGCAATCATGTAGTGAATAATGCAACATTATCTTAAGATACAGGACTCGATATCAAATATTAATTGATACTATTATAATCATTTATACATGGATAAATTACTGTCAGAGGAATAAAAAAAGAAGGATTTAATTGTGTCTGTAATCTAGGCAAATAAAAAACATATCCAAGGAGATATCCTAGACCTCTCAACATTTGGCCACAATTTCAAAATTAAAAAAAAAGATACTGCTCAAAATTTCAAAAAATTTCAAAAAAAAAATTGCTCAAAAATAAGTGGTTCCCCCCCTCCCAAAAGGCAACTGGAGTTTGTTTTTCCCTTGAAGACATTTCTCTTCTCATCCAAGAAGCTTCTTCAGTTCTGACTAAATGATGGGTGATGGAAGGATTTATATTCCTTGCAGTCCTCTGGTCGTTAGCACTCTTTCTGAGAGTCATGAAATGTCTTCAAGGAAAAACAAACTCCAGATGCCTTTTGAAACAAACACCTTTGGGACAACCGTGGAAAATGAAAAAAAAAAAGTTGGTTCTTCATTCCAATGGGTCTACTTTTATATAAATATGCTTAAGATGGCAGCTGTTTATCCTAAGCAGTGTCCTGGATGAAAGTCACATTAGTTTTCTTTTCAAGAATATGAAAACACAGAAGACTAACGAGTACATAGAAATAGTTTGTTCCAAGACTCCTTTTCCCATGAATTATGTATATTTACTACCCATTCCCTCAATGGACTGAAAGAAAGCAACAACACAACTGTGTAGAAATGTATAATGTGTCCCTTATGTCAGAATCCTGCCTTCTGTCATGTGCCAAAATTAGTGCAAAGTAATCCTCTATTCTCAGGGGTTCCCCCCCCCTTTTTTTTACAACCTTTAAATCCCTTTTATTTCAGGTGGAGTCAAGGTAACTGGATGGAGCTGAGCGTTTACTGGCTGGGTGCCCTTCCTGATGCCTACACATAGTTCACAGCAGATATTTTCTCTTTATGCCCTGTTAGAGAAACATATGTCACTTCTGAGGATTGAACTCCCAACCTTCTGAGCGGGAGGCGAGAATCTTCACCTCTAGGCCATGGCGTTGCTCATCCTCTATTCTCAGTTATTGCTAAGAAACAACGTTAACATAAATTAAACTATGGTGGCAATGACACATTACAAGCATGGTTGACGCAGCCACAGTATCCCGAAGCAATACCTTTGAAAGTTTAAAAATCTGTTTAAAACATTGGGCTTTCAAAATAACCAGAATGGGATATTCTTTTTTTAAAATTCATCCGTCTATTTCGAAAAGTTGATTAAGGTAACCACACCATTATGTGAAATTTTGCAGCAGTGATGCCTGCCTGAAATGGTACATGCCTTGTGTTAGACTTCCAAACAGACCACATGTCAGCATTCCAGGGAAAATAAAACCCAACTCCAAGTAAAAACTCTGAAGCAAGCATTTTTCAAAGTTCTATTTTTTTTTTATTTGATTTATATGCCGCCCTTCTCCGGAGACTCAGGGCGGCTTACAATGCGTTAAGCAATAGCCTTCATACTTTTGTATATTTATACAAAGTCAGCTTATTGCCCCCACAAACTGGGTCCTCAATTTACCTACCTTAGAAAGGATGGAAGGCTGAGTCAACCTTGAGCCTTGGAGAGATTCGAACCAGCAGTAATTGCAGGCAGCTGTGTTAATGACAGGGTGCTTAGACCACTGTGCTATCAAGGCTCCTATTTACTAGAATAGGTAAACTGGCACATCTGGGAAAACCGGAATCTGAGAGGTCTGGGTTTTCCCTCAGTAAATCAAAACCCCCAAAACCATCCCCTCACTCCTCAGTTGATCACATGCTCCAATCAATGTCCGTCCCATCTCAAGACAGCACTCCGACCACTCCTTCTCCAGATGCCGGATCGCCCTGACCTTGACCGACAAGAAGAATTATATTATGTCTAAAGACAATCCCTCTACTAAATCCCCACCTCCTAATTTCCCACACATGAGAAGGTGGCAGAATGGAAGCTTCCGGCCTAATATGGCTTCCAAACCACACAATTCAGTGGGCAAAACTAGAACACATGAAGATTGTGAGTAATAATTGCTAGTTAGTGTCCTGATCATGACTACAGGTGGGTAGGTAAATAGGTGGGTAGGTAGGTAGGTAGGTAGGTAGGTGGATGGATGGATGGATGGATGGATGAATAGATGATAGATGATAGATGATAGATGATAGATGATAGATGATAGATGATAGATGATAGATGATAGATGATAGATCAGGGGTGAAATCCAGCAGGTTCTGACAGGTTCTGGAGAACCGGTAATGGAAGTTTTGAATAGTTTGGAGAACCGGCAAATACCACCTCTGGCTGGCCCCAGAGTGGGGTGGGAATGAGGATTTTGCAGTATCCTTCCCCTGGAGTGGGGTGGGAATGGAGATTTTGTAGTATCCGTCCCCTGCCATGCCCACCAAGCCACGCCCACCAAGCCACACCATGCCCACCAAGCCACGCCCACAGAACCAGTAGTAAAAAAAATTGGATTTCACCACTGTGATAGATAGATAGATAGATAGATAGATAGATAGATAGATAGATAGATAGTAGATGGATGATAGATAGATAGATAGATAGATAGATAGATAGATAGATAGATAGATGGACAGAGAGGCAGGCAGGCAGGCAGGCAGACAGACAGACATTCTATCATCTCTCTCTCTCTCTCTGCCTATCTATCTATCTATCTATCTATCTATCTATCTATCTATCTATCTATCTTCATCATCATATTCATCATCGTCAACATCCATCTATCATCTTTCTTTTCTATTTAATATCTTATAGTCACACTTTGATTTATGTTTATGATTCCTTATCTCTGTCCCCCCCTTTTTTTTTCCCCTTCCATGTTCTGTTTATGAATTGGAGTTACAAAAGACAGACATATCAGTGCTCATTTAGACTGCAGTTCAGATGGTAATGATATGATTAGAAAATCACATTTCGAACTAAATTATTCTACTTTCTGATTCAGTAGCTATTATAACCTTCATTGTTAATAATGTGAGGCCTTTATTTTCTCTTGCTTTCATTTCGTGTCGGATCATTTTTGGTCTTCAATTGTGGCAGTGTTTTTGTTTCATTAAGGCTGTAATTTTACTCTGCTTCCAGTGTTTTGAGTAAAATAGCTTTCAACAAATTGCACGCCGGGTGGCTCAGAGCCGATACCAAGAAGGGGAAGGGATACTAGCTGGTTTATGGCCTGAGATATTCCATAGAAGAGATATTTTTAATAGAATCAAGATCATAGTAGATATTGTAGTAGAATCAAGATCACGTGAAGTGTTAATACCACTTTATAATGCCTTGGTAAGGCCACACTTGGAATTCTGCATCCATGTTTGGTCGCCACGATGTAAAAAAGATGTTGAGACTCTAGAAAGAATGCAGAGAAGAGTTGTTGTTGTTGTTGTTGTTAATTGCAAAGTCATGTCCGACCCATCGCGACCCCATGGACAATGATCCTCCAGGCCTTCCTGTCCTTTACCACCCGCCTGAGTCCATTTAAGCTCCCACTGACTGCTTCGGTGACTCCATCCAGCCACCTTATTCTCTGCCGTCCCCTTCTTCTTTTGCCCTCAATCGTTCCCAGCATTAGGCTCTTCTCCAATGAGTCCTTCCTTCTCATCAGGTGGCCAAAGTATTTGAGTTTCCTCTTCAGGATCTGGCCTTCTAAAGAGCAGGCAGGGTTGATTTCCTTTGGGACTGACCAGTTTGATGGCCTTACAGTCCAAGGGACTCGCAGAAGTCTTCTCCAGCACCATAGTTCAAAGGCCTCAATTGTTGTGGCCCCGCCCTCTGAGCCTATCTCATCGGAGGAAGAAGGCTCTGAACATGAAGAAGAGGAGTCAGCCAGGCCTCCCTCTCCAGGCCCCTCCCCTCTGGCACTGCCTCAAGTGCCGGCCGAGGAAGAGGAGATTAGCCAGGAGCCAGGTGTCTCCGATGAGAGTGAGGGAGGTGATCTGTCATTCCTGGATCCACGCCAACAAAGGCGTGATAAACGGTTGCAGCAGTTAAGGAGGGATTATAACTGAGTCACTGGACCACACCCCAGAGACTATATAAGAGAGTGTGGTGGCCATTTAAGACTCTGTGATGGACAAAAACTAACTCTGGCTAGTCACTTGAACAACGCCTAAATCTGCCGAAGGTTCCTTGTTTGGAACTGGACTATTTGCAATTTGTATGTATTTTCTGTTTATCTGATGAAGTAAAGCCCTTGGCAGTCGATGCTCGTATAGCTGCCAAGTTTTAGATAACAACCTGTGTGCGTGCCAAGTGCTTTCTTAACCCTCGGCTGGCTGTGTTTGTGTGTGTGTGGAGATGGGGACAGAACATCAATTCTTTGTCGCTCAGTCTTTCTTATGGTCCAGCTTTCACAGCCAGACATTGCAACTGGGAAAACCATAGCCTTGACAGAGAAGAGTAACAAAGATTGTTGCAGAGCAATCCATTGAGTAGCAAGGGTGTGCACATGAAAGCAATTGAGAGCAGTTGCGAATAAACACAGCCAACACTGAGATACACTGAGTTGTGTTTACTTTTAGGAAATAGTAATAAGGCACAGTCCAATAAACAGTCCAGGTCATACACAGATAAAGCAGTAGATAGTAAAACAATAGTCCAGGGATATTCCAATAACAAAGTCTTCTTACCAGTCGTCGTAGTCATACACAATAAACAGTTGCAAACAGTAGCAAACACAGCAAAGAGCAGTAAAGAGCAGTAACAATCAGCAAAGAGCAATAATGATCAGCAAAGAGAAACAAACCATATTTCAAGCTCCCTCTTAAGGACATTGGCTACAAAGCAAACCAATCAGGACACAGCAATACAGTCTTAAAGCTATATTGAGGGTTTATATATTGCCAACCCAACAAGTTAGATAATTTATCATTTCCTAACAAAAATGATTAGGGGACTGGAGGCTAAAACATACAGTATATAAATGGTTGCTGGAATTGGGTATGTCTAGTTTAATGAAAAGAAGGACTAGCAGTGTTCCAATATTTGAGGGGCTGCCACAAAGAAGGGAGAGGGCAACCTATTTCCCAAAACACCAGAAGGCAAGACAAGAAACAATGGATGGAAAACAAACAAGGAAAGAACCAACCAAGAACTAGGAAGAAATTTCCTGACAGTGAAAACAATTAACCTGCGGAATAGCTTGCCTCCAGAAGTTGTGTGTCCTCTATCTCTGGAGGGTTTTTAGAAGAAACAGGACAGCCATTTGTCCAGAACAGTATAGGGGAGCGACGGCTAACCTTTCTCTCGTTGTGTGCTGAATGTGTGCATGTACCAGCACCCATAATGCAATGCGCACAACCCCCTCACACCGTCCCAACTGGAGATTCCTTCCAGTTCCAGCTGTCCAAGTTCCAGGCAAGATGTCCTTGACTTTCTGAGAAAGGAATGTTATTATGACTATATATCACCCTGGCTCCATACAATCCCCCCTCCCAGTTTCCCACAGTAGTAGTAAATGTGGTAGGCCTGAAAATCCAATGAAAAAGATGGCTTCCAGGCCTGACAGGCCGCCCCACCCTCTGGTCAGAAAAGCGTGTCCTGAAATGAGAGCAAAGATGGCTTCCAGGCCTGACACTGGCTTCCCCATTCACCTTCTTGTCAGGAAATCAGAAAAGGTAACCACATGACCATGGGACATGTCAACCATCATACGTACATGCCAGTTGCCAAGCAACTGAATTTTGATCACGTATCGTGGGGGATGCTGCAACGGTCATAATCATGAAAACAATCATGCTGTTGTAACTTCAAACAGGCGCTAATTGTAAGTTGAGGACCACCTGTAATATGGAAAAATGTGATTCCTCCTTCCTGAAATCGGAACTGGTACAGCTTGGGAATTACCGCGCTCATTCGGAAATATCCTAGTGGCAATAAAGCCATTCAATCTTCTCTAATTTTGAAGATAAGCAACCCAGGCGTGGGTTCTAATTTTTTTTACTACCGGTTCGGTGGGCGTGGCTTATTTTGTGGGCGTGGTTTGATGGTCATGTGACAAACAATTCTTTAGGATTTAGCAGAGGTACTGGTCTACCAGGCTTTTAACTGCTTGCAGAGCCGTACCGGTCTACCCATTTGTTTTTGGAGCACACTGATCTACCACCACACTGATCTGTCCCCGTCCACACACACACACAAACACAGCCAGCTGAGGGTTAAGGAAGCACTTGGAACACACCCAGCTCTTTATCTCCAACTTGGCAGCGATATACACGCCATCTGCCAAGTGCTTTTATTTCCACAGAAAACAGAAAGATAAATACTCAGCTTCCAAACATCCAACAACAATAAATATTCCTCCCAGCATTCCGAACGAGGCTTTAGTGACTATCTAAGGTTAGTTTTGTTCGTCACAAGGATCATTGGCCACCACCCTCTATTATATAGTCTCTGGGGTGTGGTCCAGTGACTCAGTTCTAATCCCTAGCACGCCTCCTGAGCTGCTGCAATCGTTTATCACGCCTTCGGAGGCGTGCGTCCAGGAATGATGTCTCTCCCTCGCTCTCATCCGAGCCACCTGTCTCCCTGCTAATCTCCTCTCCCTCGGCCGGCACCTGAGACAGTGCCAGAGGGGAGGGGCCTGGAGAGGGAGCCCTGGCTGACTCCTCTTCCTCACGCTCGGAGCTTTCTTCCTCCGATGGGACAGGCTCAGAGGGCGGGGCCACAACACACACTGCCTTCTATTGCTGATCTGCTGTAGGGCGGCCCTTGGAAGCGCCGGGCAAGAATTTAAACAGTTTTTTGCCACTCTGCCACCACCGAGAGCATCGGAAACCGCTTTCAGGCAGCTTGGCTTCAATTGCCAATCTACTACCACCGAGGCACGAATTGAGTGAGGTCAGAGTTGGCTTCCCTTGGTCCGTGCCGACATGACGCTCCTAATAAATAACTGGATTTCTTTTGAAGCTTGGCTCGAGGCTCATGGTTTAATTAGGGCATCGGTTGGAACCCTGACAGTCTACCTGTAGAGGCATCAATGTATGGAGTAGCCTTCCCAATAACACAAATAATTTCATTGCAATCAAGTTGGCTGCATCCTTCAGCAACAAACTAGGACAGGGGTCTGCAACCTTAAACACTCAAAAAGCTATTTGGACCCGTTTCCCACAGAAAAGAAAACACCGGGAGCCACAAAACCTCGGTGGGCATGGCCAACTCAACATCACTCACTTTCACCAGTCATATGACCCCCCCTAGCCACGCCTACCCAGCCGGTCATTAGGGCAGAGAACCGGTTGTTAAAAAACAACAGGAACCACAAAACCCTTTTGACATCTCTCTCTCTCTCTCTCTCCCTTCCTCCCCCTCCCTCTCTCTCCCTCCTCTCTCTGTATCTCTCTATGTCTCTCTCCCCTCTCTCTCTGTATCTCTCTGTCTCTGCCCCGGCAGCTTCTCCATTCCCAACCATCACCCTTACCTTCTCAGGCCAGGTGACTGGGAGGGAAGGGCGAGTGTTGGGGCCAGCCAGTGGTGGGATCATCCAACAGGGAGCCATAGAAGAGGGCCCAAAAAGTTTCATGCGGCTCTGGAGCCACAGGTTGCTGACACCCAAACTAGGACAACATCTTGTATCCCTGTCAGATAACACAGAAAGCATTGAAACAAGCTTCCGTCTAACTTCAAATAAGGTTAATAGAACAAGAAAATTTATTTCTCACTTCTTGGCTACCGATCTGCCTGTTAGAAAGCTAACTGTCCTGCTGTTATTACATTTTTAGTTTCAAATCAAGGGAATTATTTATAGCTTTCGCTGCATATGTTGCTCCTGGCAAGGGCATACATCAGCCTCTCAAAAGCCACAGCTACTTAATGTATAGAATGTCATCCAGGGAATTAATATACAACCTGGCATGACAGATCTATGTCAGATTTGGAGCAGTAGATTACGGAGATGAGTTCCTTGTCAATGTTTGCCTTGGCTGTTGGGTCATGAATCAAAAGTCTGATTCATATGGAAAGCGAAAACGTAATGGGAAATGTCAGCAGTCTATGAATATATAATTTCAAGCTGTTTCATTTCTTTCTCTTGTATTCTTTCTGGCCTGGTGAAATATTGCAAATAAGCTGTGTTAAGGGGCTCAGGCTATCCATTTGTCCATCAACATATCGATCTATTATGATCACTAATGGTCAAGAGTCTGGAAAGAAACCCCAAAGCCATTTTCTTCATGATTTACCTAACTTGTTATTCTTGGCAATGCAATCAAAAGTCAGAAGGAAATTTAGTCAAGGTGAAATCTTCTCTAGGCATATTCTTGGCCATAACACTGCAGACAGAGGTGGGTTTCAGCAGGTTCTGACCAGTTCTGGAGAACCGATAGTGGAAATTTTGAGTAGTTCAGAGAACCGGTAAATACCACCTCTGACTGGCCGTGCCCCCATCTCTTCTCTGTCTCCCGAGTCCCAACTGATCAGGAGGAAAAGGGGATTTTGCAGGAACCTTCCTCTGGAGTGGGGAGAGAATGGAGATTTTATAGTATCCTTCCCCTGGAGTGGGGAGAGAATGGAGATTTTATAGTATCCTTCCCCTGGAGTGGGGGGAGAGAATGGAGATTTTATAGTATCCTTCCCCTGGAGTGGGGAGGGAATGGAGATTTTACAGTATCTTTCCTCTGCCACGCCCACCAAGCCAAGCCACACCCACCAAGCCATGCCACGCCCATCAAACCACGCTCACAGAACCGGTAGTAAAAAAATTTGAATCCCACTACTGACTGCACACAATATAAGGACTCCTGCTGATGTTATGAAGTGTTAATACCACTTTATAATGCCTTGGTAAGGCCACACTTGGAATATTGCATTCAGTTTTGGTTGCCACAATGTAAAAAAAGATGTGGAGACTCTAGGAAGAGTGCAGAGAAGAGCAACAAAGATGATTAGTGGACTGGAGGCTAAAACATATGAAGAACGGTTGCAGGAACTGGGCATGTCTAGTTTAATGAAAAGAAGGACTAGGGGAGACATGATAGCAGTGTTCCAATATCTCAGGGGTTGTCACAAAGATGAGGGAGTCAAGCTATTCTCCAAAGTTCTTAAAGGCAGGACAAGAAGCAACGGGTGGAAACTAATCAAGGAGAGAAGCAACTTAGAACTAAGGAGAAATTTCCTGACAGTGAGAACAATTGATCAGTGGAACAACTTTCCTCCAGAAGTTGTGAATGCTCCAACACTGGAAGTTTTTAAGAAGATGTTGGATAACCATTTGTCTGAAGTGGTGTAGGGTTTCCTGTCTAAGCAGGGGGTTGGACTAGAAGACCTCCAAGGTCCTTTCCAGACTTATGATCTTACGACAGCTGAAGTAGCTTTATGGTAGACCCATGAGATTTTTGATGACATAGTTGCTTTTAATGCTTTGAGAAGAGGGTACTTTGTTCAACCTGACCTATTATGGGTCAGGTTGAGCACCTCCTTCAAATGCTTTGAAGATATCTACTGCAGCTTAAAGTATGAATTAAATTGATGCCTAGAAGATATTCACATGTAGAGCTTACCATCCTTCTGTGAAGCGGGAATGTTGTTTAAGCTTCCCTTCCCTTCTTCCCTTTCAATATACGTGAAATACCTCCGTATAACACAGAGGGAGTAGTGAAGTGTCCTAGAGATGGAGCTCTCACCTCACAATCAGGAGGCTGTGAGTTCGATCCTAGGTAGCGGCAGATATTTCTCTCTCTGGGCACAATGAGTCACTATTTGCTGAACAAAACTCTGTATTGGTGACAGGAAAGGCATCCGGCCATTAAAACACTCAGCTCCATTCAATTGCCCGACTCCATCCTGACGCAAGGGATTTTGAGGTCATTAAAAGACCAATACACACACACACACACACACACACACATAACGCACAGGGAGTACAATATTTTCTCAGGATAACTCCTACGGCACAATCACTTCTCAACATAACTTTACAGACTGGCTTTGAATAGTCTGTGTTGTGTGTCAGCTTTGTGAAGGACCATATTCACCGACTCTTAGCATTGAAAGAGCCCATATGGGCCACCGAACACAGCACCCTATTCATTAGAAGAAAATTCAAATTAAATCATCTCCAAGGAACAGTTGTCCAGCTCTGCTTAAAAACATCCGATGATGACACAGCCCTCCACTTCTCTGGGTAATTGGGTTTCAATATTCAGTCACCATTAAATGCAAGATTAAATCTCTCAAATGCAGGCAATTCTGCGTTTAAAACACTAATCAAGGTCAGTCCTAAGTAACCAATTTGACCATCAAGGGTTTTCTCTCTCTCTCTTTTTTTTTTTTCCTCCCAGCTTGTAAATCGAATTAACAATATTCCTTCAAAGAAATGACTTTCCATGTGCAATTAAGCGAAATTCAGATTGCTTGAAGCGTTTTGATATAGTAATGAATATTTATAAACTTAATAGAACTAAAATCCTCACAGAAAGTCTCTTTAATCTTATTTGAAGCAGCATGGGGTCTAACTCTCGGCGGATTAACATCATATTTTCTTATAGACAGGAGGGAATCATAAAAAAAAGGGTATATATGACTGGATGATTTTTCCAATTCTGTTCCAGAGTGATACGTGAATATAAATCGGCATTTCAAACTCAGCTCATCTTCGACAGTATATATCTGCATTGTGTGCGGATGATATTGTTATATGAAAGCGATTTTTCAAACTTAGGTACTGTTTCCCCCCCCCTCCATTAGCATATTCTCTCTCGTACAGTCATAAGGAGCAGTAATGTAGCTGTATAAAATTAATGGCGATAAAAGGAAACTGCACTGGGAAGAAATCCAGAAATGTGGAAGGAAAAAGAAGCAGAAATGTAAGAATGAGTTTTTACAATGCTGTTTACGAGTTATCGATACCCATGAGTATCGGTGGTGGGTTTCACATTTTTTTACTACCCGTTCTGTGGGTGTGGTTTGGTGGGTGTGGCTTGGTGGGCGTGGCAGGGGAAGGATACTGTAAAATATCCATTCCCACCCCACTCCAGAAGAAGGATACTGCAAAATCCCCATTTCCTCCTGATCAGCTGGGACTCGGGAGGCAGAGAATAGATGGGGGGGCGGGGCCAGTCAGAATTTTTACTACCGGTTCTTCAAACTACTCAAAATTTCTGCTACCGGTTCTCCAGAACTGGTCCGAACATGCTGAAACCCCCCTCTGATGAGTATCAACATGGCGAGACTATTTTAGAAATCGTACATAATTCAAAATCAAAGCAAAACTGCTTTCTTTTAATGAAGATATGCAAAAGTCCCTAATGTGGAAATACAGGTGGGAGTAGAAATGGATTTCCAGATTTTTTTTGGGGGGGGGGGGGGAATTTCAGACTATAGGAACCAGAAGCACCACTCAGGTGACCCTGAGGACACAGATAAACCTTCAAGGGCTTATCTGGGCTTCAAGGATCCAAATGACCAGCTCTCTGCAAGGAGTATAAATCCTTCCATTCCCCACTATCCTTGTAAAACTTTAACCTAAAACTGTCTATTGTTGACCTCACCCCATTCCTAAGAGGTCTGTAAGGGGTGTGCATAAGAGGACCAGCGTGCCTACCATCCCTGTCCTAATGTTCCCTTTAATTGTACTCATTTTATGTATTCAATTCATGCTTATATATATTATCTAATATGTACTTGACAAAAATAAATAAATAAATAAATAAATAAATAAATAAATAAATAAATAAATATCCCTTTCCTTCACTGTTAAGATGTCAGATTGAGCTGTCCAGAAGGATTAGCTTCCAGGGTTATCCCATCAGGGGAAAATTCTTCCAGTAATTGGCAAAACATCAGTTTGTTCAATTTTCGCCCTTCTTTTCAGCAAAACCTGATAGAAGCACGATATAATCCTGCAGGACCGAGATGAATGTATTTATATTCATTCATAATATGCATTCTTTGTATTTGGAGTCTCTCGGAGAATATTTTTAATTGGCCCAAAATAATCTGCATTATGCACCTCCGGCTGGGATTCCAATTGCTCAGATAACATATAAGCTGTCTGAATTAATAATATTTCCCACTATTTTTAATTAAACTGTGTAATCCTTCCTTGTCTGCACGATGTTTTGTAATTCCCAATCCTTTTTCCGTGAATGTATTTCCCTTTATTCAGCATCTTTTTACTTGCTCATTTCTCAATCTGTGTTTCATACTAGTGATTCCCTTTGGTGTTTCCTTCATTTTTTCCATGTCCAGAAATGAAGAGAGGAAAAACTTTGGAAGGGTTCACCACTTGATCGTATTTTCCAGATGTGCAAGAATTATGGGATACATAGCCCCCGTATTTTAATATAGAAAACAATGTGATCACATCATCGTCATTGTCAGAGTATGAATGTTCATAGATTGGAATAGACATGGCAACAGATCAGCCAATGGGGACTGTTTGGAAACTGAAACATAGTATTTGTTTGTATGGGACCATAAGAGACAGCTTGGAGTCTGGGCGTGGCTTAGAGTTGCTGAACTGTATATAAGAGTTGGTTTGGCCTCTGTAAACATAGCCTCTGTACAATATATATGTCAGAGTTTGTTGCAGAAATTAAATCCAGAAAGCACACACAGGTAAACTGATTCAGCAGGATTCATTACCTTCTTTATATACATATAATACATAAAGATAAATGTACAATACCAATATAGATTCTTCTTCAACGTAGTAGCAGTTACAATCAAAACACAAGGCAGGAGAGAACAGTTAGTTTCATTTCAGCAAAGCAGAATAGTTTTTAGTTTCTCTGCACAGACTCAGAAGCTGCAGACTAAGACACACCCTGGCTCCAGTCTGTCTCAGCTCCCAAACAGCCCTCATTGGCTGACTTAGTGATCTATTCCAGTTTATGAATATTCATAGTCTGACAATATACCCTCTGTATCTCTCTGTAATGACTTGCTTCTATGAATATTGCTTCTGTGATCCTGATTTTGTATGCTGACTTCTGATGTATGGTATTGTATATAGAAAAATTTTCTTATGTAGATGAATCCTGCAGAATTATTTAATTGTGTGTCTGATTGTGTGTGCTGCAACAAACTCTGACAATCATCACTGTTGTTGTGGTTGTTGTGGTGGTGGTAATTGTTGTTGCTACTGATCATTGCACAGTCAGCCAGATGTTCAGACTCGGTTTGGCAAGTATCCAAGGACTGATAAGGTCTGTTCGTGCAATTAACCCTTGGAAGGATTATTGCCTGGACTTTTCTGTGTGTGAATGCCATGAATTCACAGTAGTTAAATAAAGAGGGGGGGGAGGTTTCAGGAAAAAGGGTTTTGTTTCTTGGATCTGCTGAGGCTGAGTCATAAGTGAGTAAAACGGTCTTAAGTCACTTTTTGCAACTTTGAACAATCACTAAATGGACTGTTATAAGAACTACAGACAGTCCGTTATAAGCATGAAATGGAGGTGTCACTCTTTTTTTGTGTGCATCTCAGTGGTGAAATCCAATTTTTTTTACTACCGGTTCTGTGGGCGTGGCTTGGTGGGAATGGCATGGCTTGGTGGGTGTGGCTTGGTGGGCATGGCAGGGGAAGGAAGGATACTGCAAAATCCCCATTCCCTCGCCACTTCTGGGGGAAGGATATTGCAAAACCTCCATTCCCACCCCACTCTGGGGCCAGCCAGAGGTGGTAATTTGTCAGTTCTCCGAACTGCTCAAAATTTCCGCTACCGGTTCTCCAGAACCTGTCAGAACCTGCTGGATTTCACCCCTGGTGCATCTAAATCTTTTATTTCCAAACGAAATCAAAGTCATTAGAGTGAAAAAGTTTACTAAGCAAAATGATGGATTTCCATTTCCAAAAAGGAACGTGCTTATTTCAGTGCAAATAACACAGTAATAGATATAATTAGCACTACCTAAAGTGCTCAAGAGTCTTGAGGAAATTAATATGAGAATTTTGAGTTTGAACATGTTAGATCACTTCTTAAGCTGTTCACATATCCTATTAAAACAGGTTTTTTTTTAAAGCTCATTAATGCTTTAAACAGGCTTATGGAGAAATAGCTATTCCATGAATCCATACGTCAAAAAATGAGTCACCTACAAGGAATGGGATAGCCAGTATTAGGAGTGAAAGTTTATAAAATATGTTTCTTTGTTACAAGCTTTAACAGATTAACAGAGTTGGAAGGGACCTTGTAGGTCATCTAGTCCAACCCTCTGCCCAAGCAGGAGACCCTACACCATTTCTGACAAATGGCAGTCCAATCTCTTCTTGAAAGCCTCCAGTGATGAAGCTCCCACAACCTCTGAAGGTAACTTCTGTTCCATTGGTTGATTGTCCTTTCTATCTATCTATCTATCTACATACATACATACATACATACATACATACATACATACATATAAACACTGCTGGGTGGGGGCGAATGCCCTACTAAGCAGGTATATAGAAAAAGTATGAAGGCTATTGCTTAACGCATTGTAAGCCTGAGTCTCTGGAGAAGGGCGGCATATAAATAAATAAATAAATAAATAAATAAATAAATAAATAAATAAATAAATAAATAAATAAACAAACAAACAAACAAACAAACAAACAAACAAACAAACAAATAAAATAACCCTTAAAACCTTCCTTTTCCAGCAAGCCGGGCTAGCCTAATTTTTTAAGTGTTTTTAAGTGTTTTGTTTATTGTTTTTAATTAATGGGGCCAAATTTATATATGTATATTTTAACTGTATTTTAATATTTGTACTTAATGTTTTTACTTGGCTGTTCACCGCCCTGAGTCCTCAGGGAGAAGGGCGGTATACAAATTCAAAATAAAATAAAAAATAAATAAAATAAATAAATATTTCCTTCCCTCCCTCCCTTTCTTCCTTCTTTTTCCCCTCCCCTCCCCTTCCTATAGCTATTTCCTTCCCCCTCCCTCCCCCCTTCCTTTTTCCCTTCCCTCCCCCTCCCCCTCCCCTTCCCTTCCTGTGTTAATGCTTATCCCCACTTGTTTCATTATGAATCAATCAATTGTAAAGCCAGCTTAAACATCTGGCACTCTCTTTTTATGTAGGTCTGTGTTGTATGATTTTTAAGGATGATTTTGTTAGTGTATGAATTACAGCTATTATACAACAGTTTGCATGCTATGTTAAATCTTCTTTTATGTAGTCTTGATTTTTTTCCGATACCTTGTTTCTCTGTGTCGCTTACAGATTTGCTGTCATAGTTTGGGTAGAAACTTAACTGTAATTCATACAGGAATTTGTCTTGGTGCAGATGCTTTCAGTGTACATAAAAGAAAAGATACGTTCATCAAGAATCATAAGGTACAACACTTAATGATAGTCATAGGGTACAATATAAGCAAATCAGGAAACAATCAATATCAATATAAATCTTAAAGATACCAACAACAAGGTTATAGTCATACAGTCATAAGTGGAAGGAGATGGGTGGTGGGAATGATGAGAAGATTTATAGTAGTGCAGACTTAGTAACTAGTTTGACAGTGTTGAGGGAATTATTTGTTTAGCAGAATGATGGCGTTCGGAAAAAACTGTTCTTGTGTCTAGTTGTCCTGGTGTGCAGTGCTCTATAGCGTCGTTTTGAGGGTAGGAGTTGAAACAGTTTATGTCCAGGATGTGAGGGGTCTGTAAATATTTTCACAGCTCTCCTTTAAACTCCTGCAGTATACAGGTCCTCAATGGAAGACAGGTTGGTAGCCATTGTTTTTTTCTGCAGTTCTAATTATCCTCTGAAGTCTTTATGGGTGGAAATGTCTGTGCGTCTTATACAGCAAAAGTTGCCAAAGCCCCGTGCACCCACTGGCCCCCACCCTTCGGCCTCTGCCTCCCAGCAATTTACCTCCTTGCAGCAAACAGCAAACAGCCTGATCAGCTTCAGCACAGCCTGATTTAGCACAAGCAGCTGATTGGCAGTTGGATCGGCCTCCCGGAATACTGCCTATCAGCTGTTCCAGGCTGCGGGGATTGCCACCGTCCATTGCCACTGTCGCCACCCATCGCCACTGTCACCTATTGCCCGCCTCCACATGCTCCATTTTCAGCCTCCGGTTGTCCCATTTTCGGCCCGTTCCAGACAGCGGGGATAGGCGGTGGCATAAATATATATATATATATATAAAGCACTTGTTCTGTACCCGTACCACGCACACACCCACACAGACGGCCTGGAGTTAATAAGCCACACGACAAAACTCTTTGATGATAAAGCTGGCAGCAACCCAGTGGCTAGCTGCCAATTCAGACTTTACTCACACAAAACAAAGATTAGTCCAAATGCAGTCCGATAAAGCAGGCAAAGTCCAGTAAAGCAGAGATCATGAAGTATTTCCAATTTTTGCTCATCACAAACTGAACCGGCCACCACACCCACATTTATACCCTGTGGGGTGTGGTCCAGTGACTCAGCTAATCTCTGGCACGCCTTCCCCTCTGCTGCACACACTTCTCCCTGCGCCTCTGGCGAGGGTCCAGCCAGCACTTATCTTCTTCATCGCTGTCCACCTGTGGCTGCGGGGACGTGCTTGGCTCTGAGCCTATCGTTTGGCCTTCGGTGTCCTCCGGAGGCATTGCCAGAGAGGAGGGTCCTGGAAAGGGAGGCCTTGCCAACTCCTCTCCCTCACTCTCAGAGTCTGCATCTGTCGATAGCCCAGGCTCAGGCAACGGAGCCACAACAGCACTTGGCTTTCCTTATGATCCAACTTTCCCAGATTCTGATGAATACTTTTGGGATAAATCCATGGTGTTCTTTACTTCCGTTATGACGAGGAAGGTTGGCAGGATTCTAACAGCCCATTATTAATAGCTTCAAAATGCAAATATTTAACATCTTTGCATGAAAAAGTCATGATTCAAGTAGTAGGCTGTTGGAAGAAATGTCCACCTGGGTTCAATTCCAAGTGGGAAGAAAGTCACTGGAAACATGGTGGCTGCTTGAAAAGATAGTTTTAATGGCGGACAGGATCACATGCCTTAACGATCTTGAGTGAAGAAAAAAAATGGGAGAGATGCTGAGAGTGCCTGAGTTTTATACCCTCTTTTGGCTTTTGACTTTGAGCTTGTATTCTGATTGGTTGTCAGACTCCCATGGGGCCATGCAGGGGTAACTCTGTAGGTTGTGTTTTTGAGTCCCAAGCTTGGTTGAGCCTTACTGGGTGATGATGTAATGAAAGGGCTTTGGGATTCCTATTATGGCTCTGCCTGAAGGAGGTAGATCTTTGTTATGTAGAATAGACTGGTCCAGGCCTTAATAACCCATTGACAAAGGTGGGGGTTTCTTCATCCCTTTTAGGGGAAATATTCTGCCCTTTTAGTATCTCCTAAAATATCTTATTTTCCTAGGAGAGAGATGGGTGCTAACTTCCTACAGCTTTTAACTCTGCTGAAAATTCAATAAAGTCCAAATGCAGATTTTTTTTTTGGATTACACTTCAAATTTCTGGATTTCAGCTTCGGATTTTTTGCTGATGAAGTATGAAAATATTTGAGATCTTTCAAACGAACCATATGTATATATATATTTAAATTTGATTTATATGCCGCCCTTCTCCGGAGACTCAGGGCGGCTTACAATGCGCTAAGCAATAGCCTTCATTCTTTTGTATATTTATACAAAGTCATCTTATTGCCCCCACAAACTGGGTCCTCAATTTACCTACCTTAGAAAGGATGGAAGGCTGAGTCGACCTTGAGCCTTGGAGAGATTCGAACCTGCAGTAATTGCAGGCATCTGGTCTTAATAACCAGCTTAATAACAGGGTGCCTTAGACCACTGTACTACCAAGGCTCTTTTGGAGTATAAGATGCTCCAGACTATAAGATGCACCTACCTTTTTTGGGGAGGAAAACAAGAAAAAAAATCTGCCTCTGCCTCTGCCTCCCAGCAATTTGCCTCGTTGCAGCAAACAGCAAACAGCCTGCTTTAGTTTCACTTTCATTTTCAGCACAAGAAAAAAAATCTGCCTCCCAGCAATTTGCCTCCTTGCAGCAAACAGTGGAGGCCCGCGCGGCAATAGGCAATGGCGATCCCTGCAGCCTGAAACAGCTGAGGGTCGGGAGACCGATCCAACTGACAATCAACTGCTTGTGCCAATCAGCTGAAACGGCCTGTTTGCTGTTTGTTGCAAGGAGGTAAATTGCTGGGAGGCAGAGGCCAAAGGAGTGGGCGGGGCTACATTCGGTGTATAAGACGCACCCAAATTTTCACCCTCTTTTAGTGGGGTGCATCTTATACTCCAAAAAATACAGTAATAATGGGACTCCAATTTTCACAGCAAGAAACCTTTTTGGTACTCTATAGATTAAATAGCATTTAATCTAACAACAGAAGGATTTTAGAAATAACTCCTGGGAAATTTCATGCAACGTTCAAAGTGTGTGGAGTCAGAAATGTTAGGTTTTGTTTCTGGCAATGGAACATCGCAGTCCATCTATCCCGAGATAACTTTGCTATTTTCTGTAAGGAAGTTGGAAAAACGTCATTTAAAATTTAGAGACACCACGTTGGCTCGAAAATTACCCTTTATTCCCTAGGAATAAAAAAAAAAAGTCATTCTCTTCGATGAAAGCCTAAATTGACAATGCAATTTTGAGTTATTGAAGCTAAAGTTATTACAATCTGTCAGAGAGCATCACTGGAAGAAGGATATGCATTGCCTGTGTTGGAAGAAATGTCCATCTGGGTTTGGTTCCAAATGGGGAGAAAGACACTGGAAACATGGAGACTGCTTGGAAAGATGGTTGTTTTTTTTAATGGTGGACAGGACGACATGGTTTTGAGGTCCTGGGCAAAAAGGGCAGAGATGCTGAGAGTGCCTGGGTTTTATGCCCTCTGTTAGGCTTCAAATTTGAGCTTATTGTTGTGGTCTGCCAGCAGCCTGCAGAGCTGGCAGTGGAGTCGGAGAGTGAGGAGGCTGGGGAGGAACATGGGCCAGTCCTGCAGTCTGGGGAAGGCCCGGAGAAGGGCTCTGCGTCGGAGGCAGAGATGGGGCCAGGGCCATCTGAGAGTAATGCGCGGACTCTGGAGCCTCCAGAGTCGGACAGCAGAGAGGCAGAGGAACAGGAAGAGCCTGTTCCTAGTGCGCGCATGCGCAGAGCTGCCAGAAAGCATGAACAGTTAAAACAAAAGGGACGACTCAGGAGTAAGGCTTGGAGATGATTGGTCCCTCCCATAAGACTTAAAAGAGGAGCAAAGGCACGTGGACCCTTTGCAGGAAAGCAATGTTGTTAATTCTGTTTCCTGTCAGCATCTCTGTTTGATTCTGGACTCCGTGTGGCTTTGCCAAGTAGGTCTTTGGCAGCATGTCAAGGGAGATAAAGGTTGGTGATTATCCCAAATAACTTCTCCCAGAGGACTTTTTGCGACTAATTGGGACTCAGCTGTGAATGAACGTAATTCACAGCTGTTGCAATAAAAGAGGTTTTTGGGACTACGCATGTTTTTTAATGATTCAAGAAGCCTAGATCATAACACTGATGTTCTGATTGGTTGTCAGATTCCCATGAGGCCATGCAGGGGTAACTTTGTAGGTTGTCTTTTGAATCCCAGGCTTGGTTGACTCTTGCTGAGTGATGATGTAATGAAAGGGCTTTGGGCAATTCTTACTATGGCTCTGCTTGAAGGAGGTAGATCTTTGTTATGTAGAATAGACTGGCCCATTGACAAAGGTGGGGGGTGGGCTGAGTTTCTGCCTCCCTTTTAGGGAAAATATTCTGCCCTTTTAATATTTCCTAAAATATCTCATTTTCCTAGGAGAGGAGTGGGTGCTAACTTCCTTCACCTATTAACAATTGTCATCTTTCTGTGAATACCTTACATTGGTTAGATCTTGCAAGCATGACCTATTTTGTTTCAGAATAGCTTCCAAATACATATGCTATAATGGATCATGCATATTCAGGGACGCGGTGGCTCAGTGGCTATGACGTTGAGCTTGTCGATCGAAAGATCGGCAGCTCAGCGGTTCGAATCCCTAGTGCCGCATAACGGGGTGAGCCCCCGTTACTTGTCCCAGCTTCTGCCAACCTAGCAGTTCGAAAGCACGTAAAAAAATGCAAGTAGAAAAATAGGGACCACCTTTGGTGGGAAGGGAACAGCGTTCCGTGCACCTTTGGTGTTTAGTCATGCCGGCCACATGACCATGGAGACATCTTAGGACAGCATTGGCTCTTCGGCTTTGAAATGGAGATAAGCACTGCCCCCTAGATTCGGGAATGACTAGGACATATGTGCGAGGGGAACCTTTACTTTTACCTTATATTCAGGATCAGTTACAATCATATTTCCTGTTAGGATATGGTTTGAGCCTAACAAGTTGTCCAGGCAATATATGTATTCTGTAACTTTAATATGAATGTGTATTGTGTAACTTTAAAGTTTTACTGCTGATTCATTGTAATGCTGAGTCATGCTGTAATTAGATAATCACTAGTTGTAAACGTATTTTTAAAAAGTACTGTAACGTATTCAGTTGATGATAAGCTACCATAGTGTGTGGAGTTGCTATCATTGTGCTATCATTGTTGGATGGATCTGCTACCATCGTGGTTTGTGAACCAGAGTGAGTTTGTTATTCTAACCAACTACTGTTTGTCTGGTAAGAAGATATCTGTAACTTTGGACTGATTTAACTGGCAAAGACTTGGATTGATTTAAAGACTATGAGATTGTTTTTTCACTATAAAGTAAACTTTTGATAAACCAGTTTGCACATCTCTTATTCATTGCTCTCAGCAACGTTTCTCTGTGTTCTACACTCTGCTGGTTGGTAACACAACAATATCCTTAACATTTCCAATGTGTATTCTTAATGTAATGCTTTCTTCAATATCGGACTATGGCAGGAAAAATAGCACCGCGAATTCACTGGAAACTTTCCCATACCAAACAGAACAAATTGTACCATTAGCTCTGCTTGGTAAAGATGTAGAGTGCTTAAGCCAACATTTACACATATTTGTCAAAGTTACACAGGGTTTTGTAAAACTTTCAGATAAAGAACCCGAGAACCAGCTGTGAAGTGTTTCTCATTGTGAGGTTTGGTTACATTGAGTCTAATAGGCCTTAAATAAGATGAATGTCGCTTGAGCTGAGATGCTACCTCCGTTGCTAAGCAACGGTTATGGGCTTCACGCTTCTGTGTGCTGTATGTGACATTGAGGATGGATAATAACACTTTTAGAGAAGAAGACGCGAGCATGGTAGCGTTCTGCAACGAATTGTCTCACTTTCCTTCTCTTAGAAGATGTAAATTGAAATCCCAAGAGAAAAACTGAGAAGCTGTCAAAAAACAATAGCGGCGTTTATTCATTTTATCAGGCTTCAATATTTGTTTATTGATGAAACTGGGCATCAATTTATTTATTTAATTGTTTGTCTGCAAAAATTATTAGCTGCCCATCTCACCACACAATAACTCTGGGCGGCTCACAATATTAAGCCTTGTGTAATTTGCATCTTTTTTTTTTTAATTCTTTTACATTTTCTAAGATTCATTTTTGACTCCTATGGATTGAGTGAAGTTACAGGACCTTCATTCCTGTAACTTCAAACCTTCAGTCCTGTTTGATCTCTTGAAATGAACACTCTCGTGCAAAATCCTGAGCCTGAGTGGCGTAGGAGGCTAATGCCTCCTAAGGCAGCAGTTAACATCCAGCTGCCTGCAATTACTGTGAGTTCAATTCTTACCAGGCTCAATGTCAACTCAGCCTTCCATCCTTTCTAAGGTGGGTAAATTGAGGACCCAGCTTGTGGGGGCAATAAGCTGACTTTGTATAAATATACAAAAGTATGAAGGCTATTGCTTAACGCCTTGTAAGCCGCCCTGAGTCTCCGGAGAAGGGCGGCATATAAATCAAATTAAAAAAAAAAAAACCCGATAAATCCCACTTTTACAGTCCATTCCCACTTCTACAGAATACAGGTAGTCCTCGACGTGCGACCACAATGGAGCCAAAAATTTTGGTTGCTAAGTGAGACATTTGTTAAGTGAGATTGGTCCCATCTTACAACTTTTCTTACCATGGGTGTTAAGTGAATCTTAATCTCCCCCAGGGATTTTGCTCGTCAGACGGTCGCAAAAAGAGGACAACCCGCCCCCCCCTCCGGGACACTCCAACCGTCATAAATGTGAGTCAGTCTCCAAGCATCTTAATTTTTATCACATGGCCACTGGGTCATAAATTATAAAAACTGGTCAAAAGTCACTTTTTTAGTGGTGTTGTAACTTCAAAGGATCGCTAGTTGAAATGTTGTAAGTCAAGGAGTATCTGTATCGTATAGGGAGCCATTACATAAAATAACATTCTATATGACACTTCTGCAAAAATTAACAAGTGAAAGAAAAAGAAAAAAAAAACAGGGCAAGAAAGGGAAAATTTGAAACGGACCCTTGCATGTTTTGTCAACAAAACGTTCGTAGAATATGGAGAAAGGTCTGAACTAGAAACAAAGCATGAAATACATTAGCCTGAGATAGAATGTGGGCACATACATTAGCTGTCCTCCTGTTGTGGTCTGCTGGTGGCTTGTGGAGCTGGCAGCAGATTCAGACAGTGAGGAGGCTGGGGAGGAACATGGGACAGTCCTGGAGTCTGGGGAAGGTTCAGATGAGGGCTCTACGTCAGAGGCAGAGAGGGGGCCTGGGCCATCTGGGAGTTATGTGCTCACTCCGGAGCCTCCAGAGCAGGGGTGAAATGCTCCCGGTTCGGACCAGATCGCCCGATCCGGTAGCGATGGCAGCGGGTGGTTCGGAGAACTGGAAGCAAAAATCCCTGCCCCCCCTCCCCACCATGCCCAGCTGAGCCACAGGATCATCAGAGACTTTTTTTTTTTTTTACTTTTAAAAGCATTTTTTCTACAACTGGGATAGTCAGAGGCTTTTCAAAGCATTTTTTTCTACAACTGGGATAGTCAGAGGCTTTTCAAAGCATTTTTTTCTGCAACCTCTTGGTGATAAAAAAAAAAGGTTTGAAAAGTCTCTGACGATCCCCAGCTGAGTTTCCTGATCGGCAGAGAGGCATTTTTTAAAAAGCTTCTCTGACGATCCCAGCTGAGTTGCCTGATCGGCAGAGGCTTTTCAAAGCATTAGAAAAAATGCTTTGAAAAGTTTTAAAAAAAAAAAGTTGGCCACGCCCACCCAGTCACATTACCCCTCCACCAAGCCACGCCCACAGAACTGGTAGTAACAAATTTTACATTTCACCCCTGCTCCAGAGTCAGACATCAGCGAGGCAGAGGAACAGGGGGAGCCTGTTCCCAGTGCGCGTATGCACAGAGCTGCCAGAAGGCAAGAACAGTTAAAACAAAAGGGACGACTCAGGAGTAAGGCTTGGAAATGATTGGCCCCTCCCATAAGACATAAAAGAGGAGCAAAGGCCTGTGAGCCTTTGCAGGAAGCAACATTGTTCATTCTGGTTGGTTTAAATTCCGCAGCTCCATTTCGACTCTGCTCCATGTGACCTTGCAAAGCTAATTGCCAATTAGGTCTTTGGCAGTGTGTCAAGGGAGATAAAGGTGGGTGCTTATCAGCCTTATCCCAAAGGATTGTGGCAGATTTCTGTCGGACTCTTTACAAACTATTTGTGACTCATCTGTGAATGAACAGAATGAGAAGGAACAGGCTGTGAATGAACAGAATTCACAGCCATTGAAATAAAAAGAGAGTTTTGGGGACTAATTGTGTGCTTTTTACTGTCTCAGGAAGCCTAGGTTAAAACACCTCCATCCTAAGAATAGGATTGTAAGCCCATCCAGATGTATGTAGTCCTTGACTTACAATGATTCATTTAGCAACCACTATTTATTTATTTGTATCCTGCTTGCATTGTTTTTTACAAATAACTCAAGGTGAAAAACATATCCAATACAATTTCTTCCTCCTATTGTCCCCATGACAACAACCCTGTCTGGTGAATCACTCAGCCTGGTTTCATGGCTAAGATGGGACTAGAACTTACTGTCTCCTAGTGATTGGCCCAGAGTCACCCAGTTGGCTTTCATGCCTAAGGCGGGACTAGAACTTAATGTCTCCTGGTGATTGGCCCGGAGCTATCCAGCTGGCTATCATGCCTAAGGCGGGACTAGAACAATGTCCCCTGGTGATTGGCCAGGAGCTACCCAGTTGGCTTTCATGCCTAAGGCGGGACTAGAAATTAATGTCTCCTGGTGATTGGCCCAGAGCTACCCAGTTGGCTTTCATGCCTAAGGCGGGACTAGAACTTAATGTCTCCTGGTGATTGGCCTGGAGCTACCCAGTTGGCTTTCATGCCTAAGGCTGGACTAGAACTCAATGTCCCCTGGTGATTGGCCTGGAGTCATCCAGTTGGCTTTCATGCCTACGGCAGGACTAGAACTCACAATCTCCCACTTTCTAGCCTGGGGACCGTAAACCATTAGACCAAACTGAACCACTAGAACAAATGTGGCATTCAGGTCTTTCTAAATTTCTTTTTCTGACTGTTGCTCCTCTGGTCTGATTGTTTCCTAGGCAACATCTCTTCCCCTCATCCCTCAAGTCACTCTCAAGTCAGTCCCATTACACCTCAGTGTACATTTGTGACAATTGATTACAAGCCATCAAGTCAATGTTGACTCTTAGTGACTTAGCATATATTAGCATGTCCCTAAAATTATTCCCACAACTTCCTGAGGTCATTTGAGCTCAGAACGACTGCTTCAAGTCAACCACTACCTGCCAGGCACTGGGGAAATCAGGAGATTCAGGCAATTCAAACAAGTATAAAGATTTATTTCAAGCTTAATATTTCTACAAGAATCTGACCAACTAACAGTCAAGGGAAATGAGCGGGAGATAAGAAAGTCATTCAAGGTGGGTTGGATTTAGATTTCTTGTAGGCACACAGGGACTCGTGACTTATGACACATTTGATCCCTCCCTCAGGTTCAACCTGGTCATCTCATATACCAGTGATGGCTAACCTTTTTGCCATCGCGTGCCAGGAGAGGGGGGGCGGGGGGAGGGCCGTGCAGGCACGTGCCCACGCGCATGCGCACGCAACCCCACCCACCCCCGCTCCTGGCACATGATGGCCTGGTAGGCCCATTTTTCTTTCTTTCCTGATTACAGATCCTTTCTATGGATCTGGGAAGGTCGAAAACAGCCTTTCCCACTCCCTTGGAGGCCCTACGCAGGCTGAAAGGGCCCATTTCCCAACTCTCGGTGGGACAGGAAATGATGTTTTTTGCTGTCCCCAGCCTCCAGAACCTCTCTAGGAGTCTCTAGGAGCCTCTCTAGGAGTCTCTGGAGACTGAGGACAGAAAAAAAGTCACTTCCTGTCCCACTGGGAGTTGGGAAATGGGCCCTTTCAGCCTCTGTAGGGCCTCCGAGGGAGTGGGAAAGGCTGTTTTCGCCCTTCCCAGATCCATAGAAAGAATCTGGAGCCAGATAAGAAGGCCCAAAAATCAGCTGTCCGGCGTGCGCATGCGCCCCAGAGCTGAGCTGGCGTGCCCACTAATATGGCTCCACATGCCACCTGTGGCACACGTGCCACCTGTGGCACGCATGCCATAGGTTCACCATCACAGTCATGTACTATTTATCATATTAACTGGAAGCTTAAACCTGCATCCCAATGGGCCACTGTAAGTCTGTAGCTATGGTATATTATGCCACAAAGCTGCGCACTTAGAACATTACGGAGGATATTTCTTATTGACTTTATTTTTTAACACAGCCTTCGGCACGCTTGTTGTTAGATATTCCGCACTTAAATACCGTCTCGAGCATTGTAAATCATCCTTTCCCACATCCTCAAAATTAGCAGACTGTTTCAAGAAGGTTCATTTATAGCATGTAAAAATCTAGTGATTGGTTGATGGGGGTAATTCATCACTTAAGCATTCTTTCTCTTCCTTTTGAGTGGTTATTCACAGCAACGCTGCAGATAATTTGGAGAAACCAGAACCCGTGGTGATGAAGGAAAAGGACAAATGCGTTTGGAGGAGACAATAGAAGAAATTGCCTCTTTTTTTGCATTAGCTGGCTCAAGATTCCTTCAGCTCTAATTTTGCTACTAATTGTTCCTTTGATGTTTGTTTGTTTTTTTTTAGCTGCACAGATGCTGATCGTGAAGAATAGCTCCGTAATAACCATTTATTAAAATAACCGGTGACTGAGAGTATTCAACTTCTTTAAATCGCTCTGGATATTTTGAGGTTCGGTCCTTCCTTTCTCCTCCAAAAGAGAGCATAGAAAATTACAGTTATGAGTCCTTCTATTTTCAGCCAATAGTGATGTGGAAAAGAAGGTAGATATCAGCAGAGGTGGGTTTCAAAGATTTTTATCACCGGTTTGCCGCGTGCACGCATGCTCACTTCACATGGGTGCGTGCCCCTTCGGCACATGCACCTGGCCATCTATGCATGTGCTTTGCTTATGTGCACGTCTTCTGCACATGCGCCCCCCCCCTTGAAAACATGGCGAAATAGGAAAGCATAGCACCGGGACGGGTAGGCAGGCCCAGTGGTGGGTTGCTCCTGGTTCTGTCCGGTTCTTGCAAACTGGTAGTAAAAGCGGTGGGAGGCTCCGCCCAGCCACCCGAACATCATAATGGACGATCTGCGCATGTGCTCCCATTGCGAACCGGTAGTAAAGCTAAGTAGAACTCAACCACAATCTCCGCTACTGGTTCGCCCAAACTGGTACGAACTGGCTGAAGACCACCACTGGATATCAGTACAGCTACTTCTCGACTTGCAACCATTCGTTTAGTGACCGTTCCAAGATACTACAGCCCTGAAAAAGTGACTTATGACCATTTTTGTATGCTCATGATTGTTGCCGCATCTTCGGTCTCCAGGACCAATGGTTCTGATTCTGGTGACCCACCCAGATTGGATCCTGTAACTACAGGCTCTTGCAAACTGCCGAAGGAATTTCAAACCTTTATTAATGGTGAGTTCTTTAAGGCAGAGTCTTTGAATGATCTCAAAGGGTTCTTCCTGGGCTCGGTTGCCATTTATAAGATAAGACAGTCTGTCTTTTTATCTTCTCCTTTCTCTTTCTTCCTCATAATCTCTTGCAACACTAAGTGAGAGATGCCGCATGGACCTATTGCACAAATATGAGGACTGTAGATGCTTCCAAAACTGGAAAGAAAAAGCAGCAGGTCTTGCATGAGGAGAAGGCTATGTTCTGACCCAGCTCCCCAAACACGACAAACCCTCTGTAGTTAAATCAATGATTCCTTTATTAGGAGCACCAGCAGCCCCAGCAAAAATTCTCTCTCTCTCACACACACACACAGCGGGTTAACAAATCTGTCTGGCAGGGAGATGAATAGTTGCCTGCCACATCTATTTATCTCCACCTCCTTCCTTTTATCCCCAGAGCTGGCCCATAGATTTCCACTGCTCTCCTCTCCTCTGCCTTCTGCACAATCCATGTGTCAGGACTGGCCCGTAGATTTCCCCTGCTCTCCTCTCCTCTGCCTTCTGCACATCCATGTGTCAGGACTGACCCGTAGATTTCCCCTGCTCTCCTCTCCTCTGCCTTCTGCACATCCATGCGTCAGGACTGGCCCGTAGATTTCCACTGCTCTCCTCTCCTCTGCCTTCTGCACATCCATGCGTCAGGACTGGCCCATAGATTCCACTGCTCTCCTCTCCTCTGCCTTCTGCACATCCATGCGTCAGGTATTGGACCCAGCTGTTCCTCATCATCATCATCAGGCATCTCCAGACCTGGGGGCTGTTGACTCTCCATCTAAGGGCTGATAGATGGCCCAGGCTCTGCCTCTGCCTCTATGACTACCAGCTCCATTCCCTCTTCCCCCTTGGAGCTCTCAGGTTGCCTTGATGCTTGCCCTGACTCCCATGCATCCTCCTCCTCTGATTCGGCTGCTGAAGGGGTCAGCGGCCAAGAGACCCCAACACCTAGCATGTTTCTGCTATCCATTAGATCCATTTATCCTTATTCAGGTTTTCACCCAAAAAACCCATTGGCTTTTTTTTAAAAAAAATGCAATGATTTTTCTACAACAACTCCTTCAATTTGCAAATCTGTTTTGATGGAGGGATGTTTTCTCTCTAGATGTTTTCTCAAATCAATGCATCTTTAACAAGTTTCTGAAAGCCTTGCAGAGGTGCTATTCAGCAGGTTCTGACAGGTTCTGAAGAACCGGTAGTGGAAATTTTGAGTAGTTCGGAGAACTGGAAAATACCACCTCTGGCTGGCCCCAGAGTGAGGTGGGAATGGGGATTTTGCAGTATCCTTCCCCTGATGTGGGGTGGGAATGGAGATTTTGCATTATCCTTCCCCTGCCACACCCACCAAGCCACGCCCACAGAACCAGTAGTAGAAAAAATTGAATTCCACCACTGCAGCCTTGGTAACGACTTTCACATTATTGTTATTTAGAATCGGTGAAAAGAAAATTTATTATCCCATGACAAACTGATCCATATTAAAATTCGGATGGTCATCTCCAGCTGTAGAAATTGTGCAAGTCACGCTTCCATTTTTCTGAGTGCCTGCCCCGTGAGATTAAAATCCCTTTCCCAGCCACAATTTCTAGCTATAATTTTAAATAGCCTTTAGGTGTCTTTTGATCCACTGTCTAATGCACAGCTTCTCGTATACATGACAAGCATTCTTCGAAAATAGAAAAAGGAGAATCTTCCCTTATATAATTCTTACCGCTCTTACCCACCGTTTCATGCGAGTCACGGGAAAAAAAATCACTTCTACCTGCTTAAAAGAAGAATTTTTAAGTTCTTTTTGTTTTGTTTCAAAAAGGGCAGCAGCTGAGGGCTCATCAGTTCCCATTCTCACCTGTCTTCTGAAAAAAAATGTAGGGAAAAAAAACCCCTAGTGATTACAGTTTTGTTCCAATCAGGTAAAGTAATAACAGAATCTTAATTAGATCTCAAGTTGTGTTAACCCAAGTAAAGACAATTGAAAGCGATGGAAAGAAAGCAATTCTCCCTGTAAGGGTTTAATTGGCTTAAGGGGAAAATGAAAGGAAATTTGGGAGGGGGGAGAGGAATTGATACAGTAAACTGGCAGATCTCAACATCTTTAGCAGCTATGGCTGGATAAAATATAATAATTTCAAATCAATAGAAGAATAAAAAGGTAAAGGTAAAGGTTCCCCTTGCACATATGTGCTAGTCGTTCCCGACTCTAGGGGATGGTGCTCATCTCCGTTTCAAAGACGAACAGCCAGCGCTGTCCGAAGATGTCTCCGTGGTCATGTGGTAGGCATGACTCGATGCCAAAGGTGCACAGATGGTATACGTACAATAACAATAAAGTTATTATTATAAGTAAAATTTAAGTGTAGTTCTCCTTTAATTATAACCTGAAACTCATTCTGATTCCCTCTAAAGAAACTTGTTTCAAATTCAGAACAAAATAATACTCTCTGCCTTCATACACAGCCTCTTTGTTTTAATTGATTAATTAATTAATTAATTAATTAATTAATTAATTAATTCAACTTCTTAACTACCCATCTTCCTGATAAAGCAGCTCTGGGCAGAGGTCAGTTAAAGCTTCCTAAACTAGTTGTTATGAACTTCCAACAGACCTAATGCATAATCTTTAACCTAAGAATGCATTGCTTAAAATAAAAGCTAAATACAGAAAAATCAATATTTTTTTCCCAAGAAGAAAAACAGCATGTGAAAAAAAAAAAAGAGCACAAATTCAAATCTTCAGATGTTAGAAAGACATTTTCTTTTGGAATTGAAGTGCTTTTAAGGTTCAGATTCTCAAGTAAAGCGATTGGCAAAAATCCCTGACCTTGTAAGATAACAGATATTTTGAAATAACGAGCCTTTTGAAATAATGTTTTCCTCTACTCCATAAACATTACAGAAGTCACTGAAGTCCTTTAATAATAATCGCTTATTTTGTGATCATAGATTGATAAATAGAGAGTCAGCATGTCTATCTTCTCATGGGTGACACCTCCATTAGTAATTCTAATCATTGGTGAAATGTTACCGGTTTGCACCGGTTCAGGCAAACCGCTAGTGATAAAAACTACTGGTTCAGGCAAACCGGTAGTAACAAAAAAATTACCAGTTCCTCTGAACAAGTATTTCTAACGATCAGCTGTGCCGCGCGATTTAAAATCACTAGAAACCAGGAAATGAAGCTTTCTAGTGAATCTAAATCGTGTTTCCCCCCCCAAACTGTTCTACTTACCTTCCTGTTCTGTCCCCTCCCACGAGTGGCGTTGCAGAGGCTCAAATAGCCCGGCAGTAACAAACGCAGGCTAGAAAGGCTGAAGCTGGCCCTTTAATAAATAGTTCTCTTCCAAAGAGTATATCAGTCCAATGGTTACTGGGCAACATTCCAAAGGTCTTGGCAGACGGCCAGCAGACTAACGCAGGAATGCAGATTCTTGTCAAAAAAACTCCAAACTAACAGTTGTAAATCCACTGCATCCAAAACGCCAATAAATTGTTCACCACGCCTTTCCAGCCCAGTCACACCCCTTTTATACTTTGTACGGTGTGGCCCTACGTCTCCTGACCACACCTCTTGGGACGTGGCAATAGCTGTTCTCTACAACGTGTCCTACATCTCTCTCTTGCATCCAATAGGGGCTCCCCCTTGTCGTTACCGGCCTCTGTTTCCTCCTCAATTTGGCTGGGGTCCAGAGGCACGTCAGCAACTGTCAGTTCTTGCTGACTCACCAGTGAAGACGGCCCCTCCGGCACATAGCTCGTGACAGCTTCCTCCTCCTCAATATCATCCTCCGAATCAGCATGTGAAGATAAATCAGCCTCCGGGGCTGGGGTCACAACACTTCCCAAGCCTCCTTTTTCCATGCAAAGCATGTGTTTACAACATATTGTGCATGTGCACGCACACAGCATGCATTTGGCATGTACTGCGCACAAGCACATGCGCAGCATGCATTTGGTTCATATTGTGCATGCGCACGCAGTGCGCATTTAGCGTGCACTGTGCATGCATGTGCACGCATCATGTATGTGGCATACAGTTGGCATGCACTGCACATGCATGCATGCAGCACGTACTTGGTGCACGCCACGCATGTGTGGCCCGCGAACCGGTGGCAAACCGGTTCAGATTTCACCACTGATTCTAATGCACAGGTTTAATTTTTTTTCATATAATTTTATTACAGATGTTTAATAAGAATTTTTTAAAAAAACTAACCCAAATTAATATAAAGTAAGAGTAAAGAAAGGAAAGGAAAGCAATCAAACAGGAATGCAAGAAAGAAAAATATTTATTTTAAATTTTTGTATTTATGTGTTTTATCTTGTGGCTGTTCACCGCCCTGAGTCCTTCGGGAGAAGGGCGCTATAGAAATTTAATAAAATTTAATAAAATAAAAATAAAATAAAGAACATGGAGATATAGCTTCCCCTTTTCTATAGAGCAGGTATAAGTTCAATTCTAAATTTATCTTTTATTTTATTGTTACAATAAAGCTCTCTTCTTTCTATAATCTCTCCTGTCTAATCATCAAAACTATCAATCATAACATCATTTTTCTTCTGCTTCACACAAAAATAGTCTATAAGGGGTTTTGATCTGTCCCCGTCCACACACACACACAAACACAGCCAGCTGAGGGTTAAGGAAACATTTTGGCACACACCCAGGTCTTTATCTCCAACTTGGCAGCCATTTACACACCGTCTGCCAAGTGCATTTATTTCCACAAAACAGAAAGATAAGATACTTAGCGTACAAAAGTCCAATCAGAATAATATTCCTCTCAGCAGTTTCCGGACGAGGCTTTAGTGACTATCCAAGGTTTACTTTTGTTCGTCACAGGGATCGCTGGCCACCACCCTCTATTATATAGTCTCTGGGGTGTGGTCCAGTGACTCAGTTCTAATCCCTAGCACGCCTCCTGAGCTGCTGCAAATGTTTATCACACCTTCGGAGGCGTGCGTCCAGGAATGATGTCTCTCCCTCGCTCTCATCCGAGCCACCTGTCTCCCTGCTAATCTCCTCTCCCTCGGCCGGCACCTGAGACAATGCCAGAGGGGAGGGGCCTGGAGAGGGAGGCCTGGCTGACTCCTCTTCCTCATGCTCGGAGCTTTCTTCCTTCGATGGGATAGGCTCAGAGGGCGGGGCCACAACAGGTTTCTACTCGGTGTTAACGTCATTTCTCTGATCAAAGAACACAATTTAGCCATCTCCACAAGTTCCGCCATCTTAACCGACCATTCCTCCATTGTGGGTAATGCCGAATTTTTCCATGCTTAGTGATATAATCAAAACCAAACCTAAAATTTAGAGCCATTCATTCGAATCCAACTGAGGATTTCCAAATAGTTCTGCCCCACCCAGCTGTTTTCCAGATGTGTTGACAAGGGATGTTAGGAAGAGTCAGGGTTGGGCTGCTGGGGGTTTGCAAGGGTTCAGGAGAACCTCTAGCTAAGATTCTGTGCAGTTCGGAGAACCCCCAAATCCAGGGGTGAAATCTAAAAATTTTCGCTACCGGTTCTGTGTGCCTGTCTTAATTAGTGGGTGGGGCTTGTTGGTCAGGTGACTGGGTGGGCTTGGCTTGTCGGTCAGGAGGGCGTGGCCAAGTCAACGTCACTTTGTTGCCCTTTTTTAATCTACAAAACACAACACAACACAACTGGCTCACCCACAAGGTAAAAGCAGCTGTGCTAGACCCAAAATGGCCCCTGCAACAAGTAGGAACCTCACACAGCCCCAAAAAGCCCAAAAAACCAACTTTCACACTTCACACACACAAAATTCCACATACAGCTTTGTGAGATTTTGTGTGTTTGTGTAGTTAGAGTGAAACACTATAGAAACACACAAAATCTCAGAAAGCTGCACAAATATTATTTTATTTTATTTTTATTTTTATATAAAAGCAGCTAAATTTAAAACTTCCTAAACTTTAAATAGCTAGGTCTAAAAAAAGAACAACTAAAAAAAAAACCTATTTTTTTTAAAAGCTCCCAAAGGGGAAAAAAACTTACAGGCAGGCATTGAGCCAGTTTGACCTAGTCTGTAGCTATATAATCATATATTACCTTTTTTTCCCCCAAAATAAGACATCCCCTGATAATAAACCCAATCTGGCTTTTGAGCGCATGGCAATAAGGCCAAGCGCTTATTTCAGGGTTCAAAAAAATATAAGAAAGGGTCTTATTTTCGGGAAAACATGGTACCTATATAATCTTAGTTGTTTAACAAGTCCAATGGCATTTAATTTGATTTTCCTCATAAATTAGAAAAAAAAAGTAGAATAGTCACCTTATAGGTTATCCCTCATTATTCTGAAATTGCTTTTGTTCTGGTGAACCTCACGCTTAGATAAATAAAATTAAAAATTAAAATAGGTCCCGCTCGCATTCAGTTGGTATTGATATTAGCATTCTTTCTACAGTGCACATAGATCTCAATTTGTATGAAAATAACTCATAGCTACAGCTTGTAGCATGGAGTGATTTTGGAAAAACATTAGTAAAACCAGATCAATATTAATTCCCCTCTTTATATATAAAAAAGTACAACGGTATACAAAAACTCCGACTTGTAATGAAAATCCGATTGAAGCTACATCAAAACAATACAGATGCTTTGTCTGGCTCAAAAGAAGGTTAAACCTAGGAGAAGGGTGATAAGATCGTCTAATTAGATTAACTAGATATTTACTAGGCTTTATAACTCTTTATAATTTTGATAAAAACAGGCCAATTGTTTTGTAGATAGTTAAAAGAACTTGATTGCATTGAAATGTTTGGCTAGGATGATATTAGTTAATATTAATTGGAGAGTGAGCTTAACTCTCGCTTAGTCATGTTTGTTGTTTCGTTTTAGTCTTGTGTTTATGTGTTTCTATATTTCACTTCTTATATTGCTTTCCAATCATTATTGTGTGTAAATTTTACTGTAAATATTTAATAAAGATATTAAATATCTTTAATTAATATCTTTAATAAAGATATTTAAAAAAACAATACAGTGTCAATAAGAACATTCTGATTAAAGCGTATGCATATATCTGATTAATGATCACATTCCAGATACTTGCTTGCCATTAAACATTTTATCGATACTGGCTTCTTAGTTAAGAATGGATCCTGAAATCTTCCTGCATCCATTTCTTTCTTAGCATGAATCCAAAATAGCTCTCCTCAATGGGACCAAACAGGACACAGACGGACTTTAATGGATAGTTAGAACTGCAGAAGAAAATTGCAACCAGCTCGACTTCCATGGAGGCTCTGTGAATTGTACGAACCGGAAAGAGGGCTGAGAAAATATCGACAGACTCCCTCACATTCTGGACATAATCTGTTTCAACGTCGCCCCTCTGGATGCTGCTATAGGGCATTGCATGTCAAAACAACTAGACACAAAGAAAGTACACACACACACACACACACACACACACACACACACACACACACACACGTGCCATCACTCTGCTGAGCATCTAATTCCCACAGAACTGTTTTAGGCATATAAACTTGAGAGCTTATGCGCTGGAGACAAATTCCTTGTGTGTGCAGTCACACTTGGACAATAAAAAATTCTATTCTGTTCCGTTCTGTTCCATTATTCTGTTCTGTTCTGTTCTAACCTACCCCACCCCACCCCATCCCATCCCATCCCATCCCATCCCCTCCCATCCCATCCCATTATCCTCTCCTCTCCTCTCCTCTCCTCTCCTCTCCTCTCCTCTCCTCTC
>NW_026844029.1:953327-998131 GCF_029531705.1 Pantherophis guttatus | reverse complement strand
TATTCTATTCTATTCTATTCTATTCTATTCTATTCTATTCTATTCTATTCTATTCTATTCTATTGCAACCCGAGAACAAACTGCGGGCTCTAAATTTTGTCATCAGAAACACACCTTTTACAAGTTTGCCCAGCAATAGTTAGTTAATTTTAGCTAAATCTCAACAAGCTAAACAACGGTTGGATATGAGTAACACTTACTGTAAAAGGAAGACCACCAGAAATTCCCAGGAGCTGATAAGTTAGACTGGGAAGTCAATGAAAAACTGCCCCAACTAAAAACCTCACCATTCGAACTTTTCTTTTCTTTTTTTTCCATGAAAACTATGCCATCCAGGAAACAACCAGAGATTTAAAACAAAAATAAAAGCATGAAAAGTATTGTCAGCTTGCAACAGGGATAAAGCTAGCTGCTGAGTATTTAGGGTTAGGTATTTTAGGAAGGATCCCTGGAGAATTCACTGTCTCAAAAATCATACACAGTGAGCTAAAAGCAAGGATTTACGTTTTGAGTTAGGTAGAATAGAATAGAATAGAATAGAATAGAATAGAATAGAATAGAATAGAATAGAATAGAATAGAAGGAATGAAGAATGAATAGGATAGGATAGGGTAGGGTAGGGTAGGGTAGGGTAGGGTAGGGTAGAGTAGAGTAGAATAGAATAGAATAGAATAGAATAGAATAGAATAGAATAGAATAGAATAGAATAGAAAGGAATGAAGAATGAATAGGATAGGAAGGGTAGGGTAGGGTAGGGTAGGGTAGGGTAGGGTAGGGTAGAGTAGAATAGAATAGAATAGAATAGAATAGAATAGAATAGAATAGAATAGAATAGAATAGAATAGAATAGAATAGAATAGAATAGAGAGTTGGAATGGATTTTGGAGTCTTCTAATCCAACCCGCTACTTAGGCAGGAAACCCTACATCATTTCAGACAAATGGTTATCCAATTTCTTCTTAAAAACTTCCAGTGTTGGAGCATTCACAACTCTGTTGTGAAAAGCCCAGAAGACTTTTCCAGATTTGTTGTTCTGTCATTCTGTTATTCGATTAACAAATGCAGCAATTTGCTTAGAAACTGTGGCAAAAAAAAAAAAAGTTGTAAAATGGGCCAAAATTCACTTAACAACTACCCTATACTGTATTTTTTGGAGTATAAGACGCACCTTAGTTTTGGAGGAGGAAAATAAGAAAAAAGCTGATTGGTGGGTGGATTGGCCTCCTGGAATACCCCCAATCTGTTGTTCCCAGAGGTGAATTTTAGCAACAAGTTCGTTGGTTGTGAGCTCTGTGCCTTGCTTTTTTTTTCTGCCTCTGAAACTTCTGAAACTTTGTTTCAGAAAAAAACTTTTTTTGAATAAAAGGCTTTTTTTCTGAAGCTCTGTTTGGAGGCTTTTTTTCTGAAGCTTCTTTCAGAGGCTTTTATTCTGAAGGACTATTTATATTCTGATCAATCTCCTTTCTTTGTTATTGGTATATAGATTAGCCTCTTCCAATCTGTTGGTTATTGTGTCATTCTCCAGATTTGTTAGCATAGTTTGGTTAGAACCTTTACTGATTCTTCTTTTGTTGCTTGTCATTTTATTTTAGATAAAAGCCTTTCAGAGGCTTTTTTTCTAAAGCTTCTTTCAGAGGCTTCTTTCAGCCTCTGAAATCTCTGTTTTAGAAGCTGGGTAAGGCTACATTCCGAGTATAAGACGCACCCAGATTTTCACCCTCTTTTTTGGGGGAAAAAGGTGCGTCTTATACTCCGAAAAAAAAGGTATATAAAGATAATCAACCAATGGAACAGCTCAATCAATCAATGGAACAGAAATTGCCTTCAAAAGTTGTGGGAGCTTCATCACTGGAAGCTTTCAAGAAGAGACTGGACTGCCATCTGTCTGAAATGGTGTAGGGCAGTGATGGCTAACCTTTTTGACATCACGTGCCAGGAGGGGGTGGGGTGGGGGACGTTCACGCGTGCGCGTGCCCACATCCATAAGTCTATGCGCCCTGCCCTGCCCTGTGCAACCCCCCTCCCCCCCGCTCCTAGCACACGATGGCCCGGTAGGCCCGTTTTTCTTTCCCACCTGGCTCCAGATTCTCTATGCATCTGGGGAGGGCGAAAACAGCCTTCCCCACTCCCTCGGAGGCCCTCTGGAGGCCTGAAACGGCCCATTTCCCAACTCCTGGTTGGACAGGAAGTGACATTTTCTGCTGTCCCCAGCCTCCAGAGCATCTCTTTTCGCCCTCCCCAGATGCATAGAGAGACTCTGGAGCCAGGTGAGAAAGAAAAATGGGCCTTCCCCACCCCCACCCAGACCCTCCAGAGGCAGGAAACATCCTGTTTCCCTACTTCTGGTGGGCCCAGAAGGCCCGAAAATCAGCTGACCAGTGTGCACATGTGCGCCAGAGTTGAGCTGGCGTGCCCACTGATATGGCTACACGTGCCACCTATGGCACACATGCCATAGGTTCGCCATCACGGGTGTAGGATCTCCTGTTGGGTGGGGGGGTTGGACTAGATGACCTACAAGCTCCATTATAACTCTGTTATTCTGTATCTGTATCTGTTTGGCAGGAATTCATGTCAGATCCATAACACAAGAGCAGTGTTTCCTGGTAGTAGATGTTCCATATTTCATGGAAAAACAACGTTCAATGCATTTCTCACAAATGGATCTAATGCATACACTGAGTGAAGCAGCTGAGAATTGCGACTCAACATTTGCATGTAGATTTATGACTTCTTTTCTTAAGCATTTTCACAAGACCTCCCCTCCTGCAGACGAGGATTGCTAATCATATCTGAAGCTGAGAACGGCTTATTTTAATTTCTTTTATTCAGCCCTGGGGCCTTTTTAACAACACGTAATTTCTTCAGACCCTGGAGAAAAATGAATCTTAACTGGGTTTTTTGTTTTTATTTGTTTCTATTAGCCCCGAAAAAGGCTCTTTTAGTTCTACAAACGTCATCTTATTCATTAATGTAATTAATATACTTACTTTCTTTCTAAGAAACGTATCAAGGTATTTTAATTATACTGTGCTATTTTTATTTTTTTGAGTTTTTGGAGACAGAGGCCTATTTGAATAATGAAACTTCATCAATCTTCAAAGAATTTCTTCTCTGTATTCTTGACTGAGACTGTCGACATTTCAGAATTCTAGAAGTGGATCAGATAATACTGTGTTTTCCCAAAAATAAGACCTCCCTAGATAATAAACCCAATTGGGCTTTTGAGCTCATGCGCTAAAATAACCCCCTGAAAATAAACTCTCTCTGAAAATAAGCCCTCCCTGAAAATAAGTCCTTTCCAAAAATAAGCCCTCCCCTTAAAATAAACCCTCCCCCAAAAAATAAGTCCTCCCAAAAAATAAGCCCTCCCCAAAAATATTTAACTGCATGCACAGCCAGTCCCCGCCATTTTCTCAGGTTAGGGTTAGGGAGACAGTGTTGGAAATCAGATAAGACGGCAAGAGTGTTAGTTATCACCTTTAAAGCGCTCCATGGCTTAGGACCTGGGTACCTACGAGACCGTCTTTTGCCACCAATAGCCTCCCACCGACCAGTTCGTTCTCACAGTGAGGGACTACTCAGGGTACCGTCAGTCAAATTATGTTGACTGGCGACTCCCAGGGGGAGGGCCTTCTCTGTGGGGGCTCCAACCCTTTGGAATGAACTGCCTCCGGAGATACGGAATATCCCTGATCTCCGTGCGTTCCGCCTGATGTTCCAATAGGCGGAGCTAAACATGCGAACATGTGAATGATTTTTTAAATGTTATCTAATTCTGGGTTTTATTTAATTGACCAAACTAAGTAATAATTTTAATTAGCAATTTTATGATGTTTGTGTGTCTATATTTTTCTTGACTGTACACCGCCTTGAGTCCTACGGGAGAAAGGCGGTATAGAAATATAATAAATAAGTAAATAAATAAATAAGTAAGTAAATAAATAAATAAATAAATAAATAAATAAATAAATAAATAAATAAATAAATAATAAATAAATAAATAAATAAATAAATAAATAAGAGGAGCCCCGTCTTGCTCCACGCACCCCAAAATAATAAAATCTCCCCAAAAATAAGGCCAAGCACTTATTTCGGGGTTCAAAAAAAATATAAGACAGGGTCTTATTTTCGGGGAAACATGCTATTTCCTTCATCATTAGCATGTGCCATATCTGAAGTCCTGTATTTAGGTTTACATTCATATATTATTGTAGGTATTGTAGAAATGAATGAATGATACCGTAGAGAGCTCCACCCAGTAACAGTTGAAATTTGGCCCTGTTGTGGGGTTGTTTTTTTTTTTTTAAAAGATCAATTTTTGTAATTTTGAGAGGTCTTCTAGTAGACTAAGCTCAAAACCAAGAAGTGTTACTTGAGTGTAGCATTAAAAACTTTGGCATTTGTGCCTATATTGTGTCAGCACTTCAAGCTGCATTTTATTTGAGACGACCTCGAAACCTGACATATTGTTTATACTGAAGAAAGAGTGGTGCAGTGGCCTAGAGGTGGAATTCTCACTTCACAATCAGGAGGCTGTGAGTTCGATCCTAGGTAGAGGCAGATATTTCTCTCTCTGGGCACAATGAGAATATATCTTCTGAACAAAAAACTTCGCATTGGTGACAGGAAAGGCATCTGGCCATTAAAATGCTCTGCTAGTGCCATTCAGTTGCCCAGACTCCACCCCACAAGCGATTATGGGGTTGTTAAATGATGATTGTTTATACAGAAGAGAAGAAAGACCAAAAACAACAACAACAACAAGAAACACAACCCTCATAGCTTTGGGGCTGCAAGATTTATCCTTGATCGTTTTTGCCATCCTGCCTTAGCGTTCTTGTCTTGTACTGTACATCCTTCAAACTGCAATGAGCAACACGGTATTCTCGCTTTTCACTTCGTTCCACAATGAAGGACAATTTTCTAACACATTGTTATTTCAGGCATCACACTATTTGTAAAAACACATGTGTATGCTTCACTGTGCATAAAACAAACAGTGATGAAAGTTTACGAAACAAAGTTGAGGCCCTGGCAACATTTGGAATGATCGCACCAATATATATATATAATATATAGCATTATGGTAAATTGCCAACTTGGGTTACTGAAGTTTGGAAACTAGATATTATAATGAGTAGAGTTATTAGGTTTGCATTGTTATAGATTGAGTTGCACACAATATCTAATACGGGTTTTATTGATTTTTTTTTTTTAAATTCCCCATGTGTTTTGTCCAAGGGAAGGATATTTTGCTTCCGTATTTTGCTTTTGGCAGGATTTATGGAGCATGGAAACTTTCTCGTAGCAATTTCAAGTCTTTAACGATGAACATAGATTTCTGGTTCAATGCCAACTGAACTCGTTGAGAGCTCAGCATTGAATGTTTGACCCTATTAAAAAAAAGAAAAGCGGTAAATCTGCTAATCTATTTTTCCTCAGTCTGTCAAGATATTTTGACAGCAAACAATACATTAGAACTTCTAAGATATACTTGATTTCTGGCTGCCAACTTATACCTGTACCAATTCCCTGAGGTGAATTTGAGACATCCTCAGAACCTGGCAACTTTTTGTTGACTTTGGACAAACTCAAAAGTTAGTCAAGGCTGAATCTAGTTACTAATTGGATAGAAAGGTGCCAAAAATCCCAGGGTTGTAACTAAACTGGGTAGTAAACAAACAAAACGAACTCTAGAAGGAAGTAAAAAAAAAAAAAAACACACTATTTTACAACTGCCAAGAAAGAAAGATTTCTGGGAAACCAGCAGCCCTTAAGTCTTCAAGCATGGCCAAAAAAAGAATGTTGAGAAAAGGCCAAATATTCTTATATAATAAGAATGTAATGTTTTATCCCTTGAAGACATTGTTGGATAGCAGCTACAGAGAGCATAATCTCTATGAATGAATGTATGAAGGAAGAGAAAAAAAGATATTCACCATGTCATTCCATGAACACTATAAAATTAGTCTCCAGACAGAGTGTTCTGGTCTGCCAGCAGTCTGCGGAGCTGGCAGCCGAGTCGGACAGTAAGGAGGCTGGGGAGGAACATGGGCCAGTCCTGGAGTCTGGTGTTGTGGTCCGCCAGCAGCCTGCAGAGCTGGCAGTGGAGTCGGATAGCGATGAGGCTGAGGAAGAACATGGACCAGTCCTGGAGGCTGGGGAAGGCCTGGATGAGGGCTCTGCATCAGAGGCAGAGATGGGGCCAGGGCCATCGGGGAGTGGGGTGTGGACTCCAGAGCCTCCAGAGACTGATAGGAGTGAGGCAGAGGAACAGGGGGAGCCTGTTCCTAATGCACACATGAGAAGAGCTTCCAGAAGGCAAGAGCAGCTCAAGCAAAGAGGACAACTCGGGAGTAGGGCCAAGAGATGATTGGCCCCTCCCATAAGGCTTAAAACAGACCAGCAATGGCATTGGGGCTTTGCCGGTAAACAACTTTGGTAGCTTCGTCTTCTTCTTTGTCTATGTCTTGTATTTATTTTTGTATCTGGGACTTCTGAATGTTAACCGAGAAAGCCCTTTGGCAATTTGCCTAATTGGACAAGGTTTGCGATAGGACTGAGGAATTTGTGATGGGAGGAATTTGCTTTAATTTAGTTGAATGACACTGGGAATGAAGTAATTCTCAGCTGTTCGAATAAAGTTTGTTTTTTCACTGACTGATTTTCCTACTACTTACTTGGGCCTGGGTCACAACATCTGGGGAAGGCCCGGACAAGGGCTCTGTGTCAGAGGCAGAGATGGGGCCAGGGCCATCTGGAAGTTATGTGCGGACTCCAGAGCCTCCAGAGTCAGACGTCAGAGAGGCAGAGGAACAGGAGGAGCCTGTTCCTAGTGCGCGCATGCGCAGAGCTGCCAGAAGGCAAGAACAGTTAAAACAAAAGGGACGACTCGGGAGTAATTGGAATTGGGTATGTCTAGTTTAATAAAAATAAGGACTAGATGATAGCAGTCTTCCGATATCTCAGAGGCTGCCACAAAGAAGAGGGAGTCAGTCTACTCACCAAAGCACCTGAAGGCAGGACAAGAAGCAACAGATGGAAACTGATCAAGGAGAGAAGCAACCTAGAACTAAGGAGAAATTTCCTGACAGTGAGAACAATCAACCAGTGGAAAGACTTGCGTCCAGAAGTTGTGAATGCTACAACACTGGAGGCTTTTAAGAAGAGACGTTGACTCCGATCTTGGGAAGAGCCTGGAAGGTGTGTATGGATGGATGGCACCCTTATCTCTGGGCACCTGCAGGGCTGTGGAAAGTTCCCAGGGGAACACCCAGTCAATGTCCTGAAATGCCAGGGACCACCCAGTGTCCCTAAAGAACCTCCATATGAGCTAAGAACATCTTGATATCTTATCTACTGTGTGCGGGGTGATTCCTGTATTCCTGAGTAGGGTTGACTAGAAGACCTCCAAGGTCCCTTGCAACTCTGTTATTTTGTTAAGCCCAACTCAGCTGAATGGCATTGGAGTGTATAATCTATTCAAAACACCTTACCCGGGATAATGGAAGCACACAGAGTTCTTAACATTTTGCCTAGAAGCTGATGCTACCTGATAAGTTTAATTTGTATATTATAATCGTGCTTCGGCATATGAAAATAAATGATTAGCATGTGGCAAATTAGCAGGTTCATTTAATAATGATTTCCCCCAGGCTCTAAAGCAAAAAAAGAAGTCAAATTTAGTTCTGCATTAGAGAAATGTAAAGGGTGCTTCCACAGAGAATATATGGATTCTATGAAGTTGATGAAAATTTACTGTACGTTTTACTCCAGCGCTACGCAGATGACCTCATCTTAAATAATAAATGGCTAATACACAGCTTCTTGAGTAGGACATACTTGTAATTTGAATAAAATTTGACTTACCGAGGATGGCGTCTTGGCATTGAAATGATAATCACTTCGAATGAGTTGCAATTTGTAACCAGAGGAACTTTTCATCCTTTTAATTTAAGCTAGATGCATAACCAGAGTCATAAATTAAACAGAAAGACTAATGAGATGGTGTCACAAAAATTTTGGATTCTGTGTCGCTCTTTTGACATTCCTCTGATTAATGGATTTCTTTATTGTCTGCGTTTATTTTGCTCATCAGAGGAATCATTCATTTTAACATATGTCAGGTCTATAACAGGCAGACTATGGACTATATATCCAATCATAGGCAGCAAAAGGGGGAGGGTTAAAATATTCCAAAATCTCTGTTATTCCCTTTTCTGTCCATAATTCCAATGTGTACTGGTAGAAGTATGACTGTATTTTCTAATTCCAGTGTCATCAACAGTTCCTAAGCAGACATTTTATTACCCAGGTAGGTAACATCGTTTGAGTGCCAGGTTTGCAAGTTTCCATGACTTCTCTAGCATTTTTGGGCTCAGCTTGGTCAAGGATGCTCACAGCTTTTTATTGTCTCTTTTGAATGGCATGTACATGTCGTTTATCCCTATGTACCTGTTGATGGCTGATTTGACTCTTAATTTCACAATACATGGAATCAAGTGGTACTTAGCGCCGGCTAGGATTGCTAAAATTTATTCAAATACGACCCCAAACTGTTGGAAGTGTGGCCATCAGCAAGGCACTTATTATCATTGTTGGTGGACCTGTCCACAAGCTAAAGAATTTTGGAGGATGATACGTAAATGGGTGTCAGAAATAATAGGAGATACCATTGAACTAGAACCAAAAATATTTCTCCTGGGAATCTTGAAGACAGAATATGCAAGAAAGAAGAAATACCTCATTACACATATAATAACAGCAGCGAGAACCTCCTTTGCTCAACATTGGAAGGAGAAAAAGTTGCCACCCAAAGAGCACGTAATTAGAAAAGTACTGGAATGTGCCGAAATGAACAAATTGACGTTAGAAATTAATGATAGAGAGGAAACTGATTACTACAGTGTTTGGGATATGTGGTATGAGTGGTTGAAGAAAAGAAAAGCGAAGTGAAACTCGAGAGAGCTAAGACTTTAAATGGATGATTAATTAAATGAGTATATGGATATGAGTTATACTACCAGTAGTAGGAAACAAAAGGGAGTAAAGATGCAATTTTATGTAAATAAAATGTAATATTATATATTAAGGATTACAAAAGTAAGAGATCCTACGGGCAGTATTTTTAAATTAAGACAATGAACTAATACCCTGTAAATAATAATGTAAATATTATGAAGGTACATCTGTATGTGTATTTTAACACCATGAAACCGGAAACGGTGGAATTGTACTATAATTCTTAAACAATAAAAACTAATTAAAAAAAAAGGGATAAACGACATGTACAATACCATTCAAAAGAGACAATTAAAAAAAGCCAAAAAGAAAACAAAAATACCTCTTTGCTAGCAATCAACATCCTGTCATGCCCCCATCGGAGTCAGAATCTGAGACGGAAGACGAACATCTGAGAGAGAGCAGGAGAGTGGCTCCATTGGCTGTGGGGGAAACTGAGGAAGAGCAAACTCAGAGGAGTACACATTATGACATCAGAACACTGAAGCTGAGTTTAAGCCATAATTCATCTGGAACAGGCATGAACACCTGAGGACAGGACAAGAAACAATGATTGGAAACTAATCAAGAAGAGAAGCAACCTAGAACTAAGGAGAAATTTCCTGACAGTTAGAACAATTCATCAGTGGAACAACTTTACCTCCAGAAGTTGTGACTGCTCCATCCCTGGAGGGAGTCTATGAAGATTCTCAGTCATCCACATCAGCATATTGACTTAAAACCTGAAATATTCTTGTTGGGGATTTTACCAGGGAATTATAGTAAAAAAAAAATTGTATACTTGATTATTCGTGAAATAACTGCGGCTAGAATTGTATTTGCCACAGAATTGGAAGAGATTCCTGCAGATGAAAATGTGATTAAGAAAATATTGGAATGTGCAGAAACGAATAGATTCACATTTGCAACTAGAGGGAAGGAAGAATCTGATTATTATGATATATGGGATTTATTTTATCAATGGTTAGAGAATAAATACTTTTTAGTCTTTTTTAGCTTTTTAGATTGTCAAATGGGTTTTAGTTTTCAATGTTTTAAATTTTGGGGCCACAGTTATTTAATTCTTTTAATAATTTTAAATTTTGTATTGATATGTGTTTTAGTTCTGGCTGTGCACTGCCCTGAGTCCACTAGGAGAAGGGTGGGATATAAATTGAATAAATAATAAATACGAGAGTAATGTATAGTAAAGTTAAATAAGTTAAGAAGAGAAATGTTATGATAATAGATATGTTAAGTATTAAGTATTAATATTAAACTAAGAGTAGATATAAATAATGAATGGGGGGGGGTAAGCTTTTTGTTATGACACAAAAAAATTGTACCCAGACGACACACTGTTTAATGAATGATGGAATGTTTTGTATTAAAAGAAAATTTAAAAAAAAAATATTATATATAAAAAAAAGATTCTCAGTCATCCAGGTCATTTTTGTCCCAAAGGTGCTTTTTCAAAAGATGTTTTGCTTCTCATCCACTGAACTAAAGAAGCTTCTTGGATGAGAAATGAAACATTTTTCAAGAAAATCAGAGTTGCCTTTTTGGAATAACACCTTTGAGACATCCATCACTGGAGGGTTTCCAAGAAGAGTTTGGATAGCCATTTTTCTGGAATCATACAGGGTGTCAGACTGCGGTACTGTCTCAAGATTAAATGAATTTCCAAACTGCCAATCTTTAAGGAAATCTTTCTTTAATTGAGCTCAGCCACCGGATCATGACTCTGCGCGGACAAGACTGACCTTTTGCCTCCCAATTCCTCCCTTTCTGACCCCCCAAGACTCTGCTTCTCATTGGCTGTCTTCCAAGTCATTCTTCAGACTTCTTTTCCCCGACGTTTCTCAGGAATGTGCCCCCTCCCCTGATCTCCACGACAACCAAGCTTCAAAGGGATTTTGCAGGCAAAAGTTTCAGAGTTTATCTTTCGCTGTCCTCTGCTCTCTCTATGGCAGCGTTGCAACGCTGACACAGGGCCTCCTGCTTAAGCAGAAAGTTGAATCAGAATCAAGCTGGAAGGGAACTTCTAGTCCAAGCCCCTGCTCAGACAGGATATCTTATACAATTTCAGACAAGTGACTGTCTAGACCAGGGGTCTGCAATCTTAAACACTCGAAGAGCCATTTGGACCCGTTTCCCACAGAAAAAAAAAAAACACCAGGAGCCACAAAACGTGGGTGGGCTTGGCCAACTCGATGTCACTCACTTCTACCAGTCACATGACCCCCCCCAGCCATGCCTACCCAGTCGATCATTAGGGCAGAGAACCAGTTGTTAAAAAATACCGAGAATCACAAAACCCGTTTGACATCTCTCTCTCTCCCCCTTCCCCCTTTCCCCCTCTCCCTCTTTCTTCCCCCCCTCTCTCTCTGTATCTCTCTATATATCTCTTTCTCTCCCCCTCTCTCTGTATCTCTCTGTCTCTGCCCTGGCCACTTCTCAATCCTCCACCCTTACCTTCTCAGGCAAGGTGAGGAGTGACTGGGAGGGGAGGGCGAGGGACGGGGCAGGCCAGTGGTGGGATCACCTGACAGGGAGCCACAGCAGAGGGCCCAAAGAGCCGCATGCGGCTCTGGAGCCGCACGTTGCTGACACTCAGTCCAGACTCTTCTTAAAAACCTCCAGTGATGAAGCATCCACAACTTTTGAAGGCCAGCTCTTCCACTGGTTAATTGTCCTCACTGTTAGGAAGTTTCTCTTTAATTCCAGGTTGCTTCTCTCCTTGATTAGTTTCCATCCGTTGTTTCTTGTCCTGCCTTCTGGTGCTCTGCAAAATAAATTGTAGCAGGCTGAACTGGAAGACTTCAAAGGTCCAACTCTGTTTTTCCTCTATGATCTGTTGAAAGATTAAAATGAAGTAACCGCATCATATTCCAGTGTGATTTTTTTTCTTTTTCTTTTCTTTTCTTTTGTCCCTATTTTAGAGTAGCTTAGACGGCTTTCTTTGGCCCATAACACGTCCTCAGAGAATGCTGCTGCAGTAGAACTCATAAATGAATGCTGATTAAGATTTCTGTAGTTCATTAAAAATGTTCATATAACAAGTTTATGAACATCTTTGATAAACATTTGGATTTGTTGTGCATGAGCTGCTGTTGAATAGTCATTAAATTGTCCCCACGTTTATTCATTATGAATGCTTATTAATTTCTCATGAATTATTATAAAAATCAGGCTGCTATAGCAAGCAAGCAGATACAATATATATATATATATATATATACATACATACATACATACATACATACATACATATACACATATACACATATACACATATACACATACACATACACATACACATACACATACACATACACATACACATACACATACACATACACATACACATACACATACACATACACATATATATATATATATATATATATATATATATATATATATATATATATATATATATATATATTCTGTGACATGGTTCATTTGTTTCCAACACCACAATAACCTTCTATTCCGTTCTGTCGTTAATGTGAATTAATTAATTGAAATATGTTAATACCGTTGCTCTTTCCTGAATCAGCATTAATTTAATTGGAAATAAATTAAACATAAAAGTACAGATAAAAATCTTCTGCTTTGTCAAAGATATAAATGAAGGCTGGGAATCCAAACGATCAATGATAAGAAAATATCTCATCAGAAGAGGTCATTCAGGGGTGAAATGCTCCCAGTTTGGACTGGATCGCCCGATCTAGTAGCGATGGACGCGGGTGGTTCGGAGAACTGGTAGCAAAAATCCCTGCCCCCCACCCATTGCCTAGCTGAGCTGCGCAATCATCAGAGGCTTTTTTTTTTATTTTTAAAAGCATTTTTTCTACAACCTCTTTGGCCGAAGAGGTTATAGAAAAAATGTTTTTAAAAGGAAAAAAAGCCTCTGCCGATCAGGCAAGTCAGCTGGGATCATCAGAGGCTTTTTTTTAAAAAAAGAAAGAAAATCTCTGCTGATCAGGCAAGTCAGCTGGGATCGTCAGAGGCTTTTTTTAAAAAAAGAAAAAGCCTCTGCCGATCAGGCAAGTCAGCTGGGATCATCAGAGGCTTTAAAAGCATTTTTTTTACAACCTCTTCAGCCGAAGACGTTGTAGAAAAAATGATTTTAAAAGTAAAAAAAAAAAAAAAAGTTGGCCACACCCCCTCAGTCATATTACCACCACCACCACCACCAAGCCACGCCCACAGAACCGGTAGTAACAAATTTCACTACTGAGTCATTTAAAAAGAAGAAGAAGAAAAGAATATGTCCCGATAGTATTGATAGAAGAGAATATTTGTAGCTTGGGGGTTGAACGGTGCTTTCCTTGATGCTCTCGGAGTTTGGTTGTTTTCTTGCAGATGATTCATTACTAATTAAATAATATTATCTAGCATTGAGGATGTTATCTAGTTTGTTGATGAAAGGTCTGCAAGAAAATATCCAAGAGGAAGGAAGGAAGGAAGGAAGGAAGGAAGGAAGGAAGGAAGGAAGGGAAGAAGGAAGGAAGGAAGGAATCTAGTTGTATGGAAGGAAGAAAGGGAGGGAGAGACGGAAGGTGGGGGGAGGAGGAAATCTAGTTGGAAGGAAAGAAGAAAAGAAGGAGGGAAGAAGGAAGGAAGGAAGGAAGGAAGGAAGGAAGGAAGGAGGAAGGAAGGAAGGAAGGAAGGAAGGAAGGAATCTAGTTGTATGGAAAGAAGGAAGGGAGGGAGGGAAGGAAGGTGGGGGAAGGAGGAAATCTAGTTGGAAGGAAAGAAGAAAAGAAGGAGGGAAGGAGGAAGGAAGGAGGGAGGGAGAGAGGGAAGAAGGAAGGAAGGAAGGAAGGAAGGAAGGAAGGACGGAAGGAAGGACAATAGCAATAGCACTTAGACTTACATATCGCTTTGAACTCTTTTTTTTTTTGAATTTTTTTTTATTTTTAAAAACATAAACATAAAATACATCTTTTCAAAACGAAGCATTGATCCGGTCATAAATTGGTACAATTACTAACAAATCTTAATTTTCAAATAACACAACTTAATATTTTACTCAATTGTTTCCCTAAATTCTGTCTATTTAACAATGCCGATTTCCCAAAAACCCGTGACTTAAATCTTTAAATCCTAACCAAATATCATTTCATTTTTCATTTTGCTTTTTGCTTTAGATGAATGTATTTTAAAAATATAAATCATTACAATTATTATAGGCATTTAATATATTGCTTTGAACTCTATACTGTGGGCAGAGCTAGGTTGCAATACCGCATTCTAACCACTGCACCAACATGCTTCTATAATCCTGAGAAGCTCACACACAAAGGCAATGAATAAGAAAGTCCTTCAAAACCCAAGGAGCCTTGGTAGTACAGTGGTTTAATGCACCCTGTTATTAACACAGCTGCCTGCAATTTCTGCAGGTTCGAATCTTACCAGGCTCAAGGTTGACTCAGCCTTCCATCCTTTCTAAGGTGGGTAAATTGAGGACCCAGTTTGTGGGGGCAATAAGCTGACTTTGTATAAATATACAAAAGGATGAAGGCTATTGCTTAACGCACTGTAAGCCTCCCTGAGTCGGCATATAAATCAAATTAAAAAAAAAAAACAAACATTCATAATGTTGCCAGGTGTCCACTATTTGAGCGGACAGTCCGCTTTTTTCACATTATGTTCACTATTTTTTTTCACAAAATAGTGGACGTTTTTTTTTTATTCAAAAGCTTTATGATGAAATTAAAATGTAATTTAATATTTTACATATTATTATAATATATTTGATGTTTTGAATTTTAAGTAAAGTTTTGAAGTGATTATTTTAATACGTGTTAAAATGTTTGTAAGAAAATATATATTTTAATTGTAATTTTTTTTTTATTTTTTTACTACTTAACACACACACACACCTGTTGTCCGCTATTTTTTGGAAGCAGACCTGGCAACCCTAAACATACAAGGGTAGATTGGGGTGTGGTATGGACCCACAATCTTCTGTTACGGTTACAGTTAGAAGATTACACCGAAATCTTTTAACTGTAACCAATAAAGTAGGGGATTAGCTTCCTGTGAACCCATGCATGAAAATCAGCTTCCCTGCTGTTTTTTTAAAAAATTCTTATCTCTTCACTCTTGGTGCTGCCTTTGTTCCAATTGTCACAACTTCGTTTCAAGACATGGCAGTTTTCAAAGTACTTACATTGTACAACCCACCTCCTATTCAGAAGTATGACTTGCCAATTGGGTCAAAACTGAATACCAAAGCATCTGGATGTCTTTCAGCTTAACTTTCTTTGCCATAATTTAGCTGGCATGTCAGATAAGAAATTTTTTTATAGAGAGAGAGAGAGCTGAAAAGGTCTATAGAGATTCTCAGACATCCAAGTCACGGTTGTCCCAAAGGCTCTTTTTCTAAAAGCAACTGGACTTTGTGTTTCCTTGAAGTTCAGAACTTAAGCTTCTCATCCTATATACCGTGTTTCCCCAAAAATAAGACCCTGTCTTATATTTTTTTGAACCCTGAAATAAGCACTGGGCCTTATTGCCATGCGCTCAAAAGCCCGTTTGGGCTTATTATCAGGGGAGGTCTTATTTTGGGGGAAACAGGATAGATAGATAGATAGATAGATAGATAGATAGATAGATAGATAGATAGATAGACAGACAGACAGACAGACAGACAGACAGACAGACAGACAGACAGACAGACAGACAATAGATATCGCTGTCGGAATCAGCTACTAGCTGCACAGGCCGCTGACGGGCCACAACAGTTTCCCTGAAAATAAGACCCTGTCTTATATTTTTTTGAACCCTGAAATAAGTGCTTGGCCTTATTGCCATGTGCTCAAAAGCCCGACTGGGTTTATTATTGGGGATGTCTTATTTTGGGGGAAACAGGATAGATAGATAGATAGATAGATAGATAGATAGATAGATAGATAGATAGATAGATAGACAGACAGACAGACAGACAGACAGACAGACAGACAGACAGACAGACAGACAGATCGGAATCAGCTACTAGCTGCACAGGCCGCTGATGGGCCACAACAGTTTCCCTGAAAATAAGACCCTGTCTTATATTTTTTTGAACCCTGAAATAAGTGCTTGGCCTTATTGCCATGTGCTCAAAAGCCCGACTGGGTTTATTATTGGGGGATGTCTTATTTTGGGGGAAACAGGATAGATAGATAGATAGATAGATAGATAGATAGATAGATAGATAGATAGACAGACAGACAGACAGACAGACAGACGACAATAGATATCGCTGTCGGAATCAGCTACTAGCTGCACAGGCCGCTGATGGGCCACAACAGTTTCCCTGAAAATAAGACCCTGTCTTATATTTTTTTTGAACCCTGAAATAAGTGCTTGGCCTTATTGCCATGTGCTCAAAACCCGACTGGGTTTATTATTGGGGGATGTCTTATTTTGGGGGAAACAGTGTGTGTGTGTGTGTGTGTAGATGTATGTGTATGTATATATGTGTGTGTGTGTGTATGTAGATGTATGTAGATGTATAATGTATATGTGTACGTGTGTATATGTATGTGTGTATATATATGTGTGCGTGTATGTAGATGTATGTAGATGTATAGTGTATATGTGTACGTGTGTATATGTATGTGTGTATATATATATGTGTGTGTGTATGTAGATGTATGTAGATGTATGTGTATGTATGTATGTGTATGTGTATGTATATATGTGTGTGTGTAGATGTATGTAGATGTATAATGTATATGTGTATGTGTATATGCATGTATATATATGTGTGTGTGTGTATGTAGATGTATAATGTATATGTGTATGTGTATATGGTATGTATATATATATGTGTGTGTATGTAGATGTATGTAGATGTATAATGTATATGTGTATGTGTATATGTATGTATATATATGTGTGTGTGTGTGTGTGTGTATGTAGATGTATGTGTATGTATGTATGTATCAGGGGTGGGTTCTATTTACCTTTACTACCAGTTCGCAACAGGGCCCCGTGCGCTTCTGCGCATGCACAGATCATCATTTATGATGGGTGGGCGGAGCCTCCTGCTGATTTTACTACTGGTTCTATAGAACCGGACAGAACCGGGAGCAACCCACCACTGGTATGTATGTATGTGTGTATATGTATGTGTGTATATGTGTGTGTGTGTGTGTGTGTGTGTGTGTGTGTAGATGTATGTAGATGTATAATATATATGTAGATGTGTATGTATGTATGTATGTGTGTGTAGATATGTATGTGTGTATATATGTGTGTGTGTGTGTAGATGTATAATGTATATGTGTATGTGTGTGTATGTATGTATGTGTATGTGCACACTAACAGCTCAAGGTCTTTGGTGCTGTTTCATTCAGTACAAATTAATGTATCCTGCGCTACCAATTCCAGGAGCCCAACAGAGGGGAATATATTTACATTTATTCTGTTTGTTTTCTTCAGACTATTTATTGGGTAGCTTAGCCTCAAGTTGTTTTTAATTAGTTGATAAGGGAAGCAATGACTCTAAACTACAGGAACATGTTATTGCAAAGTGTTTGAGTATTAATTGTTGCCGATTTCTCAGGCCCAAAGCTCTGCAGAGCCATGGGGGAAAGGATGGATTTATTAGTGTTTGCTCTGTTTTTATGAGCGCAATCTCGACATCAAAATATTAGTAAACAAAAGTATCTTTTGAATATGAATTTTCAGCCTTTTATTCACGGCATGAGAAATAGGCTCGGCTTATTATCTGCAGCATTAATTGCATTAAGATGCCTTGATTTGATATGCTGCCTGTTTCATGTCTTTTATTCAACAAATTGGAGTTCTTTCTTGCAAAGATCGCATGCCATTACCACCCCTTTCTCTGCTTTTTGCTAATCCTTTTTAGATTCTGCATCCAAGACCTTCTGCATCTAAATAGCAATAGCAATAGCACCTAGACTTATATACTGCTTTACAGTGTGTTTACAGCCCTCTCTAAGCAGTTTACTGAACCAGCATCTTGCCCCCAACAATCTGGGTCCTTGTTTTACCGACCTCGGAAAGATGGAAGGCTGAGTCAACCTTGAGCCGGTCAGGATCAAACTGCTGGCAGTCAGCAGAGTCAGACCACAATGCTGTGATGGGACAGGGAGCTGCAGCAGAGGGCCCAAAGAGCCGTATGCAGCTCCAGAGCCGCAGGTTGCCGACACATTATATTAACTATTTGGCAGTTATGATGGTAGGTTTCTGGGGAGTTATAGTTTCTTGAGCACAGCATTCAAGTGACAATCTTCATTCCTTGGAGAATGAAGGAATTCTTTGGAGATGATGCTTGCTTTTCCCTCCTATCAATGAACTTTTAAGTCATGGCCCTACAGTTTCCCTTCAGACTTCCTCACATCACCAGAGATCAAAAGGATGGTCATAAACAAAAGAATTCTTATGGAAATGCTCCATGTCCCTAAGCTCAGTCCCAACCTCTTATGTGACCTTGATCTTATTTATATTTTAAATATTATTATTATTAGAGTCACTGACCAGAATGTCAAATGAAATTTATTAAAAAGGAAAATGAAGTAAAATCAAGCAAGATTAAAAAATAATAATATTACAATTGGAGGTAGGTTCACCGAAGGATAATCAAAGTCGGCCTAATTTCACAGAGAATATAATGAAATTTATCTAGAGTGGTGCAGTGGCCTAGAGATGGAGTTCTTGCCACTTCTAGGAGACTGCGAGTTCGAGCCTAAGTAGCGGCAGATTTTTTTATCTCTGAGAGCAGTGAATAATTGTTTGCTGTGAGCCTCACAGAGGCCTCAGGAAGGGAAGCAGGCTGGTAAACACTCAAGCACCAGTCAGTCGTCCCAACTCCATCCCAAAGCAAGGGACGTTAAAAAAAAATCATAATAAATTTTAGCTACGTTCAGAGAAACCTATGTGATTTTTTTAATGTGCAGAATTCTCAGCCATAACCACATTAGTTGGGAAATCTTGAGTCAGAATCCAATCCAGCTAATAATTTGCCATCGTTGGACGACAAAGCTGTATATTATTTCCTGTCCTCAAATAAATACCTGAACAGGACTTATATTTCTCAGGAAAAGAGAAACAATAACAGGGCAAAGAGACACTGTAGTGTCTCTTATATTGCAGTGTGCTATTAAGGTTTTTTAAAAAATACAATGCTGGAAAGAAAATGCTACTATATTTTATTCCGATTCTTGACGGATTATTAACTCGTGTTTATGGAATCGTCCTATTGCTCTATAAATGTTGTGCATTCCACAAAAGCTTGTACTGCTATATTTCTTTATTTCTTCCTTCCTTTCCTTTTTTTTTTTTTATAAAAGCTGCGGTTTTTTCCCTTCTTTTTCCAATGTATCACAACACGCATGAACACAAATATAGTTGAAAATAACATTGCCTCTCTCCTGCAATATATAAAGCTGCAGTTTCCTAAACCAATGCTGCCCTCAGCTGCAAACTATCTGCATTTGTGGAATTCAGTGATGAATTTAAAGAAAATGGGAAAAATGAAACGTTCTGAGGGTTGTTTGGAAACAATCTTTGCTGGTGAAGTCAAGATTTCTTGCATTGCTGAAAAACAAAAGGATTTTCAATGCTGAAAACAATCGCTTGCAAATAATGTTCCCCTCTTCCACACCTCCCACGTAATCCATCAACAATATTGATTACGACCCGCGAACATTTAAAAGAACAAGAGCAAAATGAAACCAATATCCCTCAATGTCAATAAGAGCAACAACAAGAGTAACAACTGTTCTGTTGTCAAGAATATTTAACAGAAATGGAAGGGACCTTGGAGGTCTTCTAGTCCAACCATCTGCTTGAGCCAAAGGTAAAGGTAAAGGTTCCCCTTGTACATATGTGCTAGTCATTCCCGACTCTAGGGGGCGATGCTCATCTCCGTTTCAAAGCCGAAGAGCCAGCGCTGTCCGAAGACGTCTCCGTGGTCATGTGGCCGGCATGACTCAACACCAAAGGCGCACGGAACGCTGTTACCTTCCCACCAAAGGTGGTCCCTGTTTTTCTACTTGCATTTTATACATGCTTTCGAACAGCTAGGTTGGCAGACGCTGGGACAAGTAATGGGAGCTCACCCCATTACGCGGCACTAGGGATTCGAACTGCTGAACTGCCAACCTTTCGATTGATAAGCTCAGCGTCTTAGCCACTGAGCCATCACATCCCTGAGCCAGAGGCCCTATACCATTTCAGACAAATAGTTGTCCAGTCCCTTCTTAAATTGCTTACATGAATAATGGTTAAAAAAAAAGATGTGTTTGACTCAAATCCATGCAATCGTACGGAAGTAGCTTGATATTACCTTCTTCCTTATATGTGTGGGTTTTTTTTTTTTTTACTTCCCAATCTTACCGCCAGCCTTAAAATTCCAAGTGGTGTCCCATCCTGTTAGTATCCACGTCTGGCCCTTCTTAGCTTTCAGGATAATTAAGTACTAACAATCTGGCTGACATTTCTAGATTTGGTCGATCTCAGATAGCCATTTATCAGAAATAGAATAGGTCTCTTACGAGAGCAGGAGGTTGGATTAGGAAGCTTTGCTGAACAAAAAAATGTGGGTTTTTTTCCCCCTGTTTGTGTCTTCTTGGAGAGAGAGGGGGAGGGAGGGAGGGAGAGAGAGAGAGAATGAGAGAGGGGGAGGGAGGGAGAGAGAGAGAGAGACATAAAGAGAGAGAGAATGAGAGAGAGAGGGAGGGAGAGAGAGAATGAGAGAGGGGGAGGGAGGAAGAGAGACAGAGAGAGAGAATGAGAGAGAGGCAGAGGGAGGGAGGGTGTGAATGAGAGAGAGGGAGAGAGAGGGAGAGAGAGACAGAGGGAGGGAGGGAGGGAGAGAGAGGGAACAAGACAGAGAGGGAGGGAGAGAGAATGGGAGAGGGGGGAGGGAGGGAGATGGAGAGATAGAGAGACATAGAAAGAATGAGAGAGATAGACATAGAGAGAGAGAATGAGAGAGGGAGGGAGGGAGAGAGACAGAGAGTCAGAGAGAGAGAATGAGAGAGAGAGAGGGAGGGAGTGAATGAGAGAGAGAGGGAGAGGGAGGGAGGGAGGGAGGGAGAGAGAGGGAATGAGACAGAGAGGGGGGAGGGAGAATGAGAGAGGGAGAGAGATAGAGAGATAGAGATATAGAGAGAAAGAATGAGAGATATAGACATAAGGAGAGAGAATGAGAGAGGGAGGGAGGGAGAGAGAGAGAATGAAAGATGGGGAGGGAGGGAGGGAGGGAGAGAGCGAATGAGAGAGGGGGAGGGAGGAAGAGAGACAGAGAGGCAGAGAGAGAGAATGAGAGAGAGACAGAGGGAGGGAGGGAGCGAATGAGAGAGAGAGGGAGAGAGAGGGAGAGGGAGGGAGGGAGGGACAGAGAGAGGGAACGAGACGGAGAGAGAGGGAGAGGGAATGAGAGGGAGAGAGAGAGAGGGAGGGAGGGAGGAAGAGGAAGGGAGCGAGAGAACAAGAGAGAGAGGGAGGGAGAGAGAGAGAGAGAGAGAAGAGAGAAGAGAGAAATCTAGGGAAAAATCAAACATTTTCTCACGTCCTTGTGCCATTTTAGCAGATCCTAAACCTGCTGCCATTTCTCCTTTTAATGGATCCCTCTATCCCTGCTTCATATGTTAAGCTATGGTCTCCGAGGCGTTTTCCCTAACACGGTGATGATAAACTTCTTCCAGCCTTTCCTATTATGACAGCCGCGTTAAATATTATCCATCTACCAGACTACCAGCCCCCTCAAAGGACTGCTTTGAATAACAGCAACATTCATATTTTTTTTCCCTGTTGTGGCATATGTTAGTGTTGTGAGTAAAAACTACACACTTTGCCCCAAAGTCAGCCGCCGTGCCCTAGGATATCAAGCGAATCCTACTTCTGCAAATCATGGCCTCCCTCTTTCCTATTAAATGATTCCCTGCTTGTCAGGAACTGTACTTGTCACTAAGATGCAGTTGATAATGAAAGTGATAATGTACCATATGGCACTTGCTGTAAGACACATTCAGCTACTCACAGACTATTAATCAAATCCTGGTGCAGAGCTCTCTGAAACTACACAGTTTTGGGCCTGTATTAAGCAGTGAGGGAGGGGGAAAGCCTCTCATATGGAATGGAAGATTGGACTGGGCTGGACTGGGCTGGACTGGACTGGACTGGACTGGACTGGACTGGGCAGGGCAAGGCAAGGCAAGGCAGGGCGAGCGAGGTGAGGCAAGGCAAGGCAGAAAAATGGAAGGGAAGGGAAGGGAGAGGAGAGGAGAGGAGAGAGGAGAAAATAGAGTGGAGTGCAGTGGAGTACAATGGAGAAGAGAGCGGAAGAAAGGAGAGGAGAGGAGGAGAGGAGAGGAGGAGAGGAGGGGAGGGGAGAGGAGAGGAGAAAATAGAGTGGAGTGCAGTGGAGTGCAATGGAGAGGAGGGAGAGGAAGAAAGGAGAGGAGAGGAAAGGAGAGGAGAAGAGAGGAGAGGGGGAGAGGAGAAGAGAGGAGAGGGGGAGAGGAGAGGAGAGGAGAGGAGGGGGGAGAGGAGAGGAAAAAATAGAGTGGATGTAGAGTGCAGTGGAGTGCAATGGAGAGGAGAGGAGAGGAGAAAATAGAGTGGAGTGCAGTGGAATGCAATGGAGAGGAGAGCAGAAGAGAGGAGAGGAGGGGAGAGGAGAGGAGAGGAGAGGAGAAAATAGAGTGGAGTGCAGTGGAATGCAATGGAGAGGAGAGCAGAAGAGAGGAGAGGAGGGGAGAGGAGAGGAGAGGAGAGGAGAGGAGAAAATAGAGTGGAGTGCAGTGGAGTGCAATGGAGAGGAGAGGGGAAGAGAGGAGAGGAGAGGAGAGGAGAGGAGAGGAGAGGAAAAAATAGAGTGGAGTGCAGTGGAGTGCAATGGAGAGGAGAGAGGAAGAAAGGAGAGGAGAGGAAAGGAGAGGAGAAGAGAGGAGAGGGGGAGAGGAGAAGAGAGGAGAGGGGGAGAGGAGAGGAGAGGAGAGGAGGGGAGGGAGAGGAGAGGAAAAAATAGAGTGGAGTGCAGTGGAGTGCAATGGAGAGGAGAGGAGAGGAGAAAATAGAGTGGAGTGCAGTGGAGTGCAATGGAGAGGAGAGGGGAAGAGAGGAGGAGAGGAGAGGAGAGGAGAGGAGAGGAGAGGAAAAAATAGAGTGGAGTGCAGTGGAGTGCAATGGAGAGGAGAGTGGAAGAAAGGAGAGGAGAGGAGAGGAGAGGAGAGGAGAGGAGAAAAATAGAGTGGAGTGCAGTGGAGTGCAATGGAGAGGAGAGGGGAAGAGAGGAGAGGAGAGGAGAGGAGAGGAGAGGAGAGGAGAGGAGAAGAGAAAATAGAGTGGAGTGCAGTGGAGTGCAATGGAGAGGAGAGGGGAAGAGAGGAGAGAGAGGAGAGGAGAGAGGAGAGGAGAGGAGGAGAGGAGAGGAGAGGAAAAAATAGAGTGGAGTGCAGTGGAGTGCAATGGAGAGGAGAGCGGAAGGAGAGGAGGGGGAGGGAGAGGAGAGGAGAGGTGGGGGAGAGGAGGGGAGAGAGGGGAGGAGAGGAGAGGAGAGGTGGCGTACAGAGGAGAGGAGAGGGGAAGGAGGGAGGAGAGGAGAGGAGAGGAGGGGGGAGGGAGGGACTTTGGAAGTCTTCTAATCACCAGATTAGAAGACTTCTAGAATTTTCTTTTCTAGTTTCTCATACCTTTTCTACTTCCCTTATCAGGCCTCAATGTCTTTGCTTAGGAGTTTTTCCAGGAAAGATATTTATCAGGCAAACGATGTTTATTTTGTGAGACCGCTACTGTTGAAGATAACTCTGTTCTTCAAAATGAAAAATAAAAGTTGAAGCACAAACCAATGAAAAGTCTATATATTTTCATTGGTTTGCCCTAATATTACTGTGCTACCTAGTAGCAAAGCATACTTCAGGAGCAGGGGATCTCAGGTTTAGCGCGTAGGAAGAAATTCTCATATGTTTAATGTAAAGATAGAATGTTAAATGTTATAATTGTTATCACGTTGAATCCATGGTGAATTGATTTCTAAATCAGGGGTGTCAAATTCAAGGCCTGGGGGCCGGATTTGGCACATGGAGTACTTAGATCTGGCACCTGGGACCACCCTGGAAACAGCAAAGGACTGGCTCGCGGTGCCTCTGCCAGTGAAAACAGGCTCCCGGCCTCCATTTTCTCTGACAGAGGGTTGCAGGAGGCCGTGATAGCTGAAAACGGAGTTCGGGAGCCCGTTTTCGCTGGCAGAGTGCTCCGGCCTCCACAAGCGCCCCCGACATGAGTGACATCGAGCTGGCCACGCCACCCCGGCCCCCTGAGGTCAACACAACCCTGATGTGGCCCTCAATGAAATCGGGTTTGGTACCCCTGTTCTAAATACTTAACTTCTGGCTTTTCCCCCACCCTCCTTATAAATATAACTATGGAGGAATTTCTTTCCCTCACTTCCATAAAAATACTGCATAGATTCTGCATAGTTTTTAGGATACCAAATCATCCTTGATATATTATAAGATGCTTAATTATACAGGCTTCCAAAATGATGGCAGCCTGTATTGTAAAGCCGATGGTTGGTCTAGTTTGAATCTTCAGGTTTCACAAAGAATGAAAACATTATCAAACATGGAACTTATTCCATCCCTTATTGGAATAAGGGGCGGAGAGTAAGAATGGAATTTGTATTGTTAAGCAACTTAAACACCCAGACAACACGATGTTTATTAAGCAATGTAAAGAAAGAAATGTAATTAATAGAAAATTAATAAAATTTATTAAAAAAAAAAAGAATGAACTCAGAAAGAGCTGTGTGTGTTTGTGGGTGTGTAAATAAATAAAAAAATGTTGGCTATTTCCTCTTTTTAAACCCCCTGCTTCAGGGGTGGGCTACTGGGAATTTGCAGGGATTCAGGAGAACCTCTAGCTAAGATTCTGTGCAGTTCGGAGAACCCCCCAAATCCCACTCCTGGCTGGCCCCGCCCACCCCGCCCCTCCAAGTAGTCCCCACGCGGCCCATTTTGGATGCAGGTAAGTGCAGGATGTGCACGGAAGCTCAGGGAGGGCAAAAAACGGGTCTACCAGAAGTTCAGGAAGGCCGGAAACGGGCCCGTTTCTGGCCTCCAGAGGGCCTCTGGAGCCTGGGGAGGCCATTTTTGCTTTCTGGCGCCTCAAGGAAAGCCTCCGAAGCCCGGGGAAGGCAAAAATGCCCGCTCCCCTCGTGGTGCAGGAGGCTGACTAGGCCACGCCCACCATGGCCATGCCCACCCAACAACTGGGCAGAGAACCCCTTGCTAAAATTTTTGAAGCCCACCCCTGCCTTGCTTGAATTAGAAAGCAGAAACTTAGAGGAAGGGAGCCCTTTTCTTCGCATTTTAATCACTCTGAATAATTTATTGTAAATAAATTTTGATACTTGATTGCTTGACCCATAAACCAAGATTTATTTATTTATTTATTTATTTATTAATCAAATTTCTATACCGCCCTACTCCCGGAGGACTCAGGGCGGTGAACAGCCAAGATAAAATACAGATAATACAAATATTAAAAGTCCCTTAAAATTATTAAATATTTTGCCGAAACACAGATTAAAAACACCCAATTTATAAAATCAAACGAATTAAAAATTTAAAAAAGGAGAGTTAGGCCAGGCCAGCCATTTTAGAATAGGATAAAATTGCCCACAGTAGAGATACTTGTGGGATTCCATTGATTTATTTTTATGGTATGAGAACTACCTATTCTTTTCCTATGGTGGGGGGGAATATTATTTTTATTTATAAAAAAATATATTAATTTTTATCCAGTTGCTAGTCATAAAGGGTTTTGTCCCGTTTTTACGCCTCAATGTCTTTGCTTAGGAGTTTTTCCAGGAAGGATATTTATAGAGGGTTGACTGAATGACTCTTAGCCACATGCCCGCTGGACTTCGATTTTTCTTTTACAACACGTATGCTTGAAAAAATTATTTCAATGTGTTTTTTTTTTCCTCAAGTTTATCCAGAACGATGCTTTAACCTTAGTGCTTTTAATTTTTCATACTAGATATTTTCCAGCCCTCTCACGTTAAATGTTTGAAATCAGTTATGTGTTTTTGTTAGAAGATCAGCAATTTTATCCCTGAGGATAAAATTAAAATAAAATAATAAAATAATAATAATCAAATAATCAAATAATTAGCATCCCGATCTGGTGAAGTGTAATTGTCTGATTCTAGTCAGATGCCATTTTGTCCCCTCTATTTCTCTTACTTCTCTAGTTTTCTTTCCTTTAAAAACCACATAAACAAATATATTTTCCGAAAACAAGATTCTACGGGACGTATATATGTTCTGCCTCTCTGCCTATATAGTTCTGTTTCTTAGCATCCCGCTAACAAAACTTCTACCCTTATTGTTTTCCTGTTTCTATGCACTTCTGGTCTTTGTGTTAAAAATAGGAAAAAGTCATCCATTCCATTCCAGACGATCAGCAGTGGTGGGATTCAATTTTTTTTTACTACCGGTTCTGTGGGCGTGGCTTGGTGGTGTGGCAGGGGAAGGATAAAGTAAAATCTCCATTCCCACCCACTCCAGGGGAAGGATACTGCAAAATCTCCATTCCCACCCCACTCCAGGGGAAGGATATTGTGAAATCTCCATTCCCTCCCCACTCCAGGGGAAGGATATTGTAAAATCTCCATTCCCTCCCCACTCCAGGGGAAGGATATTGTAAAATCTCCATTCCCTTCCCACTCCAGGCGAACGATACTGCAAAATCTCCATTCCCTCCCCACTCCAGGGGAAGGATATTGTAAAATCTCCATTCCCTCCCCACTCCAGGGGAAGGATATTGTAAAATCTCCATTCCCTCCCCACTCCAGGGGAAGGATATTATAAAAATCTCCATTCCCTCCCCATTCCAGGAGGGAAAAAATCCCCATTTCCTCCCAATCAGCTGGGACTCAGGAGGCAGAGAATAGATAGGGGTGGGGCCAGTCAGAGGTGGTATTTACCGGTTCTCCGAACTACTCAAAATTTCCGCTACCGGTTCTTCAGAACTGCTCAGAACCTGCTGAATACCACCTCTGCATCAAGGCCATTCGCCAACCCTCAACTATTCTTGACTCCTGAACCCCCAGGTGACAAAACAAAAGATCTCTTAAGCGATGAATGAAGGCAAATATATATGTCCCAGGATAATGTTGCAGGATCCAATCTGGGTCAGTCACCAGAACCAAAGCTTTAGTCTTCCGAGTTTTCGGACTCGTGCTGGAGCCCATCTTCAGGAAACTTCTCTCTAGCAGATTGTTTGCTTTGGGCTATTCTGTGTGTCGTATTTATATGGTGCTTGGTTGTGTGTGACTTTTTTGTTGTTGATTTGAGTATGGATGACCAGCGATTAACTCGTCGGCTGTTATTTCCTTTTTTTTTTTTTTTTTGGGTTATAAATTTTTTTTTTTTATTTTATAGCGTACAAAAATTCCAATTTCAATTGAACAGTGTGTTGTCTGGGTGCAAATCATTTTAGGAAATAATAATCACAGTGTTTACAACAATATTCATTACATTAATTATTTTAATATTAATAACGGTAATAATCATACTATTTGTTTAACTAAGTTAACATATCTTACTTTTATCGCTGATCCTTTCATATATATTTCCCTGATTCTAGCTCCTGTTTTTGTCAGCTAGCCATTGATAAAAAAAAGTCCCAAGTCAAAAAATATTCAGTTTCTTTCTTTTCCTTAATTGTAAGTGTTAGCTTATTCATTTCTGCACATTCTAATATTTTTCTAATCACATCTTCATCTGTTGGAATCTCTTCACTTTTCTATTGTTGTGCAAATACTATTCTCGCTGCAGTCAATACATGTAAAATCAGATATACATTCCCCTTGTTATACTTGTCTGGTAGAATGCCCAACAATTTTGTGTGTGTGGCTTTTTTATTGTTGATTTGAGTATGGATGGCCAGCAATTAAGTCATCAGCTGTTATTCCCTTGTGCTGCCAAGCCCTCACCTCCTAAGTACTTGATAAGCTAGTGGTAAATCAGCAATTCTGTTGACTGATGAGGGGCCCATTTCCCAGCCTTCAATCGCTTCCCTGGCTATTTTTGTACCTGCTTGTCCAACAATCTTAATAGCTGCAAAATTGAATTGAACCAACCCAGATCCTGCACTACGGAAGCCTTTCCGCCAATATTGACATCCAAGCTGAAACTGGCAAAGTACATCTTTAGCAATAGCAATAGCACTTAGTCTGATATACCACTTTACAGTGCTTTTACAGCCCTCTCTAAGTGGCTTACAGAGTCAGCATCTTAAGTATGAAGTGAGGTTCACGGAAGTCCATTTGTGACTAAAACTGTGAAAATTTGTAGCTGAGACAACTGGATCAGGTAGAGCATTTTATGTTGTGAATTTTGTAAAGTATGTAGTGTTTCTGCACGAATACCTTCTTATCTTCAACAGCTTTCTTCAATCTGCTCCTAAACATACTAGATGTCTTATCCCATCTGGTGGAATTATTTTGCCCCCTGTATACGTGCCACTAGATATATATAAAACAACTCAAATCACCTGAGCATCCTGACCCTCGTGACTTCTCTTTTATCCTACCCCTATGTAGCATGATGCTTCCAGTAGGTTCAAAAACATTTAATTATCTTGTTGGAAGCATTCCTGAGGTTTTTTTTTTTTTTTTGAATCAACATCTTGAACAACAAGGAATCTGCTCAGGCAAGCATACAATTGGCTATAAATTCCTTTTTGGCAACTCAACAACGTACGGACAAATAAGAATCTGGAAATTTACAGAACTGGCAGTTTAGAAAATGGAACGGCTTCTGCATTGCAGGAAGCTGTACATGGGGGGTGAGGGAGCAAGCCAGGTCTTAAATACCTTTTTCTACTCATCTAGGATCAATTGCAAAATGCCAGGTGCAGTTTTGTATTTATTAACCTGACATTCAGCAACAGCTTAGCCAGATCTGATCAAGAAACTCCTGCAGTGTCGTCTGGATGAGAGAATGGAAGGCTGGCTGGTTCATAAGCGTCTATCATAACTTCCATACTTCCCTGCTCCTTCCCTACCAAATGCAGCATCTGCATTCACACAGACTGAGTAGTGCCACCAGTCACAGTTTCAATTCCTCCTTTCTCCCTCCCATTTTTCAATGCAAATTGGGGGGGGGGGAATACAGCCCTTGTTCGGCACAATACCAATTATCACCCAACACCAGGGTGGATAAAAATCAATGATTTTTTTAAAAAAATCAGATTTTTTTTATTTAAATCGGATTTTTTTTATTTAAATTGGATTTTTTTTTATTTAAATCGGATTTTTTTTATTTTTAGCGAATTTATTTTAATAAAAAAACTTTTGGGGTAAAAATCTATCTTAAGGTAGTTTTCTATTTAAGATACATAAATAATTTAGTTTATTCAGCATGAAATAAAATTATAAAATAAAATAATATTGCTTAACGCATTGTAAGCCGCCCTGAGTCTCCGGAGAAGGGCGGCATATAAATCAAATTATAAAATAAATAAATAAATAAATAAATAAATAAAAAATGGAGCTTAGTTATGTAGCACAAGGCTGTATATTCTGCAACACTGGGACTATTGGTGAGTCAACAGTGGGTCAAAGGAGTAGCAGAGATGACGGTTGCTCTTTAAAAATTATGATTTAAATCGAGTTGATTTAAATCAAGCCTTTTTACTAGTGATTTAAATCATGATTTAAATTGTGATTTAAATCAACTCAATTTAAATCAAATCCACTCTGCCCAACACCATCAAATACAACCCAAAGGCTCATGCATCATCTTCAGGCTTCACCATGTTATTAAAACAAAGAATTATTTTTTTAAAAAAATAATCGAAGAAAGGACAATTATTTCAACCATCTTTGGCTTATCCTTGCATGCTCCTGTATGACATTCTAAGTAAATGATTTGAAGATGGTTACAGTAAAAATTAAAGAATCTTAGAAGATCACAATAGCAATAGCACTTAGAATTATATACTGCTTTACAGTGCTTTGCAGCCTTCTATAAGCAGTTTACAGAGTCAGCGTGAGGCCCCCAACAATCTGAGTCCTCATTTTACCGAACTCGGAAGGATGAAAGAGTGAGTCAACCTTGAGCCCGTTGAGATGCGAACTGCCAAATTGCAGGCAGCCAGCAGGCAGCAGAAGTAGCCTGCAGTACTACACTCTAGCCACTGCACCACCACGGCTCGTTACAATCCTCACAACACAGCAGAAACTCATACAGGGGCCCAACCTTGAGCAAGTTTTGTCCTCCAAATATTTGCAATTGTCTGCCTCACTTCTAGTGGCAGAAATGACTCAGAATTTAGTTTGCTTTGAACATTAGCCCTTTCCCCCACCTCCCCATACAAAACATCAAAACACAATTATATTTAAGCCAGTGGGGAAATCCAATTTTTTTTACTACCGGTTCTGTGGGCATAGCTTGGTGGGCATGGTGTGGTGTGGCTTGGTGAGCGTGGCTTGATGGGCATGGCAGGGGAAGGATACTGGAAAATCTCCATTCCCATCCCACTCCAGGGGGAAGGATGTTGCAAAATCTCCATTCCCATCCCACTCTGGGGCCAGCCAGAGGTGGTATTTGCAGGTTCTCTGAACTACTCCAAATTTCCACTACTGGTTCTCTGAACTACTCAAAATTTCCACTACCGGTTCTCTAGAACCTGCCAGAACCTGCTGGATTTCACCCCTGGTTCAAGCAGTATTCAAATTAATTAAAGCTACAGTAAATTAATAGTACAACTCCTTGAGGAATGCCAATCGTTGGGCCCACACAATAGACCACACAGGGGAAGGATTCAAGTTAACTACTCTATTGCATTTTGTCTATAGTACAGGAATGTCTCCAGATTGCTTGCCTTCCCTTGGGAACAGACAAGCTAGATTCAATGCAACTTTGGGAGGGGGGTTTCTTGAGGTTCAAAATGATTCAAGGCTAACTTCCCCCTTAGTTCCACCACCCTGCCTGTCTGTACTTTTCCCTACACCAAAGGTGGTTCCAATCATACATTTTTCTTCTTTTCATCTAACCCTTTTGGCCAAGTGATAATCAACACCCATTGGTTAGATCTCACAGCACCCGGCTTCATCGAATACAGTACAGGTAAGTCCTTGACTTACAACAATTCATTTAATGACTTGTCAAAGTTACAACGGCACTACAAAAAAGAGTGACTTATGACCATTTTTCATAGTTACGGCCTTTGCAACATATCTGTGGTCAAAATTAAGATGCTTGGCAACTGGATCCATCAGGCGATCACTTTTTGCAACCTTCTCACAAGCAGAGTCCAGTGGTGGGTTCTTCCTGGTTCCGCCCGGTTCCGCCGAGCCGGTAGCGGTGACGATATGACGTCACCGAACCGGTTCTGCCCCCCTGCCCCCCCCACCCCCGCGTTATTCCTACCTTTTATTTGGCCCCACCCCCAATCTATCGCTGCCTCCTGAGTCCCAGCTGATGGCTAGAGGGAAAAAAACTGTTTAAACTCTTGCCGCGGGGCTTCAAAGGGCCGCCCTACAGCTGATCAGTGTTAAAAGAAAACAAATGAGTAGACCGGTGCCTGCAAAAATAAGTGGGTAGACCAGTGCCTGCAAAAATATATGAGTAGATCAGTGCCTGCAAAAATGCATGAGTAGACCAGTGCCTGAAAAAATAAATGGGTAGATCAGTGCCTGCAAAAATATATGAGTAGATCAGTGCCTGCAAAAATGCATGAGTAGACCAGTGCCTGCAAAAATAAATGGGTAGATCGGTACAGCTCTACAAGCAGTTAAAAGCCTGGTAGACCAGTACCTCTGCTAAATCCTAAATAATTGTCACATGACCATCAAGCCACGCCCGCAAAATAAGCCACACCTACAGAACCGGTAGTAAAAAAATTTAGAACCCACCCCTGGCAGAGTCCATGGGGAAACCAGTTTTACCTAACAACAAGGTTACTCACTTATCAACTGTGGTGATTCACCTAACAACTGTGGCAAGAAATGTCATAAAATGAGACAAAACTCACTTAACAAATGTTCACTTCCACAACATAGATTTGGGGCTCAATTGTGGTCGTACTACCTTTAATAAGACTCACGTGTTACCATCGTAATAGTCCAAGTTAATAAAACAAGCAATGATTTTTTTAAAAATTGACCACAGGAAAGGTTTACTATTCTATCCCTACCCCAGTCTTAAACTGTGATAGGAAAGAACAATAAAGGATTTCAGTTCCTGCTTTTGGGTCATCATGAAAAGCTAAAAAAAATAATAAAAAAAAGCTAATAGATTTTAAGATGTGATTTATCATCCAGTGGCTATCTGTACAGTGAAGATGCTCTTGAAAATGAATCTGTAACTAAAAGAAAAATGGCACAGGGAGGAAAAATCGATAAACCAGCGTTGCTGCAGGAAAGCATTGCTAATATTCCTGAAATAAACCCTTTTGGAGCTACCGTTTCCCTAATACAAACACTCATAATAGAAGCATTCAAGGACCTGATACCAAACAAGTAATTTCAGGGGAAAAAAAGAAAATGAGAATATAGTATGACTGCTTTATAAAATGCCAGGCTCTGTCAGAAATATATATATATATATATATAACTAGAGCTTTACCTGCCCCAAAGGTGCTTTTTCAAGAGGCAACTGGACTTCCTGATTCTTCTTTGAAGATATTTCACTTCTCATCCAAAAAGCGAAGATATTTCACTTCTCATCCAAGAAGCTTCTTCAGCTCTGACTGGATGGTGGGGAACAGAAGGAATGGAAAGTCAGAGCTGCTCTTTTACCATTTCCTCTCTTTTATTTTTACCACAACTTTTCCTTTTTTTTCTTCCCTTCTCTTCCTTCTGACCCTTTCTACTTTCTTCATTCCTCCTCTTCTTCCCTTTCCTCCTTTCCCTTCAGAAGGTATCCATATCTAGACGACGCCGTCTGATTTCGGAAGCTAAGCAGAGACAGATTTATAGTGAGGCTTATTTATAACTCCAGGTTGAACGGTGGGGTCCTTGGTGTTCTCAGAGGTTGGCTGTTTTCTCCTGTTTTTGGTCTTTGCTCTTTCATTTTGTTCACCCATGTGCTCAGAAGAGCACAAGAACATGAAGATAGAGGCAAGCAGAATGTAAAACTTCTATACATCCAGAAAAGTCTACTAGCAACCCCACTTCCAGGGGTTCAAAATTCAGGGGACCAATTTGAATAATTAAGACAGACGGGTTGTTTCTTCTAATAACAAGGGGGCGGGAGGAAAGAGCAAATGTATCAGATAATTTTGGCCCAAAGTAAAACAGCCTCGGAAAAAAAGAACCATTTGATGCGCGTTCCAAGATGAACAACGGAGATTTCCTATTCGTTAAATTCACTTTATGATAGTAACAATCAAGGACCAGTCCCTTGACCGCCTCTTTGTGCAAAAAAAAAAAAAAAATTGCATCTAATTTCTTGCAAATGCCAAATGTTCCCATTATAGGAGAACTCATTTGATTATGTGATCTCAAGAGGGCCCACCCCCACCCCCTGCCTGTCAGAGGCATCAAATTAAAATTGCCAGTTGAGATTCATCCATTGCAGAAATTCTACTTTAGTCCTGTGATTGGAAAAGCTGGGGTGTCAACTTCCCATTAGGCTGATATCATTATCTATATAATTCCGGAATTAATGACAGCATGAGAATCTTCACCGCCAGTACGAAGTAAAAGAACCAGATTTTATAAAACTTAAGAATTGTTCAGAGGTGATGGGTAGATGAGTCGGATGATTAAATGCAGAGGTCGTATTCAGTTGGTTCAGACCGGTTCGTCCGAAAGCCAGAAAGCAGGTGACCTTGAGTTAGCAGGAAGCCAACTGGTTGATTGTGACTCTCTCCTCATAGAGAGAAGGCAAGGAAAAGCTACCTTTAAAAAAAATATTGCCACTATGGAGTCCAGCAACCCCGGTCAAATATAAAATTGAAAATGAATACAGCAATAGAGAGGGATGAAGGAAGGAGAAGAGAGATGGAAGAGAGAAGGAAGGAGATAGAGGGAAGGAAGAGAAGGGAGGGAGGAAGGGAAGGGAAATTAGTAGGAGTAAGGGTAAGAGAGGGAGGAAAAGAGGAGGAGAAGGAGAAATGAAGGGGAAGTAGGGAGGAGAAGAAGAGGAGGGGAAGAGAAAGTAAGAAGGAAAGAAAAGAGAGAAGTGGAAGGTTTGAGGAGAAAGATTGCTGTACAATAAAAAAAGATGAAATGGAAGAAAGGCAACCCCAAACAAATATAAAGATATTAAGAGAAAGAATGAATTGTTTAAAGAATAAAAGAGAATAAATATGAATAAATAGCAATCATTAGAATTTAAGGGCAAATGAAGATGTCGTTTATGTAAGCAAGCCTAGAAATAATGAGACATGATAAAAGAAAAGGGGAAAAAAAGATTTTGGCAAAAACTGTAATTGAGTAAAATGTATTTGAATTTGATCAATTGTATAAGGTAAGATATGGCCAATACTCTGTTCAAAAAAAGATGTGAGTAAATGTGTGGGTGGGTGGGGGACCAAAAAAACTTGTTTTTTAAAAAAAAATATTGCCAAGGAAACTACAAGGGCTCACCCATGCCATTGTCAGTAGTCAAGGCTGACTCTGTGACATTTTCAAGTAGGGTAGGCCAGAAGATTGTGAGTAACTCCTAATTTAACCATCTTAATTTTGACTTACTCTCCATTTAAATCTGAGCCAGCAGTGTGCAGCAGCTGCCAAAAAAGCCAACACAGTTCTAGGCTGCATAAACAGAGGGATAGAATCAAGATCATGTGAAGTGTTCATACCACTTTATGATGCCTTGGTAAGGCCAGACTTGGAATACTGCATCCAGTTTTGGTCGCCATGATGTAAAAAAGATGTGGAGACTCTAGAAAGAGTGCAGAGAAGAGCAACAAAGATGATTAGGAGACTGGAGGCCAAAACATATGAAGAACGGTTGCCGGAACTGGGTATGGCTACTTTAATGAAAAGTAGGAGTAGGGGTGACATGATAGCAGTCTTCCAATATCTCAGGGGCTTCCACAAAGAGGGAGTCAAGCTATTCTCCAAAGCACCTGAGGGCAGGACAAGAAGCAATGGGTGGAAACTAATCAGGGAGAGAAGCAACTTAGAACTAAGGAGAAATTTCCTGACAGTGAGAACAATTCATCCGTGGAACAACTTGCCTCCAGAAGTTGTGAATGCTCCAACACTGGAAGTTTTTAAGAAGAGGCTGGATAACCATTTGTCTGATGTAGTGTAGGGTTTCCTGCCTGGGCAGGGGGTTGGACTAGAAGACCTCCAAGGTCCCTTCCAACTCTGTTATTCTATTCTATTCTATTCTATTCTATTCTATTCTATTCTATTCTATTCTATTCTATTCTATTCTATTCCAATTTTAATCCTATTTAACTTTGCACCAGTTTGCTTGATGATAAACGAACGTGTTTGATCTGGCCTGGTTCCATCTTTCCTGTTGCAAACCTTTGCAACAAATCATAACACTGATGAAAATAGCCAAGGACACCTTTTACTGAATTAGCTTTTATCCTTTAGCCATCTGTCTCATTTGAAATGGATTTTTTTTTTTTTGTCAACAGTACAGAAGCAAAATTAGAGAACTTTTTTTAAAAAAAAATGTTTCAAGCCATATTGTTATTTTGTATGAAGAAAATAAGTGAGTCAGATAATCCGCTGATGCATTCTCCTCCCATCGCCCAACTATTTGGATGCCTCTTATTCATCAGATTCTAGATTGTTTACTCTTACAATACCTAACGCTTGTTTCTACATGCTCAGAAATGATTTAAGTAGGATTGGAAAATCTGAAGACAGAACGGATGAAAGATGGAAGAATGGTGAAAACCCTGAAGCATAATCTCAAACTATTTCCATAAAAGGCAGAGGGAAGGGAGAGGAGAGGAGAGGAGAGGAGAGGAGAGGAGAGGAGAGGAGAGGAAAGGAAAGGAAAGGAAAGGGAGGGGAGGGGAGGGGAGGGGAGGGAAGGGAAGGGAAGGGAAGGGAAGGGAAGGGAAGGGAAGGAAAGGAAAGGAAAGGAAAGGACAGGGGAGGGGGAGGGGGAGGGGAGGGGAGGAGAGGAAAGGAAAGGAAAGGACAGGGGAGGGGGAGGGGAGGGGAGGGGAGGAGAGGAGAGGAAAGGAAAGGAAAGGAAAGGAAAGGAAAGGAAAGGAAAGGAAAGGGAGAGGAGAGGAAAGGAAAGGAAAGGACAGGAGGGGGAGGGAGGGAGGGGAGGAGAGGAGGGAGGAAAGGAAAGGAAAGGAAAGGAAAGGAAAGGAAAGGAAAGGAAAGGAAAGGAAAGGAAAGGACAGGGGAGGGGAGGGGGGGGAGGGGAGGGGAGGGAGGGGAGGGAGGAGAGGAGAGAGGAAAGGAAAGGAAGGAAAGGAAAGGAAAGGAAAGGAAAGGAAAGGAAAGGAAAGGAAAATTCAGTCATGAATAAAATTTGTGGGGTTTTTTTCCTTTGACTAATTCTTCTTTATTAGTGTCTTTGTCTGAAATCAATGTTGCACTAATTATATTTTTAGCTAAATGGGATGTACTTATGAAAGAGCCTGAGTGGTGCAGCAGACTAATGCTACTGTTAAAAGTAGTATTTAGCTTCCAGCTGCCTGCAATTACTGCGAGTTCAATTCTCACCAGGCTCAAGGTTGACTCATCCTTCCATCCTTTCTAAGGTAGGTTAAATGAGGACCCAGTTTGTGGGGGCAATAAGCTGACTTTGTATAAATATACAAAAGTATGAAGGCTATTGCTTAACGCCTTGTAAGCCGCCCTGAGTCTCCAGAGAAGGGTGGCATATAAACAAACAAACAAACAAACAAACAAATAAATAAATAAATAAATAAATAAATAAATAACCTACCTGGTCAAACGCTGGCTATCTCACAAACACACACCCACACACACTTTGGGCATTTCTGTAGACCTCTTATGTAAAGGGAAAGTACCAAATGGAAAATGAGAGTAGAAAATAGAAACATAGGTTGGAAGGGACCTCGGCGGTCTTGTAGTCCAAACCAGAGATGGGTTTCAGCAGGTTCTGACCAGTTCTGGAGAACCGGTAGTGGAAATTTTGAGTAGTTCGGAGAACCGGCAGTACAAATTCTGACTGGCCCCGCCCCCGTCTATTCTCTGCCTCCCGAGTCCCAGCTGATCGGGAGGAAATGGGGATTTTGCAGTAACCTTCCCCTGGATTGGGGAGGGAATGGAGTTTTTACAGTATCCTTCCTCTGCCACACCCACCAAGCCACTCCCACCAAGCCACGCCACTCCCACAAAGCCACACCCACAGAACCGGTAGTAAAAAAAAATTGAAACCAAACCCTGCTCAAGGCAGGAGCTTAGGTGCCATCTCCAGTGAGGTTTTCAAGAATAATTAAATGAGGATGTTTGTGCCCACGTTACAGTGAACATCAATCCATCCCAGGGTACATGAAATACCTGGTTTCAAGAAAGATTGGTGTTTGAAGGACATCATGAAGTTCTCCACTTTAAGGCTTCACTTGGAAATCTTGACCAGCAATTTCCAATAACCAGATGAAATTTCAGTGCAAATTCAATCCTGATTTCTAATTTCTTCCAGTTAGTTCTTGGAAGCAGCAGTTGCGGCCTCAACACAACGCAAAAAAAAAACACCCTTTTGACCGGCCAATGTCACGATGATGTGAATTACATTGTCTCCCTGGTGTGATACCCATTCTCACCCCCTACGGGATTCTAGACCATAATTGCATAGCTGATTGAGAGGGAGTAAGAAGAATCGTGAATGCATAAGGCAGGAATTACATTTTACAATATCGTTTGAGGGTCCATTTAGTTCCATCCATCTACTCTTCGTTGCAGAGGTGCCATCTGAGGGACAACACCAATCACACAGACCAAATTGCAGAGCATTCATTCCAAATTGGGTGGCTGAAGGAGAATATCATCAGACGTGTGAGCATAACTTGAATATAAAATAAAGTGTTAACTTATCTATAGGCTAACCAAAGATTGCTACACCACTGGACTGAGGATCAACTTTAGCAATAGCCCTTAGACTTGTATATCGCTAAACAGTGCTTTACAGCCTACTCTAAGCGGTTTACAGAGTCAGCCTCTTGCCCCCAACAATTTGGGTCCTCATTTTACCCACCTAGGAAGAATGGAAGGCAGGGGTGAAATCCAGCAGGTCCTGACAGGTTCTGGAGAACCGGTAGCGGAAATTTTGAGTAGTTCGGAGAACCGGCAAATACCACCTTTGGCTGACACCAGATTGGGGTGGGAATGGAGATTTTGCAATATCCTTTCCCAAGGAGTGGGGAGGGAATGGGGATTTTGCAGTATCCTTCCCCTGCCATGCCTACCATGCCACGCCCACCAAGCCACACCACGCCCACCAAGCCACTCCCACATAACCGGTAGTAAAAAAAAATTGGATTTCACCACTGATGGAAGGCAGAGTCACCCTTGAGCCTGGTGAGATTTGAACTGCCAAATTGCAGGCAGCCGGCAGTAGCCTGCAGTACTGCACTCTAACCACTGCACCAACTTTAATATTCCACTTAATCCTATATTATTCAAATAATCCGCTCAATCAAAATTAATGAGATCTACTGTATTTTTATAACTTTGTTGTTGTTGTTAGTTGCAAACCCATGTCCGACCCATCACGACCCTATGGACAACGTTCCTCCAGGCCTTCCTGTCTTCTACCATCCCCCGGAGTCCATTTAAACTCACACCGACTGCTTCAGTGACTCCATCTAGTCACCTTGTTCTCTGCTGTCCCCTTCTTCTTTTGCCCTCCATCTTTCCCAGCATTAGGCTCTTCTCCAGGGAGTCCTTCCTTCTCATTAGGTGGCCAAAGTATTTCAGTTTCATCTTCAGGATCTGGCCTTCTAAAGAGCATTCAGGGTTGATCTCCTCTAGGACTGACGGGTTTGATCACATTGCAGTCCAAGGGACCTGCAGGAGCCTGTTCCTAGTGCACGTATGAGAAGAGCTGCCAGAAGGCAAGAGCAGCTACAGCAAAGAGGATGACTTGGGAGTAGAGTCAAGAGATGATTGGCCCCTCCCATAAGGCTTAAAAGACCAGCAACGACTCTTGGGCTCTTTGTCAGGAAAAAAATGTTGATAGTCTTGCTGCACTTATCTCTTGTCGGTGTCTTCTGCTTTTGAACTTTTGCCAAGAGAAGCCTTTGGCAGTTTACCTAATTATACCAAGGTTGGTGATTAGACTGAAGAATTTGTGTTATGAAGAGTTTGTTTTAATTTAGTTTGGACTACGCTGAGAATGAGTTAATTCTCAGCTGTTCTAATAAAGTCTGTTTGTTTTGGAACTGTTTGCATCGATTATTACCTCCTTGGGCCTGGGTCACAACATTGAAGGTGGAACCTCCTTCGTTCTACCACTGAAACTCCAACACCTCAAATAACATTAATATCCAAAAAATGTAGGATTGCAAACTTTTCACTTCTCTCACTTCATTTCTCTGACCTAATTCTTCCTCTAATAAGGTGAACCATTCAACTTCCTTAGGTTTCAACTGCAACCTGGAAAAACAGATTTGGGTTATTGTTGTTTTTTACCCTTTCGAATTTTCCACACTGTGATTTTTCAGCCATGTTCTTCTGACAAATTTGGAGATTTCTAAAGGTTCTCTAATAAGTGAATACACAACGGAGGACATATTTTCCTGAGTGAAGGACAGTTCATCTATGATTTCTCAATGTCTATCCTCTGTTAGATGCAGCTTGAAGGAAATATTGGATTCCTGAAATACATCATTTTTCAAAAGATATAACAATGTCTGCTCAGTGCCTTATGAGAAGCCCATGGGACTTGGGTAGACATGCAACAATTCTCCAGCCTAGAAGACCAGTTAATACTCAGTGATTTTCTTCAAAATTGGAAATTATGAAAACCCGCCGAAACATTTTTTAAATTTTTTTAAATTTATTTATTTCGTCAAGCATGTATTTTATGACAGATACAAGTGTAAACGTAATTATAAATACATGAAAAGGATACAAATAAAAGAAAACATTAGGACAGGGGTAGTAGGTACGCTGGTGCAATTATGCACGCCCCTTACAGACCTCTTAGGAATGGAGTGAGATCTCCAGTAGACAGTCTAAGGTTAAAGTTTTGGGGATTTGGGGAAGAAACCACAGAGTCAGGTAGTGCATTCCAGACACTGACAACTCTGTTACTGAAGTCGTATTTTCTGTAGTCTAGTTTGGATCGGTTTACCATGAGTTTGTATCTATTGTGTGCTCTTGTATTGTTTTGGTTGAAGCTGAAGTATTCATTGACAGGTAGGACATTGTAGCAGATGATTTTATGTACTATGCTTAGGTCAGACTGAAGACGGCGAAGTTCTAAGTTGCCTAAGGCCAAAATTTCGAGTGTGGTGGCATAAGGTATTTTGTTTTCTTTGAAGACATTTCATTTCTCATCCAAGAAGCTTCTTCAGCTCTGAGTGGATGGTGGGGAATGGAAGGATTTATATTCCTTACAGACAGCTGGTCATTTGCGTTCTTTTAGCAAGTTGTTAAGGCCACTTAGAGGTTTATCTGTGTCATCAGGATTGCCTGAGTGGTGCAAATGGTTATGGAACCTTCTTGGAACTGTTGAAAGGACTGTGTTGCAAACTGGAGATACGTAGATGATGTCGTATCCCTCCCCCTCTGTTGAGAGACAGCTGTTAAATTTTGACATGGATAGCCTCTTTGATCCCTCTTTCAAACCAGCAGTCCTCTCTGTCTGACACGTGGACTTTGCTGTCTTCAAAAGAGTGGACTTTGTCTTGTAAATGCAGATGGACTGCTGAATCTTGTCCCGATGGGTTTCTTCTCCTATGTTGTGCCATGTGTTCCTGAATCGGTTGTTTTGTTTCCCCAATGTACAGATCTGCACATGGCTCACTGCATTGTACTGCATATACCCCATTGCTCCATAAAACACTTGGGAAGCATGCAAATATGAACTAAACAGGCCTAGCAAACAGGTAGCCAAAATACTACTCTGCATTAACATTGTAGTCTCCTGGCTAATATAACATCACCATGTGCTAAATAAGTAACCACACCTTCATCCGTGGCTGCCCACACCTTTAATTTTACTTGCATCCCACCTCCCCGAGCAACTAATGTAGGCATTATTTGTTCAATGTTCTTTCAAAACACAAATTGTGATATGTCTGTACAGAATCAGTTTGTATGCAATACTCTTATAAAGCAGAGGTGAACATCGATATGCCCATCTATATGAAGGAAACTGTAAGAGCCACAAGGGAGGGACATTAAATCTATACATTGTGTTTGAATCTCTCCAAAGTTTATTCAAAGGTACCTGATTTGGTTCAACGTTTTTGAACAGCTACAGAGATTCAATTCAAAGATTTGAGTGGGAAGGCTGGTTCGATAAACTCGCCTTTGAAAAACGATGCCTTAAAAATCAGTCCTTTGAAGCTCCCCATAGTGCTAGAACTTATGCTCTGCATTGTTAAAATTTTGAAAAAAATCTCTTTCCGAGACTTTCCTCCTTCTGTTCCTTGACATTGTTCACATTTATAGTCAATTAAGTCAGATTGACAAAGATTGCTATAGAAATGCAAACAAAGGGAGAATTATTGGCAGTCTATCTCATTTCAGTCTAGTGCACATATTAATTTCATCCAGGCTTTTGCCATCTGCTCAAGACCGACTTTTAAAATATAAGATAAAAAAAACCCCCACAATTATGCATCTGGAAAAGGGCATGAATCCATGGGCAGAGAGTGTAACTTCACAATATGCTCCACTGTACAGCACCCAAAAAGCCAAATTCGCAGGTTTAAATTTCGGTTGAAATGACATAGGATTAACTATAAGAACTGGTGGGACACAAGTGCTGTGTTTGGTTATGAAACATAACAAAATAACATTGGATCCATGTTGATTTGCCGCAAAAAAACCCCCCAAAACTGTGTTCCACTTAATTCCACCACTTTCATATTAATATTATATTTAAGAGAGCTGCGGTGGTGCAGTGGTTAGAGTGCAGTACTGCAGGCTACTTCTGCTGCCTGCCGGCTGCCTGCAATTTCGCAGTTCGAATCTCACCAGGCTCAAGGTTGACTCAGCCTTCCATCCTTCCAAGGTGGGTAAAATGAGGACCCAGATTGTTGACGGTAATAGGCTGACTCTGTAAACCACTTAGAGAGGGCAGTAAAAGCACAATGAAGCAGTATTGTGTTTCCCCGAAAATAAGACTGGGTCTTATATTAATGTTTGCTCCAAAAGATGCATTAGGGTTTATTTTCTGGTTAGGATTTATTTTGGGGGACGTATGGTACTAAATGGACCCATCTGGCTGACAATCTTAACTGGGGCATCCTGAAAAATCGTGCTAGGACTTATTTTCTGGTTGGGTCTTATTTTCAGGGAAACAGGGTATACAAGTCTAAGTGCTATTGCTAAGAGAGCCAGTTTAGCAGTTAGCATATCAAGCTAAAAACTGGGAGATTGAAAATTCTACTTCCGCCTCAAGCACAAAACCAGCTGAGTGACCTTGGGCCAGTCACTTTCTCTCAGCCCTAGGATGGAGGTAATGGCAAATTGCTTCCAGCGAAATCTTATCAGGCAAACTGTAGGGATTCGTCCAGTCAATCTCTGAGAATCAGATACAATTGAATGGAAGAAATATACTATATTTAGTGGGTTTTTTTTAGTTTAGTTTAGTTTTATTTGATTTGTATACCGCCCTACTCCCGAAGGACTCAGGGCGGTGAACAGCCACAGGATAAAAAACATAAATACAAAATTTAAAATTGAATAAAATCTAATTAAACAATTTGGCTGAAGACAGATTTAAAACACCCCAATAAATTAAAAACGAATTAAAATTTACGTTTTATAAAGGGAAAAAGGGAAACAGTTAGGCCAGGCCAGCCTGATGGAATAAAAAGGTCTTGAGAGCGCAGCGGAAGGTGCGTAGATCCGGGATCCTCCGTATCTCCGGGGGGAGCTCATTCCCGGTGGGGGTGGATTTTATTATCTGTTTCTGTATCACAATCTTTCAAAAATTATCAACAGGAATAAAGTACCCTGTTTTCCCCAAAATAAGACATCCCCTGATAATAAGCCCAATCAGGCTTATTATCCCCCGTGCTCCCCCCACTTTTCGCATTGTGGGCCCGGTAGGCCCGTTTTTGCTCTCCCCAGGCTCCAGAGCCTTTCTAGGAGCCTTGGGAGGGCAAAAACGGCCTCCCGCCCCGGAAGCCCTCCGGAGGCTGGAAATACCCCGTTTGCCAACTTCCGGTGGGACCGCATGTGCGCCGGAGCTGAGCTCGCGTGCCCACCAATATGGCTACATGTGCCACATGTGCCATTGGTTCGCCATCACTGCCCTAGAGCTAGCCTGACTTTACTGCAACCAACTTCCATTAGTAAAAGAATCTTTTGTTTCAACCTGATGGAATCGAGGGTCTTTCTTTCCTAAGGGCCTGGGTTGGGACAGGCCTGACATTACTCAGAAAAGACATGTTGAAATCAGACCTTGTACATTCCCAATAGATGAGGGGTGTCAAACCTGGGTCATCACGGCGGCATCACGTGATGTCTTGTGACTTTTTCCCTTTTCGGTAAACTGGGCGTGGGCGTGGCCAGCGTGTGATGCATCCACTACAGGTTTGACACCTCTGCTATAGATCTTTGACTTCTGCAGCACAGGGGTGGGTTCTAAATTTTTTTACTACCGGTTCTGTGGGCGTGGCTTATTTTGTGGGTGTGGCTTGGAGGTCATGTGACTAGGTAGGCGTGGCTAGCTGGTCAGAGTCATTTCTGGAAGGTCCTCACACTTACGACCAGTCCTCGCACTTACGACCCGACTCATTTGTTTGCTTTTAACACTGATCAGCTGTAGGATGGCCCTTTGAAGCCCCGCGGCAAGAGTTTAAACAGTGTTTTTCCCTCTAGTCATCAGCTGGGACTCAGGAGGCAGCAATAGATTGGGGGTGGGGCCAAATAAAAGGTAAGAATAATGTGGAAGGGCAGGGGGAAGAACCGGTTCGGTGACATCATATCGTCACCGCTTCCGGCTCGGCCGAACCGGACCGAACCGGGAGGAACCCACCACTGCTGCAGCATGAACTAATCCATTGGTTGAGAAATTTACTCCTGGGTTTATTTCATGTGGTAAAGAGTGTCTGTCAGCCTCTTGATTAAAAATGAAAAGAGCTGAAAGATTGTTTATGAATATACCTATTGTCAGAAGAATAATCTGGGGTTCCAGCTTGAGCCAGGATTGTGCAGAATAAAAATGAGATCTGGACAGCTGTGAGGAAAGAAGAAATATTTATTCCTTAAAACTAACAGTTTGCCTCAGGGGCCGCTGCATAGAAATGGGGAAAAGTGACACAGTTAAATAGCTCCATGTCCTGGGTGTGGAAATGCCTATTCTAGGGTGACACTTGAGGGGCATGTCTGTAAGTAGTTATGTTTATTCTTGTGGATGTGCAGTTCCACTGTGAGACCTAATTTAATTAACTCTGTTTGTGGTTACAGACCTTATCCTTTGATATGTGGATTGCGTCTGGTAACTTATTTGCGGGTTTGAGAAAGCTTGAGTAAAGATTTTCCCCCTGTTTGCTATTTTTACTTGATTGATTTAGTTTCAGCTTGACTACCGATTATCTGATTCTCAGTCCACTTTGGATTCTGTTCGTGTTTTAAGGAAAGATGGAAACAGTATAAAGAATAAAATGTATTTTGATATAAAACTCCTCACACGCTATTACTTTCCCTACCCATCTCAGACACTTCTCAG